>VYZM01010811.1:1585820-1649783 GCA_013398915.1 Dromas ardeola | reverse complement strand
TTGTATTTTGCAAGCACATTCAGGTTTAGGAGAGGGCTGGGGATGTGGATGCTCCCCCTTGGCTTGGCGCTGCTTGCTATGGTAGCGCTGCAGCAGAGGTTTTGGCTCGCATCTGTCTCCATGGCCCCAAGTTTGTCCCTATACATCGAGCAAAGCTACCTTTTCCTACACGCGCACAGAGCTTGAGGTGTACAGGGACACCACGATGTGACGCGGGGCTTTGCAGACCCACACGAGCAGACACAGTGGGTGCTCGGTGCTGAGTTCAGCCGATTCAGCCCCACAGAGCCGGGCGCTCGCTCGGGCTCAGCCTCCTGCTAAACCAGCCGCAAGGCATTCTGTGACCCACAGCACCAGCAGCACCGGCCCCATCTGCCTCCAAAAGCCTCCAAGAAGCAAAAAAGTGTCAGAAACTCTTGCCCATGACTCCTCTCCACCTGAGCCCTGGCTCTGGCCTCCAACCCAACGCTTTGTCTTGTGAGCTTGCAACCTGTAGATGTGGACACTATTCTATCACCCTGTTCTCCCCAGGTGCAGTAAGAATTAAATAATATTTGCCAAGTGCTTTGGAAATAGGATAGTGCTAATTATTATAGCAGGAGTGATACAAAAGAATCACACACCCAATCATGGGTGTTAAGTCAAATTTACACGGGCAGTGCGTGTATCCTGAGCAGGAAGCCTCAAGTTTTGGGTCAAGGCAGAAATCACATCTGGCCCAGCCCCCTAGCTGCTATGGCACAGCAGATATACGGGACAATTACCTCCCAGTCTCTGAGGGGTGTGAGAAAGAAACGACATAGACAGTGATGGGCTCTTGGCATAAAAAGGCAAAACGCAGCAAAGACAAATTCAGGGTACATATCAGAAGAAGTTTCTATGGTCAAGTGCACCTACACTGCAAGAGGACCCAATGGCTCCCTCATCCCATGAGAGGTCTCAGCCTACAAAAGATCTTTCCTATGGAAGAACCTGTTGCAGGGCATATGTTCCCCCATAGAAGACCTAGGGTGGCACAATCACCCCGCAAAGGGATGAATAGAGATAGAGAAGATCTAGCAGGTCTTCAAGCAATTCTAGGATGCTCTGCTCCCCCACAGAGAAGTTCACCTGTGCCCAAGGTCACAACCTCTCAAACCCGTTCTGAGAAAAAAAGACCACAACAAAGATTTAAATGAACAATGTAATCTTCAGGACAGTCTTATTTAAAGGAAAAGGAGACAAATTGTCCGTGTTATTCTGCTATAAACAGCACTCCGCAGAGCTCCAGGTGAGCTGGACAAGCGCAGAGGATCTGTTACCGCTAATGAAAGCTTCCTCCATGCCAAAACCCAGAGGTGGGGCACAAGACAGAATTAAAAATAGCCCTCTAAAGTGAATGGTGGATGCTAGGACTATCTGTTCTACTAGCTCAATTAAAGGTTTGTGCTTAAAGTGATCAGAGGATCTATCCAGCCCCTGAGAGAAGAGTAACAGCTATAGGAAGAGAGAAGTACTCTCCTTTCTGCCTCCCTCACTATAATTACACCCATTGCTCTAAGGCTATTTGTAGTTTCAGCGGGCAATTTTGTATCCTCCAATTAAACCTATTAAACTAGCAACAGAAGTGGTAAACTGAGCTTGGAGGAAGAAGTAGGAGTAAATTTCAGGCCCGCCTTCACCTGGCATAATCGTCCTCAACCACAAAAATACACACTCAAGTTAACAACAAAACATCCTACTTATAGGCAGACTTAGTCTCTTAAAAATAGCAATGGTGTAAACCTCACCATCTAAGATGGGAGACAGTACTGAAGCTCTGCAGCTGGGGAGGAAGCATTAGTACAGTCCAGACCCCACAGGAAAGTGAGTTTTGCAGACAGCTGTAAGCAGGAGCACAGACTGTGTATACCGAACACCCCTCATTTGTGAGACTGGCACAAACGTGGCCTAGAGAAGGGATGAGCATTGAGTCAAGAGACCACTGAGGTCCTCGGAATGGACCTGCAGAACTGATGCTTGCCGTGGATGCAGGAGAGCCGCCGTGGAGACGCACTCGGCTCTGCAGGCAGGGCCAGGCAGAAGCTGCCTCCAGGCTGTGGACATCCCAGCTACCAACCCAAGGACCGCTCAGCGCAGTGACCTTGCTCTCAAGACACGTCACATACGCGTCATGGGTCAGCCCATAAATCTTTGCAGATTTTGTTTGACCAGAAACTTGGCCATTCACCCAAAGCGTTGAGCGTAGGAAATCTCACAGATACGGGGTTGCTTGCGACATTTCCAGCCTTTCCAATTTCGGGCTTTGCAGTATCGGTGCCAAAAGTGAGGACTTTCTTATGGGGCTTGGACACTGGGGCCTCCAGAGGGAAACAAAGAGCTCAGGACTGAAATAAAAGAGGGGGCACGGGTATTTGTTTTTGAAGCCTACCCTTGCTGTACACTCTATCCCTTGCCTAATACACCTTCCAAAAATGTCATGCTTTATCCAACTTCAAATAAAGTTTCTTCCTCCTAGTCCTCTGCTAATCTGTCCCATGGTCTCAGGGCAGCCCTTCCTCTCCCAGACCTGATGAGTTTGTGAAGATCAGCACTGCAAAAATGAGTTTCTTCCTGCTCCCACAGGAAACGGGCACTAGATGTTGCACTACACTCTTTGTAAGCCCTCTTACCTCTCCAGGGATTTTTCCAGAACTGGAAAATAATCACATGGAAATACCATTCACCAGCAGAGTTTTAGAAAGTCCCCTATGGCTGCTGTAGGATACGAGAGCTGCGTTTTCATTGTCCCTCATTAGACTGCATACTGTGGTTCAGGGTCTCAATGCCATTGCAGGCACATTACGTAGCACAGCAAAAGGGATGTGGCCACACAAGAAAGCATCTGAAATAAAACTGGCAGGGGGAAATCGGAGCTCTCTGCCAGCCTCCTTGGGCAGCTCCTCCCAAATATAAAGTCTGGAGGCAGTTTCAGGTTCCCCTGCACTAAATCAGTGCCGCAACAAACCCATGACTCTCCATCCGTGCTTCTGTTGAACTGCGAGAGGAGTGAATAGAAACGCTCAAAACAGTCCTGGGGACTGATACGATGGCTACTTTTAGATGTACCTAAGGCAGTGGCCAAGTCAGTCTTCGGAGTCCTAGAGTCTGGGAATAATCCACCCCCTGCAAGCTGCAGGCTGTTTGGAGCCTGGGCCAATGCCTAAGGCTCACAGACACGTGGGGTAACAAATTCTGGTGAAAAAACTCAGTAGATGAAGCAGATTTTATTTCCAGTGCTCACTTACACCGGGTCCTCCTTCCAACAGCAAATGTCACTTGAGTCTCTTGGCCACCACAGGAGACTAAGGGCAGGCAGCGCTTTAACCCACTTCGTATCTCAGTGTTTATTTAAATCCCATTTCAAAACAGGGCTTGCTGTGCCAGGAGCTCGGGAGCTCTTTCCAACGCTCGCCTGAAGAGCAGCTCCCCCCTTCTCTGGCAATGCTGGGAGAAATAAGCAACTGGGAAACAACTCTCATTATTTTTGTTTGTTAGCAGCCATTTCTTGCCCCCTCCTCAGAGAAATCCCCTATTGAAAGGGGGCCTTGCTGCATATTTGCTACCTCAAAACAGGCCTGGCTTGAGGAACCGATGAACCATGAGGGACTTCCACAAGGTGGAAGAGGATTCAGGGTGACAGCAGCAGAACCAAACTCTGCTTCTGCTGCCAGAAAATGCACGACAGTGAGAGGAGTCTCTGAACATGCCTGGCACGAGGCGTCAGCCCTTTGTAACGCTACTGCACACAAACATCTTTCCCTGATGGCTACCGCACACAGGCCAGGTGCCTGCCCTGCCAGAGCAGGCTCTGCCTGGGATGTTACCCAGCCTCTCCCTGTTCCCTCCCTCTCAACGGGGCCAAGCAAACAGCATCCCAAAGAGCATCTTCCCTTTGACCTCAGCAACATCCCTGTGTCACATATAAACCCACCACGCCAACAGGACGGTGGAGCGAAGCTGCCCATAAACCTGCAGTGGGAAGGCAGAGCAAGCTGTGAACACAAAGAGGAGAGAAGCTCCTGCTTCTCCAGCAGCCAGAATCCTTAAATCGAATTCTGCCCTCAAAGTTACGGCAGAAATTTTCCTCCTCTTCTCCTCAACCCTAAAGAGGTTTTCTTTTCTCTTGCTTAACGTAAGCGGACCGGGTTCAAAGTGATCTAAACACACACTGATCTCAGAGGGAAACATAACACCTTTCCCTTATTCAACAAATGTTCCTGCTGAGCCAGCACGCAAGAGAAGCTTTCAAGATGAGGGAGACTGTACCTTTGTTTTACCTCTGTTTTATCAAAAGAGAGGACAAGGAAAAAAATTGCAGCCTGTTTTTGTCCCCACCCACAGGCAGAGACTTGTCTCTGCCTCCAAAGCTAGTTGAAGACCCACTGCTTCAGCACAAGAAAGCTCGTACAAAAACTGCAACCTGTGCTTGCAAGTGGCTCATGAGAGCTGTAAAATGACCATCCCAAGGTCCACCTTTGACAGATACACCTTGCAGCAGTCAGAGTTTGAGGAGAAATTGTTGTCCAAAGATTTTAACCATACTGGTAAACCCCTGCTAGTCAGGACACCACCCAGTTATGACCTGCCCACGAGAACAGAGCAAAACCAGGAGCAGTAGTTCAAGCAGACAACATCTGAGCTTTTCATGTGTGTGCTACAACTAGTCTTGGGTAAGAGGCTGGGACACCATCAGTTCTTGAGGGAATGATGCCCTGCAGATCCAGTAGGAAATAAAGGAAAGTGGAATTAAATCTTTGAGTCTCCCGTGTACCTCTTCTCTCTCCTCTGAGAGGAACCCACTCATCTGCAAGCAAATTTGGTCACACAGCTTATGGCGGTCCCAACTCTCAGGCCAAAAACCTTTCCACAACCTATTGCAGCAGAATCTCCATCCAGCCAGGACTCAGACCTTCCTTCCCAAAGACCCTCATGCTATTTTTATACCTTATGCAGCTCCAGTAGCTGAAAGATGCCCTCCCTAATCCAAAGACTCAAGGCTTTTCCCCTCTTCTCTCCTGCTTTTTCTGGAAAGCTCAGATAACTGCTAAAACACACCATCTGGGGGTCTTTAAGAGATGTTCCCCTCTCTCAAGGGGCAGGGGTAGAGCATCCCAGACCCAACCATCCACCCCAAAGGGTCCCAGCTGGTGCAATCACAAAGCAGAACGTACCGCTGCACTGGGAGACTTTCGTCCTCACGCTGACCACCACGTAGCTCAGACCCTCCACCAGATTTGGGAAACTTTGCATCTCCATCCTCCTGTCTGCAGACCAAGCCCTGTCCTTCACCCTGGACCTGTGATACAGCCCCTGTGTGTGGAGCTGTACTGACGGCCAAGCACCACTCCCAGCCCGCCGTACCTCCTCTCCACTACTGCCCCGTGTCCACCAGCCACCACAGAAAGCTACGGAGGATGTGACAGCTTCTTGCAAGGGGCTTGCCCACCCAGCCCCAGCAGGTGTCCCCCCGGCAGAAGGCAAAGCGAGAGCAAGGGCCAGGTAGCAAGCGGCTGTTACTACCTCTCTGCAGGAAAGAGGCCGTTCTCTGGATAAACCCTGATGGAGGAACAAAACGACGGGAGACGAGGCATGAGGTGGGGAGGGAAACGAACAGGGGGGTGGCAGCAATGGTGGCAGTAACTTGATTATCAAGTGAATGGGGAGGCCAGCGCAGCATCGAGAGCTGCAGGCATCCGTCCCACCCTCAGGAGCACCACGGGAGGCACGAGGGGACATGAGATGGGGACTTGGAGGCTTTGAGAAACCCTGGGTAAATGGAGAGGGCACGCCGTGTAAGGGAGCCCCACACCCTGTGGGTTTGCCCACCATGGGGCCAGGCCCTTGCCCCACTCCAGGAGACCACAGCTGGGGGTGAAAGGAGGAGCTGTTGGAACTGGCGGAGAGGAAAAGAGTCCTTACCAGACCTCTTCTTTCCAATGGGGTCCCTGAAAAAGAGAAGGAAGAGCGTCAGCAGAGGGATGGGGGCAGTTGGGTTGTTGGCCACATGACAAACCTGTGCAGGAAAGCACAGCAGGGCCGGTCCCAGCAGTGCTGCTGACCTCCCTCACCCTGCTAATGTCCCCATGGGTGACACGGGGCATCACCCGCCTTCCAAAGAGCCCGCCTCTTCCCCCCTCATTTAGTCATTCAATGATTTTGTCTCTCCCAGGGTAAGGCTCAGTTGTTGGCCTGGCCTCCTCAGTGGCTTGGTCTGACAGCCACAACTCCCACCGTGTCACTTGGCAAAGGCGGTGGATTGGGACAATCTGGCAGCAAAGCCAGGAGCTGGGGAAGCCCAAACCCCCAAAACTGCTCCCAGCACAGACCACAGCTCCCACAGAAGTGGGCACCACTTTGAAGACAGATAAAGAGGGAAATACTGAAGTTCCTCCACGTCCCGTGCCTCTCTCAGGGACAAGGATGGGGACCAGCTGGGGAAGGGGCAAACATTTATACCCCAAAACAGTACAAGTCATTAAGGTGTTGTAGAGAGGATGAACACCAGGGCTGTGCAGCAGAAAAAGTGCCTCCAGGACACAGCAAGCAGGAGCTATTGGTGGTTATGAGCAGTCAATGGGGCAGCTTCAGACCAAGTCCTCTCGCTTGTGGCCTCGCTGACCACACAGCTGGTGAGATGGGTTAAAAATCACAGGTCCTGGGTCCCTTCTATTATTTGAATGTTGCCAAGAAACATGGTTGCTGAAGAGCCTCAAACCCAGGGCAGAAGCACAACCCTCTTCAGGCACAATGAAATTTGGGGCATTTCATGATCGAAAAGCAAACACCAAATCAAGGAAAATACGGGCCCAGAAAAGCCTCAAAAAACTCATGGGTAAGAAACCAAGACGCCCAACGAGCCTGAAACCCAAAGAAATGCACCAGCCCTGTCCCCAGCCCAACCACGGCGGTCCATGTTGCCACAAAAGGGCTCTCAACGCTTCCACATAATTTGCTGCTGTGGCCTTGAAATGCTCCTGTAGCGTGGGGTGATGGTAACCTGCTCCCTGTTCACTTAAGGAAGAGACTGCTTTCCCCACTTCTCAGACTACACGTGTGATGGATCAAGACCATCTGGCTAAGATGAAATATTCTGGTACCAGGAGGCAGGCATCAATACTTCCAGGGAGAGTAACAAGTGCAGAGCGGGCACTGGAGCTTTGAAGGAGGAAGACATTCACCTGGTGGTAAGGGGACCCTCCTGAGGCTTTGACCTGCCTGACCACTGCTTGGAAAGGCGGCTGGACCAGCCCAGATGGACCCCAGGAGCCCCTTCACCTGCTTATAAAGTTCACTGGCAAAGCAACCTTTTCCCCTCCCTCCCCTTCGTTTTCAGGCCAAGCAGAGAAATCCCTCCAGGCTCAGCAAGAATGCCTGCCAGAGCTGGCCTACTCTTTGTTCTCTTTCAAGCTTATCTGCATTTTCAGACCATAATTACTGCAGACATTTTATTCCCCTAGAGCGATGGGGTGATGCTGGGACTTGGCTGCTTTCAAAGACTGCCCACCCACCCTGGCAATGCGTTCTGCTCGCAATGCCTTGTCCTCCCAGTCCACCCTTCCCTTTGCACCTTAAACCTCTGGTACTCATCCATGGAGCTATCAATTAAAATAAATTAAATACAACAAAGATGGACTATGAACAAACGGGACATTGTTATCTAAAAGCTGAAGACTATCTGTTAAGTTCACAAACCACAGAACTGTGCAAAGACCTGAATACCATGGCCCAGGTAGAGAGACCAATGGAGGAATCTACTGGAGCATCCCAAAGACATTTCTAAACAGAGACCACATTGCAGAGCTAAATCAGAGTTTATCAATAAGCCCCATTAAATTTACCCCAGCCCAGTGGTACAGCAGGGAAGGGAGGCAAAGCAAGGCCAGATGAGCGCGCTGGAGATCAGCAGGTGGGCATGGCACCCTCGTGATGATGGAAATAACTGTTGTTTTTCCCCTGCCATCTGTTAAACCTATTACTGTAACTCATCCCCCTGCTTCCTTTCACCGGCTGCTCCATCTGAGTGAGGGGGCAAGGAAGGAGCTGCAATTTCACTTTGCCGCCGGGTTGTTCCTGGCACGGATACAAAGAGCTCCAGGTCTGAAGACCAGCAGCCCCAGTCCACTGCCTCAGAGGGGACAAGAGCTCAGACAAGACAGGAAACAGCAATAAACTCGTGGCAGCATCTCCTCCTCCTCCATTCCCTGTGGACCAGAGAAAGGCATGCAGCAGAGCCTGCATACACAGCTCCCTGGAAACCGGTGGCTCCAGAACAAGAGAAGGAAAGGCCACTCTGCCTTCCACTGTGAAACTCATTTAGCTCTCACCCCCACAACAGACAGGCTGTGCAGATGAACCAGGCAGTCACAGCACAACTACAAGGCAGCGATACACAGCTATGACTGTGTGCCATCAACAGGCCCTATAAAGCTTCCCAGGTGGTAAAACCCATAACAGGTTCTCCATCTGCTTCTCAGAACTTTCCCAGCTCCTTGTCGGGAACACTGAAGGCAAGGGTTCCTGTATGACTGGAGTCTCACTTAAAGCACTGACCCAACAAGACAGTCTCAGGGTGCAGTGGCTGACTTCAGTGTCCTTCAGGAACATAGTAATTCCCCAGTGCGAGCCTGAAGGGAAACTCTTACACGTGGAGAACCCAGCAACAATTAATATTCCCCATGTCACTTTTTTTTTTAGGAAAAAAGAATCCGATTTCTGAAGCATCTTCTCTAGCGTATGGAGGCCCTGTCCCCCACGCGGCAGTGCCCATGCCACCCCCGTGTTTAACCACTGGAGACTCGGCCAAGCTGAACCTTTGGGCTCAGCAAGCTGCCCTGTGAGCACAGAAAACCAAGTGCTCTATCCATGCAAGGAACTTGCACAGGCACAATGCGTATTTTTGCACAGACAGCATCCCCTTGGATCCAGTGATGGGAAGGAGTGAGACGGGGAGCACAAGGCTGTGGTGAGGGCATGAGGGAAAGCTAACAGCTTGGGAGGTAGGTTCAGAATAAATAGAAGCTGTCTGTTCTTCCGCAATATGTAGGTGAGCTGTTAAACTGCTTACTGCGGGATATTGCGGACACCGAAATCTTCATGGGCTTACAGGGTCATAATTCAGGCAAGAAATGTTAAATAAAAAACATTAATTGTAAAACCAGGAAAACCCTAAAGGCTAGGACGTTGTCTAGAGAAGAACTTACAAGCGTGCTTGACTTCAAACTCCTTCCTAAGGCACTCACATTTGGTGGCTGCTTAGCTCCCCCGCGGTGTGCTGCAGGGAGGTGGCTCTGAGGTTGCCCTGCAGAAGAACCCACCTTGCAGTGGGACTTGTGGGAGGAAGGTGCCCCGATGTGCGGCTCGGGGACCTCAGCACCACCCCTGCTCCTGCTGCCCCACAGCCCTGACCACAGCCAGCTCGTGGAGCTGGAGGGGGACAGTGGAGCACTGACATACGGACGACACCTCCAGCTGCTGCAGAGCCAGCCACACAGAAGCCACGATCAATGTGCACGATGACACAGATCTGAGGTCATCATTCCAAGAAAACATCTCCCACAGAAAAAAACCTAGCTCTTGGCAAAAAAATTCCTTCTGTAATACAGTAAGGCATCAAAATAGCTATCAGGAGGTAGTTCACCTTGTATGTAGTCAGCAAGCTTGGAGATGTTAGAAGTCTTAGCAAAGCTTATGCAGATGAGACAGACTGAGGAGCAGGGTACAACAGAGCTCTTGTTTGGGAGAACTGATGTTTAGCAAATGCTCCACCGAGCACTGAATGGAGGCCCTGTCCCCCACACGGCAGTGCCCATGCCACCCCCGTGTTTAACCACTGGAGACTCAGCCAAGCTGAACCTTCGGGCTCAGCAAGCTGCCCTGTGAGCACAGAAAACCAAGTGCTCTATCCATTCAAGGGGCTTGCATTGGCACAACGCGTATTTTTGCAGAGTGGATTCAACCCGTCTGATATTTCTGTCTGCTGTCATCTAGGAAAGACAGCTGTCAGCACAGAGTGAAGGAGACCACTATTTTGGGGCTGAGATCTAGCCCGAGCTCCTGGTGAATCTGCACGTAGGCACCAGCAGAACTGCAAAACAAAACGATTCATTGTACAAGCCATAATTTGTCTGGATAGCGGGACACGGCTCAAAAGCCACAAGCCAGCAAGCGTCCTTATCGAAACCAACATCCATCAACTCATCCATCAACATTTACCAGCAAAAGCTCTTGGAATGGCTTCCTAGATGGGACAGTCAATCTACCTTGGAGCAGGGACCTGAGGCTCCCCTTTTTCTATTAAATCCCCTGTCACCTGGCCCAGTTCATGCCCATATTATCCCCCAAAAAGGGTGACAAGGAAAGGGTTTGCTCCTGGAACAGCTCAACTACGAGGAAAGGTAAACACATGAAAAGCTACAGGGAAGCAGAAAGAGAAGAGACTTACTTCTGGAAGACAGTGGCTACAAGTTTGCACTTCCAATTTATGGAAATAAGGGAAAGGAACAGATTTGGTCCCTGCTGCAATGATGGAAACATCTTTCTGCCCAGCATCTTCTTCTGGCACTTTGGACCGAACAAAAATCTTTTACCCACTGACGGCTGCCAGCACCGTGGCCCTAAGCAGAACCTTTCAATTAGCCCATACGGGAGACAAGCTGGCACAGTCAGATCACATCAGGGCTGATTCTCATTTTAGCCCAGTTCTCCCTTCTCTGATTTATTGGGGCTGGTGCCCGCCTGGAGTCCTTGTCAGTCTGCGTGCGGGAAGCAATCCATTACTGCGACTGCCAGTGCCACCCCACCGTAACGAACGGCACATCACCAGGGCTTTGGCATAAATAGAATAACGACGGGCTGCTGAAGTTGCTGCAGGCATAACCTCGTTAGCAGCATACGCTTCCTCATCTGGGCAGGTCCCAGCTCGTTATCACGCACCTTCCAGCCCGGATAGCACAGGCAGCCGCCGGCCATCACGGCCCTTTGCTGATTCAGCAGAGCTGGGATTCAGCCCACACGTGGGACCTGGGTCCTGCCCGTCCCCCTTCTCCCACCGCTGACGCTTCCCCTGGCACGTGGCAGGGAGGAGAGGGGTTACTCCCTCTACACTTGGTCCTCCACCCCAGCAAGGAAAACATCCACAGCAGCAGAGCTGAACTGCCCTTGAAACACTCCCAAATCCTCCTCCTTTAGCCAAGGGCTGTTTGGGAGAAACAGCAGGAATGAAAGCTGGGGATGCAAGCTCAGAGGGTGCCCGCACGTACATAAAGGAAGGAAGAAAATAATTTTTAAAAGCTGTCCTAGGCTGTGGCTGCAATGGAGTTTGCTCGGGATGTGTTATCCCAGAGGAACACAGAGCTCTGGCAGGCCAGGCTTGTGGGAGGAAGGTGAAGAGGGGCCATTCTCCAGTAAGCTGGGGGAAGGAGGGGAGGAGAGTCCCTACACATCTTTCCTGTAGGCCCCCTTTGGGTACTGGAAGGGGCCATAAGGTCTCCCCAGAGCCTTCTCTTCTCCAGGCTGAACAACCCCAGCTCTCTCAGCCTGTCTCCATAGCAGAGGTGCTCCAGCCCTTTGAGAATCTTTATGGCCTCCTCTGGACCCACTCCAACAGGTCCATGTCCTTCTTGTGCTGAGGTGGAATGAAAATGTAGTTCCTCCATGCTTCCTCTCTCCACTTTCAGTGTCTTTGGGGTGTACAACCATAAACCGTGGCAGCAGAAGTTGCAGCCACCAAGACCCAGGAGCGCTGGGAAGCCGGGGCAGGGACCCACTGCTGTGAGCGGGACCTGCGTTAGCAGATCAAGGGCAGAGGGACACCCCTGCCTGCCTGGGCTGCCTTCCTGCCAGGAGAGGACCAAACCCCAGAGGCCACCTTCTAAATCACCAGAGCACAGTTCCGCAGCAACGCCGCTGGCTGAGGCAGCGGCAGGGAAAGCCACCCACTCTCGCTTCACATGAACAGCTTTGCAGATCAGCTCAACTGGGAAGCAGCAGCCCAAGCGGTGTGCACAATGCCTTTCCTGGAGGATGTTTGCTTAGCGGCAGCAGGAGGAGGTTTCTCATCCATCTGCAGACTAGGCAAGCCAGACGCAGGGTTTCTCTGGTTCCCACCACCCCGTGGCCCACCCAGCAGGCGGAAAGCACTGCTCCCAGTACACCCATTAGGGTGGTAGAGGCTGGAAAAGCCAAGCAACCCCAGCGAGCAGGGAGGAACAGCCGCCTAAGTTCATCAGCCAAACACCCAGCTGGGGTCTCCAAAGACAAGATGAGCACAGATGTAATCCCAGGTGCCGCAGTCTCCACAGACACGGGCTCCACCTCCGCTATCATCTGCTCTTGTAGAGGCCATGAGCCCTTAACAAGCTTTCAGAGAGCCCTGGTGCTGGGATTGCTGCCCACCCCAGTCCTGTGCTAAGCCTCGTGTGATGTCCGGACCAGAAAGTCCACACCAGCCTTTCAGCCCTGCCCTCCCTTTGCAGGACACCTACCTGCCTGACAGACTCAGCACATAAGGATGAAGATACTTCAGAGAAGAGGAATTTATGCCTTTTAAAGACATCAGGACCTCCTGAAGCTGGTGGCTTTCAAACTGTGAATCCACAGCCCCTGGAGTGAGGAGGGGTGCTCAAGGACATCTTTTAAGCACATTAAGAGACAGTAAATTTGCTGTCCACGTGCCTGTGCTTCCACTGGAAAAAAATCAAATCAGGTTCGTAAGCGAAAAGGTTCAAAACAACTTTAAGTGTCTTCTATATGATGGGATGTTCAGCTACCAAAAAGATAGCAATGAAAGATGCTTTTAATGAAGGCTGCCTCTCACGGCCAGGGGTACCTCCTGTACAGAGGACGGCAGCTCCGCAGCCCCCGGGAAGCAGCACGATGACGGCTCGTTCCCCAGCATGCCCTGTAATTGTACACTCTGGACAATTATTAAATAATCACTTAGGGTCTTGCTTCACTATGGAGTTAACCTGGGCTCCTGCATGTCGCAGAGTTGAAATTCAGCTGGCGAGGAGGGTTAGCGGCTGAATGCCTTGACTCAGCAGTGGCTTTGTGCCCAGCTGTTCAGACTTCCCCAGCCTTATTCCAGAAACTCTCTGCTGTGGCTAAAAACAGCTTTAAATTGAAAAAGGGTGGATGGGAGGGAAGGAGGGTGCACACAGTAACTTCCCACCTCAACAGCCGAGCATCCTGCTGTTGGTCAAACCTGCTGAGATATGCGGGGAGCAGGAATTTGATGATTGCTCTGCTTTGAAACTATGGTTTTCATAGGGCTTCCATCCAACACCAGGGAGAAAAATACCACATCCCCACAGATTGCTAACTTTCCAGAGGATTTCTCTTTCCATAACCATTTCTGTTCTCCCTCCGCCCCCACCACTGCTCTGTGGAGTCACCTCTTCCCAAAAGTAACCAACCCTTCCGGATTACAGCCCCACTGACCCACCACCAGGCAGCCCTCCGAGGTGGAAGCAGTTGAGTTATCCCAGTCCAGAGCTTGCAGGACGGGGATACACGTCACGAAAGCCACCGATCATCACTGCCAGCGGAAACACCACAACCTCAATCCACCCTCCTGTTTGAAGTGGTCCCTCCGGGCAGGAGGATGCTGGAAAGTTGGCGGGTGTGTGCGGAGGGGATGGAGGAAGGGCTTCACCTCCGTCTTCCAACCCCCTGACTGCTGGAGACTCCTGTCTCAGCTCCGCTTTCCGCTGTGATCTACTGCCCAACTGGAAGCAATGGGGGGAAAAGGACGCACAAAGTCAGCATTTGACTCTTCCCCTCTCTGCTCAGTCCTTGTCCACTTGATCTCCCTTTACGCACGCCAGCGGCAGGGCTGGGGCTTGTAGAGCAGACGAGAGACTGAGAAGGGCTGAGCAACTCAGGTTGCAGGGCTGGTAGCCAGCAGCGATCTCTTTTTATTGGTGCTCCCAGTAGTGCAAAGGGGCACTGAAGGGAGCTGCACTGCAGGAAAGCAGAAGGAAAGCCCTGGCTCAGCCCAGGAAGAGCTCCAGCGCTGGGGAAAGCAGACACCGCAGGGGCCCAGAGATAGATGCATGGGCTGTCCAACCTCCTCCTTCCATTCCCAAACACTGCCAGATCCAATTGCCATGCCATGCCAAATTCATCCTTTGCAGTTAAACCCAGAACTCCACACACTGCAGTCAACTGTGGCCCCTGAAAGTGGTTTCACATTTTGGGGTGATGCGAGTTAGGTGGATCCTCTACCCCTGCTCCAGAAAAAAAATCAAGCAGTGCATCCAACAGCACCCGAAGGCACGTCCCCTTCACTGCCACCAGCCGCCACTGCCGTGGGCATGCTGTGACCTGCGGTGTCAACTGGGGAAGCTGAGGGAGGGAGCAGAAGGGTCCCAGCCATGGTGCCACAAGAGTGGCTGCTTGGCTTGGCACCGAGCACGCCGACCAGTCCTTTTCCCCTCCCCTCATTCCCACCTTTCAGACACCCCGCATAAAAAGCTGCCTTTTTTTTTTCCTCTTTTTTTTTTTTTTCTTTTTTTCTCCCCACACTGTTCATGGACTGGCTCCCTTTCAAATTCCCGGAGAAAAGTATTTATCTGCTGGATGAATGATGACATCCGGCCAAACCCCAGACACGCCATCACGTCTGATCCAGCCCAGCCGTCTATCACAGCTCTCATCTCGTTATTGGTAAGCTGGCGGCCGGCCAGCATTCGGGGCTCGGGAAAGGGCTCCCACCAATCTCTCCAGAGGAGAGAGTCAAGGACTTTTATTAATTAGCATTTTGAATTGTAGCTAATAAATACCCCTCTGGCATTCAGGCTGGGATAGGAAACACAACAGAGACGTCCTTGAGATGCTGTAGCATTCTCCTGCTGGAGGCAAATGGACGAGAGTCACCTGCTAAGTCCTTCTGCGTGCTGCAAGCTCACCTCTCCTCCCTGAGAGGAGCAGGCAGTGGGACGGAGCACAGCCCGCTGCCGGCTTCAGTGGTGCATCACCTGCTCGCCCATCCGCCACTGCCATGGCCAAACACTCACAAACACAGGGCAATTTTGCAGTGAGTGCAGTTTTGCACCCGGGAGCTGCTCAGCAGTCCCGCAGGGCACTGCGGGATGTATATGAGGATGGACCCCACAACACAACCACATGCATGGGATTGGACTTTGGGCTGGTGCCTCCGCTCCCCTTGTCTGTTGGACCGAAACCAGGGAGACAACGAGGGACACGGCACTGATAGCCGCGTGGCTGGACGGCCAGGAGCTACATCGTCAAACACAGCAGAGCTGCACCGCTCTGAGGCTGACGCTTGGCACCCAAAGGTCTCCACATCTGAATGTGCCCCTTGTTCTGGCCACAGCCCCCACCCGCCCTGATTTCTGGCTCAGTCTACAAGACAAAATAAAGGTGAGGAAACTGGGTGCAAGACTGAAGCTGCCCTTAATCCACCACGTGTGACAGTGCATCACCACCCTCTCATGCAGGGCTCCAAGACTCGTGCACTGGCAGCCCCTCACGTCCCAAAACAGCCCCAGGGGCTGTTAACCCCTGTGATAAACCCCCACCCAATGTCCTTGCAAGCTCATCTTTTCCTTGTGTCTCTTGCTTGCCCCTGAGCTGCTGCCTCGGCTGAGGGATGACCGCCGGGGTGGCAGGTTAAGTGGTGAGCAATAGCTGGGCAGGACAGATGAGAGCGCCAGCCAACAGCAAGCAATTAGTTAATGGGCTCCAGGGCCCTCAGACCAATCTCATCAAGCTGCAGGAGGAATGATGACAGGCCAAGCAAATAGAGACAGAAGCCAAAAGAGGAAAGCAGGAATGGGGGGAAAGGGGAATTAAGAGAGGGAATGAAAAAAACAAAAAATGCAGGGAGAATATATAATCCACAGAAGCGTAATACTTAGCTGGAGACCTGAAAGGCTCAGTGTTGCTGCTCAGAAAAGAAAAACAAAATCCCTTTATCTACCTCTTCACCCTTCCAATACAGAATGATGTCAAATCAATTTACTGCCTTTCCTCTCACAATTAATCAAGCCTCCTCCATTGCTCAACCTTTGGTAGAGCCGCGCATGGTGTCACATGCAGCATCAAGAGAGCAGCGTAGCAGGAGATGGAGGCGGCTGCTCAGATTTAGGCTGCTTGTGATTAGTAAGAGATGGGTGGCTCCTGGCCAAAGTAGCTCATAGTCACAAGACTTATAACCACACAGAGTTGCGTAAGGCACGCGAGATTCCTTGCAAACGTTTCTTGTTTTGCATGGAAAGACTCCGGAGCATTGTTACGGATGGGGCTCATGGACATGGCTAAGGGAAAGAGCCTTTCAAACAAGGCAGAGGTTGTTAATAACCATGTGAAATGAGGCTTTTCAGACTGATCATGTTTCTGAAACCAGCATTTGCGAGTAGAAAGTGGCTCGAGAGAAGACCAACACTTCATGGGGTCCCAGAGAAGGGTTGCCACTTCCCCACTGGAGAAGGCTACGCCAGGAGTGGGCAGAGGTGCCCACCTCGAGCTGCACAGCCCCCGTTCCCTCTGCAAGAAAACCTCCAAATCCCAGATATGTGACTCGTGGGGGGCACCGCTGATGACTGTCAGACTCTTATGGATACCAGCAAGTACAAGGCAGTTTGTGTTTCATCGTCATCCCGGTGGTGGCAGCCACCCAACCAACTTACTCTTTGGGAGGCGTCAAGTCGTCAGGTCGTGTCTCAAAGAACTGGAGAACCTCCTCGCACTGGGAGATGTAGGGAGGCAGCTGGATGAGAGCCTGCGGATGAAACAGAGACACTGGTGATGGGAAGCATCAAGACTGAGGAAGGAGCTAAGTGCGGACAGACCCTCAGGAGCACAGGGGACTGGGTCAGGGCATGAGGAGCTGAGCACCCACGTGGTTCCCGGCACACAGGAGCGCAGAGCCAGGCTGGAGAGAGTACTGCAAACACACACTGGAGCAGACAGCCCCCAGTTACACCCACCACACCACCCTAGCTGCAACTGAAGACTGAAGGAGAATAAGTAGAGACTGCCCAGGCCCTGCTTAGCCCAGCTCCAGCCTTTTGGACAGATGTGCCCTCACAGGGTAATGGCCACCGAGACATCCATCCCAGCATCCAGCCGCCCGGCCACAGCAGGGCTCAGTTTCCCAGCTGTGCTGTGGGCGAGGAGCCGTCGTCCTCAGGAAAGGCTGGGCAATTTACACGTGGCAGACTCTCAGCGTCATCAGCCCCGACCGGCACATCCCAAAAATGCTCCGCTGGGCATCAGCAGCTCAGGAAGAGGCAGGGAGAGAAGCAACAGGAGGCAAAAGCGTGGATACCAGCTCATCAGGGCAAGGGCTGGAAGGCTGCTATGCGTGCTGTTGCATGGCAGGAGCTACAAACTGCCTCCGCTTTTCTCCTTTTCCTTCAAGGAAGCCTGTTGTAAAAAGACAGGCTTCAACGGTGGGACTTGCAGGGTGAGAGCGTGCATGTCTGTGGGAGCTGGGGGCAGAGCCTGGGACAGCAATATTCGCCTTGCGCCAGAGCTCTTGTAGGTCCTTTCCAACGTGGGCTGCAGCGAGGGCTGGGCAGGGGAGGCGGGATGGGCGGCTGCCTGGCAGAGAGGGAATGGAGTCCCTGCTCTCTCCTCCTGGGAGGGAACGGAATCACAGATGATGGTGACTGCAAAAAGTAAAAAAAATATAACCAAACATGCAACTGAAAAAGGGACGATTTGAAATCAGGGAGCAGTGCTGCAGCCTGACCTGGAGCAGATGTTTAACCAATTTTCTATATAATTCCCCCTCCCCTCCATTTGCTGTCACAGCAGTCTCGTGACAGCAGCGTGGGCAAACCAAACCTCCACTCATTTCTGTATTGGAGACACCGCCACATCTGCAAAGCCCCGGGGTTACCACACAGATCAGATGTGGCTCCATATTGACCTAACTGCTGGCCCCCAAAAGCCCTTCCAGCCATTCAGCACACAGTCAGTCGCTGCCAGCGCAGCAGACAGTCAGACCACTAATCATGGGCCAGCTGCGATCAAGATCATGTGAGAGGCAGGAGAGAGAAAACGACTCGCTCTATGGCTTTTGGGTCCAGGGAAGGGCTATTCAAAGACCAAGTTTTGCATGAATGCCATTCCCATGTGGGTACCACTTCCCAGTTCCAGGCATCCCATGATCTACACAATTTCCACTCTGATTTTGTGGCCTGAAGAAGGTTCCGTGTCCTCTGATAGCAGGGGACAATCACAGAAGACACCCTGTGCTGGAAGGATGAAGGGCACGACCCACAGCTCATTTCTCAGGACACCTTGATGGAAGCCCACCTAGAGCTGACTCAGCTGGCACAGCCGTGGCCGAGTCAAGCAGACTACCCTGCAGCCTAGCTGGTCATGGTCTACAGCAGCTATGGCCACCAAATCAAAAATATTGGCACAAATAGCATGACATCTGTCCCACCTCTGGCTCTGGCACCGAAAGGTGTGAACTGGGGAGGGCCTTCAGCACACAGCTTCAGCCCATGGTGTTGGAGCCACAACATGTCATTTTACCCGCCGTGCTGCCCACAAGCCTGAAGAAAAAGGTCATTTACCAAAGACAGAGAAGCATTGAAATCCATTTTCCAGGGAGTGAGAAAGGATTATTCTCTAGCAGCAATCTTTTTAGCGGTCCACCCAGCCTCGTTGGGGTAGAGCATCACAGCATCGCAACTCCTTCATCAGCCCTCCAACTAACACCTTCTCAAAATCCCCTAGACAGGAGGAAGGCAGTTCCCACACCAAGGGAAAGACCAACAGATGTAGAACACAAAGAGAATAAACTGGAGAAATGAGAAGAAATTTCAGGCCTCTGCTCACCCTCCTTGTCATTCCTATGGTCGTTGGAAGTCTCATTTGATGATTGGTTGCTCTTACCAGTTGCTCTGATTCTTTTGCTGCTTTTCTTGCACCTTACCTTAAACCGACACATTTTTCAGTACGGTGGGACCTGGAACAGAGCCCTTCCGCAAGAGCACTGCCTTGTGAAAGCAGTGGTTCCCTCCCTTGCTCCTCCGACCTACTTCCACCCCAAATCTCACCGACCTTCTTCCCAGGGCTCTCCCAGAGAACGAAGACACCCCACTTCTCTCACAGGAGATGGCAAGAAAGCAAAAACTTTCTTACACAGTGTTCTGCGGGAACTTGTTCACAACATATTCACCTCAGTTCTCACCCAGAGAGAGCCAAGGGCCAAGCTGGAGGAGATATTTTGTATTTCTGTTCTGCACCACCACCATCCAAACACATGCAACATCTACCTCCAACGATAAACACGGCAGTAAGAGTGTGCTGGGACCCTGCGGCTGCGATCTGCAGCATGATATGCCCAGGCGGGACATCCCTCTGCTCTCGCTGACTCCTCGCTCATTGTACATCTCTGCAGCCTTCGGTCCCACACCCACCTTCAGCTCAGCAGCTTTACGGTTAAGTAGCAAGAACTGGAAGGCCAGGCACAGTGTACATTTTATAACTTGGTAATGCATTAAAGGGAGGAGGAGAGAGCGGCTCTCTAAATGGGTCATATAACATCAGCCATTATGTTCCAGTTGTTAAGTCAAATGGATTCATTATATCTTATGCCATTAATGGCATCATTCTGAAAGAGACAGCTGCAGCATCTTATCACTTAGGGACTTTTTCTTCCCAAAAATTAAATTTATGGATGTGTGTGTCTGTATGTAGCTGGCACATTTCAGCGACTCAGAAGACAAGGGGCTGATCACATCCGGCTGGAGCCCAGCAGTTGCACCATCAGCTTCCCCCAGGTTCTTTGGAACACACAGGTCCAAGCACACCTTGCACTACATCTCCATCACTCTGCTCTCATCTCCTATCCTGGTCTGCAGTGGTTTTCACCCGCAGCCCCACTGCAGAGCTGTCAAGATGCATTTACTAATTCATCTTTATCCTTTGTACTTGTTATTCCAGCCACAACATCCCTGCCGTAGGTCTGGCTGAGTCCCAAAACCCACAGTCCCCCCCACCATGCAAAATCCTAGGCCGTAGTCACTGCTACACCTCCCTCACCTACGGAACGTGATGGAAATTTCATCATTCCCCCGTTTCCTCCCTTGGGTTTTGCAGTCTTTGGATATGTCTTCAACAGCATTCAGACAGGATTTTGGAAGTAGTGGACCTACCTCCAGACCATTTCATGGCTGCTGCAAGTACTAGTGCACTTCTTTGATGTGATGAGATGTGGCACACTTTATTTTTGCAAAAATACTTTTTGTGGAATTCAGTATTTGTTTTTCCCAGAAAAAAATGCCCTAACACCATAATTTGCCCTATACTTAAGCACAGTCTTCTGTTCTTCAAGAGTACGGGGCAAATCGTCTCAGCCTTATCAAGGAAAGGACACATAGCCAAAAATATAGTTGATTGTCTATGATGAGATGATCTCTATTGGCTTCCAATAATTTTCTGCAGGCACAAGGCATCTCACCCCTGCGCAAGTAACTGCTTTGCATAACCGGTAACAGGAGTTTATGTCCCATTTTGGGATCATCCCACCAAGAAAGTGCTGTCCTCTACATAAAACGGCAGGTCTATTCCCAATACGTGGGAAAGAAACGGCTCCTGGAAGAACCGCGTCCTTCAAGCCTAGTCCTGCACACAACCACTTCAATCCAAACTGACCACCAGACAGGACACGGCCAGGCAGCCAGGTCCTCTCCAGCCCATCTGGAAAGCTGGTTCTGGTTTGCAGCTTGAGAAAGAAGAGAAAGGGAAAGCACAGCAGCAGGGTGCAAGCTGGCGTGGAGCTGGGCCACCCTGCACCCCGGGCCTCCAAGCCCTCAGTATTAATCACGTGGAGTGAAAAGAGAAACAGTGGGTGGGTTTTCATCCCAGAAAGGGTTTGACAGTGAGGGATAGCCCACACTCCCCGTTCTCCCAGCACTGGCACACCATTATATACTATCAGTCAAACAGGATCGAACCTGATCAAGGTGGCTTCATCTTTGAGTCTAGAAACCTCCCCTTACCTTGCAGTATTCATCGATGGGTATCAGGCGCTTGACCGCAACATCGCGGATGTGACTCCGGCGGAAGAGGATCTTTCCTGAAACAGGAGAGATGGAGAGAGAAGAGCAGGTCAGCACAACGCCCAGGAACACTCTCTTTTGAATCACTCTGACAGGACTTACTCCTTGCGCATCTTGTTCTCACCAAAAGCACCGTACCTATAGAGAAGCACGTTCCTTCCCATGGATTAAGCACCTTATTAGAATAAAGTACGCTTGAAGTGTCAAGGGTGCTCAAGGAGAGAGAAGAGGAAACAATTACAAGGAAGCTGCACCCCCACCTTCTCTCACCAATGCGTCAATGATGGAGGAGCCGCCCCTATGAAAACACATGCCTGATGATACCTTACAGTCTGCTGGCATGCAAGTCCTGGGTGCACAAGCCCACTGGCAAATGACAGAGACACAGACATCCCTGCGACTGCCGGTGCAGGTGGGACCCTTGTTGTAGGCTCCAGGCTTGCTCAGGGCATCCACGTCTAGTGTGGGCAGAAGCCAAGGCAGAGGGTTTCTCTCTGTGCAGCTCTCGTGTCGGAGCGGTCCTCAAAGCCACAGTGTCGGGGCTGCAGCTCTGAGTCAGACCTATAGGATTTTCCTTCCTGTCTGGGGTTTATTTTTGTTCTCCATTAATGGGATCCTCTTGCCACTCCATTTCCTCCCCTCTGGCTTGTGGTACAGGCCTCTTTCCTTTGAAGTCTAATGAGTCCTAAATGCTTCAAGCTGCTTTCACAGAGAACAGCTTCTCTGGCATTTAATGACAAAAGCCATTAGCAGACAGCGAAACAGATATGCAGCGACTCGGTGATCAAAAGAACCGGTATGTGATAGGATTTCAGACTGGCACTTCCCAAAGCACCAGGAACATACATGCTGGCACTGGTTGCAATATAGTCACCTGGAAAATTGTGTTTTGCGCGAGTGAGGTGGCTGGTAATGAAGTTCCCTGAAGCTCTTCCTGACATCTCCCATACCGCAGGAAAGTCTCATCTCTTTTTGTCCCTAACTTGGGTTTCCAGTCCCACCACCAAACCCAGAGAGAGCATCTGATGTGTCTGTCCATGCAATCCCTTCACTTATCAAAGAGGTGACCATGGGGCAACCCAGAAGCCAAACTCCCCTCACAATAAATACCAACACACCCTCTTTGCAAGCAACATGAAAAGCACTCTGGAGAGTCACACAGCCCTTTGCTGCACCACAACTAGCTTCAGCTCCTACAGTGAGCCTTGGCAGGAGCCACAGCACTGCTGGAACCGAAGGCTGGATGCTACCAAGCTATGCGTGAATACGATGTGTTAAAACGGCCACACACTTATCAAAATTTTAAAACCAGGGGCCGGGTCACTCCTCTGCTTCTCCCTGACTTGTCCAGGATCTGGAACGTGCATGACTTACGCAGCCTGCCAATGCATTTTTTAAGCAGAGATGAACTAAGCCAACCCAACCTCAGCTTGCAAGGACCATGAATCAGAACTTTATGGACGAGCCAAATCTCCTGCTAGGCTCAGTTAATGCAGAATGCCTTCGAAACTGGACCGTCCAAGGGAGCACACAGCAATCACACTCAGTGCTGCTCTGTACTTGCCCTCCAGTGAAATGCAAAGGGTCAGGCCAGCTCATACCAGAAGGATTGCTTCTCATTTCTGTCCTGCTGACAGCAATGGGCTGAGGCATCCGTGGTGTGAAACGTTCTGCTCTGAAATGCATTCCTTCTCGCAGCCTGCCAGAGCCAAGTCTGGCAGTCTTTATGATACAGTGAAAAAAAAAATAATACCCCTCTATTCAATCTGTCTTTTAGATTTTGAGGGTGAACAGCCTGGGAACACAGAAGTTGTCTGGGAAGACTGGGAGCGACAACCAGGTCGCAGCTCCTTTCCTTGCCTGTAGCAATTATTTTCCATCAGACAAGCAAATGATCAACAGTTTTCCCTTCTCATCAGCAACCATGGCATATTTGCCGCATAGGTTTCTCTTTGAATGATGATTTTTAAAAAGATGAATGGATCACAATAGTTTTGTTGGCAATTGTAAGGAATGGCTGTTTTGGTTTTACGGCTGTCAAAATGAAATCACTGATGGGTGGGTACATTATAAATGTCTGAAATAATAAGCTCTGGATATGGGAATATTTAAACGTTTAACAAACAGACGCTAGTGAATAATAATAAAAAGAATATAGTTTGGGGGAATAAATACATCACAACAACTGAAGTGATCTTAAATTAGCCCAGGCACAGAGCATATGAACAAGCAGGAAATCCAGCTCCTCTATTGATTTGCTCTAGATCTAGTATTTTTCGACAAGGAAGTTTATTTTGTAACAAAAAGCTGGTTTTTTATCAAAGTGCCTAATTAACATAATTGCAGAACCTTCAGTGCTGCCAAATACAGCTACATAAATCCTTGACTTGAAAGGCAAGAGACAGCAGAAAACTGCTTCCCTCCTGGAAAGGAAAGATGGGCAACTGCCTCAGTCAATGAGACACAACATTTTCCTGGGCATATTTTCCTTCGACCGTATCTGCAAAATGGGAAGAACAGCGCTGCCCACTCAGGCTTCTCATGTGGCCAAAGACCATATAATGCAAGAGAAATGCATGACATTATTCATCTCATATCTGCACCCCCCATTGCTGTAGCTCCAGGGGACACAGCAAAGGCAATGGTGCCCATCACCCACGCCTTGTTCTAAGTGTTCTCTGCTTTACACTTTTTTTTGGCTGCCTCCAGGAGCTTGTAAGGACTCCCAGTCTAGTACCTGGCTTACTGCCCTGCTAATCAACCAGGTGGCCTCTTTTCCTCCTCCCCATAGCAGGTACTCCTTCATGGTGAAGGAGAAGGCTCAGGATTAGCTCCTCTAGATCCTAAAGAAAACACATGGCAAAGAAATGGACAGACAGGCCAAGGCAGGAGAGAAGGTAAGTCTGAAGACTGCGTTGGGTAATTGCTGCCCTGGCCTCTTCCAGCCAGCAGCCTGACACACAGGTACTGTGCAGAGAAGGGCTCGGTCGCTGGCCCAGCTTTGGCACAGGGTAACATAGCTCCAGGCAAAGCCAAGCCATGCAGAAGAGTGAGGAGAAACATCTGCACAGATAGATGCCAGCAGAAAAGAGGGAAAGGTCTCTGGGGTTTGATTTTCCACGGTGAAGTTTCCCAGTTGGCTGAACTGTTCCCTCAGTAAATATGCAGCATGAGAGATGCAGAGCAACAGCAGAGGGGGAGCAATCTCAGCTGCCATCACGGTATCTAGCAAGAGCAAGGACAGCCTTGATGCGGTTCGAATCCTTGACTCCTGGATGCCTGCAAACTCAGCAAAAGTTGCTCCAATGTGAGAAAAATAACAACCACCTCTACCTTTTAAGAACATCCTTTGGCGAGACTCACTTTACTCCTAAGATCCTCATAGCAGCGGTCCTGCCCTCCGCCTCAACGTCCGCATGAGGAATACAGAGGGAAAAACATGTGAAGGAAGGCAGTTCTGCACATCTCCCTGATTAGTGGGGTTTTCCATCAGCTGGTAAGGTCAGTGCTGCTGCAGGCTCCACTTCACCAGCTTCTCACTGTTGCCACAGCTCAAGCACTCAGAAATGATTAGATTTTCTTATTTACATACATAATGTTATGCATGCGTAATCAGAGCAATGAGTATCCCTCCCTGCTAGCACAAGAAAGTCACTGCACAAGGAAGTGTGATAAAATACACTGTCCTTTATACACACAAAGCTGTGAGTAGACCGAACGTTTATCACCTGGGAATGTGTCAAGTAAGTTGATTTTGGAAAAAGAAGGCAGAGATAAGGCACTACTACAGAACGGCTGCCCTGGCACGTCTCCCTGCGCAAGAAGTACCCAGACTCCAGGACATGCTGCCTGTTGCGATAGGACAAGGGGTAATGGTTTTAAACTAAACAAGGGAAGATTTAGACTAGATATAAGGAAGAAATTTTTTACAACGAGGGTGGTGAAACACTGGGATAGGTTGCCCAGAGAGATGGTGGAGGCCCCATCCCTGGAAACACTCAAGGGCAGGTTGGATGGGGCTTTGAGCAACCTGATCTATTTGAAGATGTCACTGGTCATTGCCGGGGGGTTGGACCAGATGACCTTTAAAGGTCCCTTCCAACCCAAACTAATCTACGACTCTAATTCTCACCCTGCTGCTCTCCTCCAGGCCCCCCCAGCCCTGTGCAGGAGAAGCACCGTGTCCTTCCCGTGCCGTACATGGCACTGAGCTGATGCCTGGGCTGCGGCCAAAGCCAGCTGTGCTCTTCAGAGACAGCTTCCAAGCAACTGAGGCTTTCAGCTACCCAAAGAAAAGACGAAGAGTAACAAAAGCAGCAGAAGCCACGTCTCTGCCTCCTATTGCCGACTCGAGCATTAGTTTACTTGTTTTATCTCCTTGTTGACCCTGGTTTGTTTTTACAATCAAGCAAATACCAGAACAGGCGCTTCAGCACTGAGGGCACCGGCTGGTTCTCAGAGGGGGACTCCTAATAAAAAGATCCCAGCCTACCACAAAGCCAACCTCTGACTACATCTGAAGGACTTCTGAGTCGGAAGCAAGCGCCTCATCGCCCCAGCTCAGCAGCAGCAGGGCAGAGGGGGGGAGACCTTGCAAGCAGCCTGGAAACATGGCTCTGGGCACACAGGCCTGCTTTTGCCTTCCCCTGGCCAACCCCTTCCCTCCCTCCTCTTTTGACCCGCCTGGCACCATCCGCTCAGCTCTCCACCCAAATTGTCCCAGTGCTTCTGCTTCTCCCCTTCGCTGCCCTGAGCGCTGGGCTGACGGCAGGGAGCTGGCGGTGTTCTTCGCCTTGCTGGGAGGGAAGCCTGCAAAACCACAGTGCCCTTGATGTTATTTCGAGACTCCATCAATCAGTGGATAGAGTTCATAACCTCCCAGGGTGTGATGCTCCGCAGTTAGAAAGCTCTAAGTCCCACCAATGCAATCGTGCTCCTCCTTTCTTCCCTTCTGCTGAGAGGATGCTCCTCTCCCACCACTGCTACTCATTTCCACCCACTGTGGGCAAGAGGCCCACTACATATTAGCAAGAGTTCATCCAACATAATGGGTAAGCAGCAGATCCATCCAGTACATCCCTGTGAACCTCATGCCAGCCAGCGCTGTCCCACAACAGCTGTTGTCCCAACTGTCCCACCCTAGGGAGAGTTTTCCTGTAAACCACCGGCATGGTTTCCCTCAAATCCCACCTTAAAATCTTCCTTTGCCACAATCCCTGCATTCCTTTCCCCCACAAAACCCCACTGTGATAGTCCTTCCACTGATACAGTCTGGCCAGGACACCAGGGGACAATCTGCTGGCTTTTACGTCCTATCCAGCAGTGAACTCGCTGGAGCAGAGTTTGCCCTTCTGCATTTACGCTTCACATCACTGGGCTCAGGCCTTCAACAGCAGAAATAGAATCATAGAATCATTTTGGCTGGAAGAGACCTTTAAGACCATGAAGTCCAACCGTTTACCCAGCACTACCAAGTTACCCCTAACCCATGTCCCTCAGCACTACATCTACATCTTTTAAATACCTCCAGGGATGGTGACTCAACCACTTCCCTGGGCAAATAACACTGGTGTGCTGCCTCGTACCCAGCTGTGCAGGAGGAGGATGTTGGTGCCCACCACCCGCTTGCAGGTCATCTCCGCAGGGCATGAGCTCTGTCCCCCATGCAGTGAAGCTGGCACCAGCCAGAGAAGCTCCACTGAAGGTGCTCAGCCTGCCCACCTTCCTTTTGTGCCAGAAAGCTTCTGCTCTCCCAGGACTGGAAGAAACCCCCTTTGTGGCTAATCGAAGCTGCTTTGCTTTATCTGATTGACTGAGAGCAGAGGGTGCTGCAGCAGCTCCGGAGAGGGGGCTGCAAAGCGATGGATGCAGCACTGCCTCAGCCATTCGTCAAGGACTGGAAAGTGTCAGAGGAGAGCTTCGGGAAAGGGCTGATAAGGAATTTGGGTCTCCGGCAGTATGCGATAGAGCAGGCAGGCCACGAGAGGGGTTAATCTCTCCAAACAAACAGGTGGGGAAACAGGGCTCTGCAAATTACTCCCTCCTGTGGGAATTCTCCAGGCAGAGCTGAAGTTATACTGGGGAGTAAGGAGCCAAAAAAAATGAGGCAGAGGGATTTCAACCAGCGAAATGGCTGAGACTCCTCTTCAGCCAAAGGCTGTTACTGGATCTCAAGCAAGCTGAAGGGGCAGAGAACCCAAAATGCATCACCCTGCTGATCACGGCTGTGAACCAAGCCAGATATTTCAAGAGTGGAAAACCGCTTGTGCCTCTTACTTTACCCTGAAGGACTCCCCACCACTCTCCCCCCACCCCGCAGCCTCGGAAAGAATTCACTTCTCTGCACCTTTCAAATCACATCCAGATTTTCCCTGGCACGGGTTCCAAACTCACTTCAAAAAAAGGCAGCCCCAAATGTACACATAATTAATCCCAGCCCAGGGAGCAGCCAGCTACGTGGACTATTCCTAGGATGGGGAAGCAGGCGTGGGAGACAGCGTTTCCCGGAGCCCCGCACCTAGCATCTGTTTGGCAAAGTCCTGCAATGTGCACATATCCTGGTGAAAAGGAGTGGGACCAGGAAAGCGCCTCCGGGGCTGTCCTGCCTCTAGCATAAACACAGTCACATACGTTGTGAAATGAAGCCAAATTAAACAGAGCCGCTATCAAGGCAGCCCCTTACACTCTCATGGTTTCAGATCCTGCTGCAGCAGAAGCAAAATGTTCCCAAGATCATTGCTTCTGTGGCCTACAGTGCCATGCAATGGAGAAAAACTTAAGGTAGTTTGTTTAAAGACAGCTCAGAGGTCAGAAGCAGAGCAATTGCTTCAGTGCAGCACTTTGCCGGGGGTAATACTGTCTGCACGTCAGCAGGGATAGCTGGAAACCTACAGAAAAGGCAACCGTACCGATTACGGGCTGCAAGCTAGCCTGGGACTGCCCATGAATAGTGCTACAGCACAGATGCCCAGTCTGCTAGAGCAGAAAATAGTAATTAGGACCCTTGCCCCATCTCCAGCTCTGATGAAGACGCAATGAGACTGGGGAAACTCATGTACTGTAGCTGGAAAAGGGATGAGTTGTCCTCCACCTCCTTCACGGGGCCTGTGTGGGGAGCTATTAGCATCCCCACAGTTGTTCTGGGAGAAAAGCCCCAAAGTATGTGGGCAGCACTGATGCCCACACTGAGCAGGTTAGCAG
This sequence comes from Dromas ardeola, assembly GCA_013398915.1. Lineage (NCBI taxonomy): Eukaryota > Metazoa > Chordata > Aves > Charadriiformes > Dromadidae > Dromas > Dromas ardeola. Next base: position 1,621,518 of record VYZM01010811.1, on the reverse strand, counting down.
GCTGGGAAGGGAGGAGAAAGGAGGCACCATTCTGCTTTTGGAAATGATCTCACCAAACCCCCTTTCTCCTCCTCCCTTCTTGGGAGTTCACTATTGTCTGTAGCTCAAGCTTCCTAAAAAGCAATTTTACAGCCAAGGTTAGCTCAGCCTCAGGCAACCCCTCCTTGCTGAGGCTCACGTTTCCAGTGAAGCAGACTGGCCAGGATCTGCTCCAGGCCACTCCGGCTGTACGAAGTTTGGAAGGCTCCGCTCTCCTTATAAAAGCTGTTTCCTGAAAGATCTGGCACAGCCCTTACACAGCGGGCCCAGCTGAGCTCATTTGTTTTCTTAATTCATTCTTTCCTGGGGTCTCCATACCATCATCTCCCAGCCAACAAGCATGTAACCCTTAGTGTGGACTCCTGCAGGCGAGGACGGAGCTGCCCAGCATGACGTGCCCCGGGACAGGCAGTGACAGGTCTCCTCTCTCTCTCCAGCTGCTCCTGACTCCTCTCCAGGGACCACGGTGGATGCCATGCCTGGGCTGGGTGCCGCCAGAGCTGTTTCGAGGGGCCACCCCCAGCACCACATGAAGCTGGGCAGGCTGTGCTGGTGGCTCAAAGCCAGCAAAAGTAGCCAAGAGGCCACTTCAAATTCCCCTATATGGTGGCAGAGGCTTTTCAGGCACAGCGCAGGAGCACTGCAATGTCCTGCAAGGCCAAACCAGACCCCACCAAGATATGCTACGGGATGAGTGTGGTGACAACACCCAGGAATGGACAACCCCAGCCCCAATGCCAAGTGCGATCGCTCTGCTCCCCTTTGGAGAACCCAGCTTTATGACTCCAGAAGAGCCGAGTGGGCTGAAGGGACTTGCACTTACGAGAGCATTTTCTGACACCATCAGAGACCTACTTCAAAAGACCCAAAGTCTCTAGAAATTTCCAAGAAGTCAAATCCTTGAAGCAAACATTAACAAAATGAAGCAACACAAAGCAATCAGAGTTCCTGTGGGCTGGATGCTGTAACTACGGAGTAATCATGGAGCTCTCTTCCCATTCCAGGAAACCAGCCTGAGAGACAAACCCAGATGGCACCTTCTCAGGTCGTGGTGGTGACCCTGAGTTTGGGACACTTAGGGGTTTGCTAGGAAAGCCAGAGCTGCAGGAGGCACAGGGTCGCAGGAGACATTTTTTGAGAATTGCAGTGGCCACAATGTCTAATGTTACTCTACAACGGGCTTCCCAGAAAGCGGTGTACTTTCAGTAAGCCACTGGAGCCAAATCTCCACTGGTAATGAAATTCAGATGCTAAAAATGTTGCTCAAAATGGGATTGGGAGCAAACGACAGTACTCACAGAAGCTGAACATAACCAAAACCGTAGCAAGTCTAGGCATACTAGAGCCACGTTTTGCAGAGAAAGAGACGCAGGCTGTTTGCACCGAGCTCACCTGGATGGTACCCCTAGGCAGAGAGAGATGTAGTTTGGGTTCAGCTGTAAGTAACAAAACCCATTGCCAAACTGGGAAGGCCAAGAACTGCTCCAGAAAGGAACCACCCTCTAGCACAGCCAGCAAGTAGTAACAGAGCCTTCCCTTACTCCCAAGTCTTCTTTCAGAAGCAGACACAGCTTGCAAGCCATCTCACTAGGGAGGTACGGCTCATCATCCTGCTCTGGAGAAAGCCACCAGCACCTCACCGCTCCGTGATGCGCAGCAAAGGCAGGAGCGCAAAGGCAACATGATTCCCACTTCTTAATAACACAACTTCCCTGAAGCAAGAGGACTTCTGAAGCTGCCCCATGAGGACAGGCAGATGCAAGATTATCTGTCTTTCCAGTGGCTAACTCCTCCTCGGAGGTAGGACACTGTTCCGTGCTGGGACCTTCTCGCTAAAACCACCCCTCGCCCTGTGCTGGCACCTGAAAATACAAGTGGTAAAGCCACAGGTGCCAGCTGCTACGCATCAATAGTCTCTCTCTTCTTAGCTATCACAGCCACTGCAGAAATAAAACGTCAAGAAAAATTTCTGGGAGAAGCATGGACTAGTTGTTTTCCAAGTCAATGTGTTACTACCTCTGAAAATGGTATTATTTAATCCTGTTGCAAAAACGGGACCAGAGCAAACAGGCAAACGTCTCTGCAGAGGACCCACACAAATGCACAAGCTCATCTAGAGGATAGTCATCCTAACTCCCCAAAGCTCCTTTCTTACACAAGAGCCAGGCTTTATTTTCCAGAAACTTCAACCCCCTTTTTCCTCCAGTGGAAATCCCAGTGACATGCCTCTTAGCGAAGGGAAACTATTTCAACACCAAGAAGAAGAAACAGATATTGATGAGTGTGCTGCGAGAAGCACTGCTCCGACCAGGCTTCCCAAGCCCGATCGCTGCCTTCCAAAAATAGCAGCATTTTGGTGGGAATTTTCTGCAAGCACAGCACAGCCAAACCGTATGTCCGATTTTCCCAAGTTACGCCCTTTGCCAATTTGGCTTCCATTTTTCCTCCCCACTCCTTGCTGGCAGGAGTACTTGTACAGCAAGGGCTTTTCTGCTGTATTAATGTCAGGTGCGCTTTGCTTTTGCTGATGTTACAATGCGAAGACAAGCCAGAATCAGAAATCCCTCCACGGGAAACCCAGACGAGAGTCTCTTGCTCAGAAAAGGGTGCAAATGATTTTCTTCACGCCAGTCAGAGAAAAGTAAAGCCCACTAAATGCCTTTATGTTTCTAGAAAAGCCAGGAGGCAGAGCATAGCACAGCACAAAGGGCGGCACTAAATGGGCCTGACAGTCACTGGAAGTGATTATGGTACCGTGACATTTCTAAATATGCTAGTAGCTATTCCATTAGCTACTTGGAGGTGGAGGTAAAGACAACTCTGTGGTCAAAGCCATTAGCTATGGGTGCACGAAAGACTCCCAGGGCCCCCCTCAGGCCGGTTATTTTTGCAAGGCACATTAGGGTTCTTTTTTCCCCCCCGTTGCAGCAGCACCAAAGGGCAGCCACGAGCAATCCCCTGCACCAAAAAGTTTGCAACGGGCCATTGCATCCGTCCCTCGGGCACACAAACGCTCAGCCGCACGCTGGGCTGGCAGGGCACACGTCATGCCACAGAAATCCTGGCTTTAAGCAACCATCCTGGAACATCAGGGGAGGAAGCCAAGGCTGTCAATCAGCTCGATTTAACATGTGGAACTCAATTGTTATTTCCTTCTCTCTGGATGGCCCTTTGAGTTGCACGGGACAGGAAAAACAGCATACGAGCAGTGCCTGGGGAGCCTCACACCATCCTCAGCCCTGTGCTGTGCTGGCCGGGCCCCTTCCGAAAACCAGCAGGATGCTGCAGGATTGCTCCTGGCACAAGCTGTGCAAGCGGGGTTGCTTAGCTGAAGTCCCCCCCTAACAATTTCTGGAGGGAGAAAGAAGGACTGAGGGGTTTAACACTCGCTGGGCACATTGCTAACAAATACAGATGTTTTAATGGACACGGCGCAGGCCAAGGACTTGCTATTGCTGAGATGGTTCAGGAGATAAGAGCTAAAGCACGTGTATGCTCAGACACAGACTGGGAAAAAGCTCCTGCCATGCCAAAACCGGCATGGTTTTTGCTGGAGCCCCCTCACCTACCTGGCAGAAAGGGGATGATCCTTTGCTTGGGGTCCTTCTGCCCTCCTTCCATCGGAAACTTGTCCAGCATTTGCATCTAGAAAAGGAAGTGCGAGAGAGGTGATTAATTTGCACGACACAAGGCCACCCTCCCCAGGAGGAGGTGAAGCTCACTCTCCAAACCAGCAGCGTCCTGAGACATCGTTCACAGCACCATCAGCCAGGGAACTGTGACCCGCAGCACCGAGGGAAGCACATCCAAAGCAGTGCCAGAAGCACAAGATCTTAGCGTCATCTCCACTATTTTCAAGACATTTCTCACCACTGATGTGGCTTATTACTATCACTCTGCTCAGCACGTGTGATTTACGTAACCTGCACTTCTGCAGCTATTAAATTTCATCCTGATGGACCTTGGCCACTAGATCTCAGAAGTTCCTCAAAAAAGGCAAATTTTAAGCTTATTAGCTCAAGCATAGCACAGCACTGACACAGATCCTGGACTACAACTGACTTGGACTCACAACACCAACTCATGTTTGCCTGCAAAAGGCCTTAAAGTTATACGTCAAGTTTGGGGAACGCTTTGTGCTACACAGGCTTTGAGGGATGAATGTTTTATGGTATCTTCAGCATTAAACAAGTAATTTCTTGGCTGATGCAACAGCACTTAGGACATTTAGTCAGCAAAGAGAGGTGATAATCAACCCCTGCTCTTGCTGGATGCCTGCACTGGTGCTTCAGCACATGCACACAACTTCCTTGCAGCTGCTGTGATGCTTAATACCAATGCCCTGGAAGGATTCATGTCCTCAGCGTTTCCTTTACTTGGTCTTGCTGGAAAACGCCATTTGGACTGGGTTTTGCACTTTACACAGAGCAGAAGAGGAGAAAGAGCATGCCCATCCATCCATCCAACCACTCCGGTACTCCCTCCTTCGGAAGGAAGCGGAGGGAGATGCAAACTCTCCCTTGTTTTCTCTGGGGCATGGATCTGAGCTCTGTCTCCCATCACCTGAAGAGCTCACTGGTCCCCGGGCATTTGAAATGGGTCTTGCCCTCTCCTATTGGAGCTATCACACTCTGCATAAATAGTTAAGTGCTTATGGAAGCACTGGAGACAACCTGCCCAGGAAGCGTCCTGAGCACCTACAAAGACTAAGCAGCTATCCTCCTCTAGCCCAATTAATATTTAATGTATTTCATGCAAAGAGGAAACTTTGCAACCGGGGAGCCCGAGCCATTCGTCCCAGGAGAGGTGGCTGCGGGCAGCGCTCGCCCAGCCCGGCAGGAGGACGGGCACCACCGAGCAGCCAGACACGCAGCCACGATCCCTCCACCACGTAACATCGGGAGCCCCTTCACTACGGGGAGTCCATGCAGGGCCAAACTCTGTGGCTTGACACGCCCCGGAGCTGTGTCCCACCTGGCTCCCTGCTTTTCACAGCTCTTGTTCTTTGGCACCTATTTTTCTGCATACTTTTTACAGGAGGTCTCTCCCCCTAGCTAAGGGCTGTGGACTCCTCTACTGTTAGCCACAAGCTTGTTTACAGTGCTGTAATGCTAAAGCTAAACCCTTTTTTTTTTTTTTTTTTAATATAGCCCTCCCCACCCCTGCACATGCAATACTTGCAATTTTTTTTCTTGGATCTCAAATGCACTGGGATAAAATTCTTGAGGCTTGCTGGAGAGGGGGCAGAGGGAAGGAGGTATTTTTCCTAAACTTTCAGAAGAAATAAAAACCTCCCCCAACACTCCCAAAGACAACAGGAAAACTAAAAGAAGCTATCAAATATTCCCTTCAAAATGAAACCAAGACAACTCAAAACCAGGATGAGACTAAGCACAAGTGGACCCTGTTTACAGCTTCTTTTCAAAATAAGTTTTAAAGGGTTTACGACAAGGAAAATGACTCCAGACTCAGCAATAACCGGGGACTGCGGTGACGTTACCAGCAGCCACAAAGCAAACCCAAGCGCGGCCGAGGGGGGACTCGCCTCCCCGAGGCACTGCAGGCTCCCAGGGCAGCACCGCTTCCCCAGGCACACCACGGCCTCCTGCTCTTCCCTCAATCCACGAAAATAAAGGATGACACCACATCCCCGTTACCCTGCAAAACAGCCATGCTGTGCCACGGCGGAGAGGTGCCTCTGGCCCTGCTCCTCGTGTTGGGAAGGGCTCGGGAAAGCTTGTGACCGGCAAAGGGTGAGCAAAACAAGTCGCAAACGCCACACATCTGATTGCTGTTAAGCGACGCAATAGTTGAGTCACTGGAAGCATTCCCCTCCTCTCCGTTTTGAACGTGAGCTGCGGACCTCTCACTGCCGGGAGCACTAAGAGCCTCCAAGACACAAATGGTGCAAGCTGCCTTTTATCCCACACGCACGTGCCTGGGCTGTGCCTCTGGCCAGATCTGCTCCCAGCCATGTGATCCCACCAAACCTGGCCAGAACTTCAGCCCAGAACTTCTCCATTTCCTTTTGCTTGACCAAAAGTGCCTCTTGCAGGGGCTGCTCAGTGAGCAGGAGGTGGCATGGGGACCTTCTCCCTGTGGCCCAAAGCCACCAGCATCACCCCAGCCAGACCAGACCCTGCACCACCTGCTGTGGGTTGATACCATTATGCCTGTGCTCTCACAAGCTGCTGTCTCTTCTTTTGCTGGAGGGAGGAAAAGAAGTAACAAGGTTCCTGGAGCACACTCCAGCACCCGCAGAAAGAGAAGGTGGGGAAGGAGCAAGGACGAGGAGTTGGTCCCATGGATCCAACCCAGCCTGGCTGCCACATCACGCAGCTCCAGAGAAGGCAGCAGCAAATGCTAGTTCATCAGTTTTACTAGGCATAAGCCTGTGGTTGAAGAACAGCTAAAAAACCCACTCCAAAGAAAACAACCCCAGCACCGGCTGTAGCCACAGCAGGCAGTTTGTGTTAGCAAGATACAAGAGCACACATCTGCAGAAATCCAGTCCGTGGGTCATGGGCTGATGGTTCTTCCGTAGCACTACGCGCCGTAAAGCTGCAGCGAGGAAAAGCACAGAGCAGCGATGGGAAAAGGTCAGCTCCAGTGCTGAGAGATGCTCCAGAGACCCGGAGGAAGCCAGCTGGCACGTCTCTAGGTTTTGAGGCTCGTCGAACCCTTTTCTGGCCCATCTTGCTCCTGCTGGTTTTGCAGGATGGGAACTACAGCTCAGGTTGTTATAGTGCTCTTCCCCAGGAAAAGCATGGAGAGCAGGCACAGCCCTGGAAAAGGGATGGAAAAAGGCTACAAGTTCGGATAAAAGGGAGGCAACCCCAGAAGCCCTGGGGGAGGGATGCACGGAGAGGCATCAGAAGATGGTCTGCAGAAACGGAGGCACGCCAGTGACAAGGCAACGCAGGACAGGTCTCCTGGGAGAGCATCCCTTCTCCCTGGCCTCGGCAGGGAATCGCACTCCCCAGCAGGCAAGGAGTTGTGGAAGGGAGGCGGTTGGCATGGGGAGGCTCACACAAATCATCTCAGCAGCGAGGGTTTCCATCCAAGCTCCAAACAGGACCGCTCACATCACATTCCCAGAAGGGAGGACTTGCCCGGCCATCCAAGATCCCGGGGCGAGGGGGAGATGGGGCAGGCAAGAGGCAGACGGCAGACAGACACACAGCCCTTCAGAGCGCAGCCATCCCCGCCGACCACGGGAGAGCACAGGGAAGCCAAGAGCCAGTCTGGCTCTCAGCGATGCACTCCGCTAGGTCAGGGAAAAAAATGTAGGAAAAAAGAAACAATAACTCTATTGTTTCTCCCCTTCCAAGATTATTTTTAAGTGTTTATGACAGAATCTTAAAAAAAAAAAAAAAATTGGAGCAAAGGCAGTTTAAAGCATTTCAGTGTGCTTTTGTTATGCAGGAAGCTGTTGTCTCACACTTTTTGCCAATTCCTTGGCAGTGCTGCTGGACGGGAGGGTGATCACACGGCTGCTGGCCCTGGCTCCCTAAGCCGGGATGGGGGGCACGGATGCCCCAGCGCCGTATCCGACACACAGCGGGGTTCCCCAAAAGAGTATGCCAGGATATGGCATGTTCATCCACATTTATCTCCACCACCAGTTTATCTTATCAATTAGCCGTTTGTCTTATTAACCCAGAAATGTCTGTGCAACGAGTCTTTCTGAAGTGAGCCATGGCTGAAGGTCTGTGCCCATGGGGGGGCCACGCTGTCCCCACAGCCGGGCTGTCCATTAACAGGGCCGGCGATAATGCCGGCGGGGCCACCCGGGGAGAGGGAGCCTTTCAAAAGCAGCTTTGTATCAACAGCCAACACATTGGCAGACAGCTTCCTCATTAACAGGAAACTCGTCAGATAATATCCTAATTGAATCAATTAAGAGTGCTGCAGGGGATGCTAGGGAGAGGGGAATGTATGCGCTCAGCAGTATTCCCAGGAAGCAGAGCATTCAGAAAGGGCTTTGCCCAAAGAAGAGCTGATGGTGTAACACCAGAGGGGTACACCATGCAGACAGCGTAATGCCAGAGGCAGACGGCGTAATGCCAGAGGGATACGGCTGCTGGAGGAGCAGGGCCCCAGGTCTAACAGCCTGTGAGTGGCCTGTATCGCTTCCCAGCTGGAATCAAACTTCAAGAAGGCAAAAAAGTGCCAAATGCCAGGAGCTAATAAGGTGTGTCATCACTTTGCTTCTTTTCTTCTGCTTTCCACAATAAAGTGGAAAAGTTTTCCCCTCTAAAATATAAAGGTGAGAAAAAAAAAAATATTATTTTTCGTTTAAAGCTGATCTGGTGGAAAGAAAAATGTTAGGGTGAAATGGTAAACACGGAGGTCCTGCATTCCCCCAATAACGATGAACCAGAAGGGCATGGGATTACTCTTGCAGCAAGTCCCTGCAGCCGGGGGAGCTGAGCTGTGGGATTTGCTTTAGTCAAGTTGCTCTAAAGCCCAGGCTCTCCATTACTGAGTGCTAGGGCTTGCGTGGCACGTACCGGGGCTGCAGAAGAGAACACAAGTCTTTGCCAATTCTGGAGGGGATGGTGGTTCACGTCACCGAACAGCAAGGTACATCAGCACGGGCTGGGGCGGGATGAAATAGGTGAAGAGAGCAAACTCTTCCACTCTTGCACAACACCAGGAGCCAACGTCGGAGCCAGGCCATGAGCTGTAATTGCAGGCACCGGGTGAGGGAAGTTCCCCCTTCTCTTATTGACAGGATTTGCTTTGGCTGCGTGGTGGAGGTTCAGCGTAAAACCACATTCCTCCTCCTTGGTCTAGCAAGAGAGAGCTGACCTAACCCATGCCTCCACCAGACACGTCCGTTACCCAGAGCGGAGAAGTCGGCTTTTGACACCACCCGAAGGGAAAATGGGGGGGGGGAAAGGAGTTCAACAAAAGGCTTCAGAGTCCGGCTGAGAATCACAGGAGACTCTTTGTGAGAGCAACAGCCTCCCCGCTGGGAGAAGGCAGCAGCTTGCCATGGGGGAAAGATGGGTGCGAGCCAAGCCTGCTCTCATCCCACACTCCCAAACTCCCCGTCGGCCCCGTCCCTCAAGAGGGGGGAATGCCTCAAGCAGCCGGCCACGCCGTGTGCCCTGCTGTCCCCGTTGGCAGAGAACTCCAGATGGGGACATTCACACGCACCACTCACCCTGACCTCCACGTGCTCAGCAGGACACTAGTCAGGTCTCCTCTTATGGGAAGAAGAGTCTTCCTCCAAATTTGATCCACTGAGGGTCTGCATCCCACTGATCTCCAAATGCAATGGGAAAGGGAAACAGGCCCAACAACCTCCTGCCGTCACGGCAGCACCCTGGCCCCACGGGGACGTGACAAGGGACGCGGCTGCGCGCTGAGAAACGGAGACTTTGGAAATGTGCTCCTGCAGATCAAAGCACTCTCGTGCCCCGGAGCCAGCTGGTTCGGGGAACGTCTGCCAAGCAGAGAGTCTGGGAAAGAGAACGACATCTGGCAATGGCTCACTGGCTACTGATGTTTAGTCTTCTTCCAATTCTACCTTCCCTGTGTCCCCCTGGACTGTCTGTGAAGAAAGAGCGGGTGAAAACACAACAGCCCAGGAGAGGGACCAACACAGTGCAAGCTCAGATCCCACGTGTGGCGATGCTGAGCTCAGGAGGTCAAGCCTGGGGCAGGACTCCATTGGTGTGGCACCACGTAATGCCCATTCAATGGCCAAAGCGAGCTGGTTGTTCAAAGGCAGTAATGGGAGCTGAAGGGCCGCACAACTGAGCAGTTTCTTGATGACCACAGTTTCTCCTCCTGTTCCTGCTTTTTTGGTGCAAGGGATGAGTTCAAGGGCATTTTACTCATTACCAGGCAGAGGCAATCCTAACCTCCTCAGCACTAGGAAATGGCATCACAGAGGCTGGATTGTGAAAACCCAATGGAAAACTTTAAGCATCGCTCAGCAATAGACAAAAAAGAATTAACTGAGGTCAGAGAAAAAAAAAGGGCTACACAAATTGGCAGCAGCTGCCGCTGCAAGAGAAATTTCCTATGAAATGACAGGAAGCGTTAGACAGAGGGAGACGCTGGTTCCTGTGAATCGCTCACTGGCACGGAGAGGGCAGCGGGAGCGGGGCTGGCCAGGACCCATCCCTCTGCCCGCGCTGGCCCCCCGGCCCCGGGCAGCCCCAGGACCGAGCCACTGCCAGGTCTGTGGGTGCTCACCCATAAACCACATGGACAGGAGCCGGCAGAATCTGCGGCACGTGGGGGCTCGGAGGGCATGGCAGCTTCACATCCACAGGTTTGATCTGAGTGCAATGGTCCTCTAAAAGCAACTGGGCAAAACACTTCCACTGCCTAGGACGGGAGATGTGTCCAGCCCAAGCACCCACCGATTCTCTGAGCAGAAACCTCAGCCACGCTCATCTCCAGCTTAAGCAATCGAGACCACAGCGGGCACTGCATCCTGGGGCTGCTGGGATTCCCAGCGGAGGAGGCACTCGGCCCCGAGCATCTAACCCCTAAAAAGCCTGTATGAACCCCGGTGTAAGGAGCCTCCTGTCTTATCATCCAGCCTTGAAACTTAAACCCCCAGAAATCACTAAAAGATTATCATGTTTGTTTATTAGTGATGGGACGATGGGAGTTCCTAGTCGCCGGTATCACCATCGCAACCACGTGCTAATTGCAGCAGATGAGCAAAAGAGTCGTGAAAGGAGAAAGAGAAATACCCTTGTCTCCAGGCGCGTCTCCTCTGGTAAAGCCAGGCCCTGCTCCCCACAGAGATCTCTGTGTCTGTTCTGTGTTCATCTACAAAGCACATTTACAAGACCAATAAAAAAAAATAATCACGTTTCAAGACTTTCAAAGTCTGTATGTTTTCAAAAGCAACAAGTATTCCGGGTGCCCACTCTGAGGCACCCAGAACGGAACCGGAGGGCAGACAAAGCTGCACCCTCCCCAAACCCAGCTCTAGTAAGGTATCAGGTGAGACGCCCCGAGATGGTGGGATCCAGAATTGTTTGGGCCATCCAAAAAATGGGTGACAACTCCTGAAAAGCGCTGCCTGCTTTCTTTCCTTTTGTAAGCCTGTCAAGAATATATTTGGGAGACACTAAGGAGAAAGTTTAGGGTTTAAAAAAAGAAAACTTCAAATTTGGAGAAGAGCACCAAGCAACCTCCATTAACACAGACTCCTCACGGAGCTGCTGATCCCTCGGTCTGCTTCTTGGGTGATTAAAATGTATCACCTTTTACTTTTGATTCACTGTGAATCCTGAAGGTTATCATTCTCTTCACTAATCCATTTTCCACTTAATTTCTGATAATTGCAGCCTCTTGATTGCATTAGGCCGGGTAGGCAGGTCCCAGGCTGCTCAGATGACCGCTGAAAGCTGCAGCACTCCATGCAGGCACCAGGAGCAGCGCATTAACACTGCCCAACAACCAACATGGCATCCATAATTCACCACGGCAACCCAGCCAGGGGAAATGACTCTTGCCGGTAGACGTGCTTGGGAACAGAGCAGCAATACCCGGGGGTGACGCTGGTCTGTGCCGCTTCCTCTTCCCCATCCCGTCCATGGGAACATCCCTCCAGCACAGCCCGGGCTGTGTCACGCGGGGACGTACCCCTGGAAGGAGCCTCGGCACCGCAGCAGGGAAGAGATGTGTCACCTGCCCCAGCCTGGGGCCAAAGACCACAGAACCACCACCACAGCCATCGCTGCTGCCGTCACAGCAGCAGCAGCCATAGGGAAGGCTGCAAAGATGGTTCATATTCACCCACATCCTCCTGCCTGGCATCCCAAAGTAGATCTCCTCTGAAGACTAAGAAGTCACGAGATTTGGTTTCTGTTGTGGAAATGAAAGCAACAGTGGAGAAATACCAAGGCATTCGCCCCATTTCATGTGCTGAGCAGCCGAGGTGCAGCAAGGGAGAGGCCTGTGCTCCAACACTCCAACCAGATCCAGTTTCACATCTAACACGGTGCTTCACACCAAGAGGCAACCTTCAGTCAAGCGTTTCAGTGACAGGTCACGGACAGACTTTATGGGCATGCCAACCCCACTCCGAGCTGCACGTTTGCCAAAGGCTCGGGGTGACTCGTCCTTAGCTCTCCTCCAAACAGCTCATGATCCGACTTCTCTTCAGCCCCTCCCTTCCTACAAACCTTCCCCGCTCCGGATGAGGAGAACCAGACCAGCGTACATTCCTTCCCTGAAATTATTGCAAAGTTTTAAATCTGTGGCAGGCCCAAACGTGATGAGACAAAGGAGGAGGCATTTGAGCTACAGGCAGGGCTGCAAAAGCTGCAGTCCTACCACTTGGGAGAGCGCTGCTGGTCAGAAACACCAGCCTCATGACCCTCCTCTCTTGCATCAGACTTCTTGCTAACTGTCCATTTTCCCTGCTGCTCGTTCCCTAAACACAAACCCCATCTTCCAAGCAAGCACAGTCAGCAGAAAGGTCAGTGTGGAGAGACTTCTCTCTCCACGTGAGGGAGGATTTCATTCTGCTTGAGTTCATGCTGGTGTCCATCAAGAGAAGCTCCACGGCAGCCAGTGACATTACACAGGTGGAAAACGAGAGCGAGCAATGCCAAGGTTTTCCAGCATAACTAAACTTTAAGGAGCACAAATCTTCACAGCACCCTGATTTTAGAGCTCTTCTCCAAGCGTAACCTCACCACAGAGATACGAAGACAGAAAACGTGAAAAGCCTCTGGTCAAATTCACTGACTGCTAAACCCCACCACAATTCTGGGGCTTAAAGTAGCCACCTGTTGGCAGGTGGGAAGCAGTCGCCCCCCAGATGGAAACCTCAGAGCTCCCTGGGAACTTTCCAGCGGGACTTTTTTTATTTCCTGAGCTGGGCGGAGGGGCGGGAGGGGGAGAGGAGGGAAACTGGAAAAATGCTGATTTGCCAAGAAGAACGATCAGCAGATGAGTATCCATTTCAATTAACGTTTCAATTCGAACGGTAAAACCTAACTGCTAAAATTAAAAGGATTTTTTTTTGTTTGTTTTAAGTGACTCTTCAGGGGGAAAGCTTTTTTCTTTTTTAAATTAACAGTGAAAAACTACGAGAACATTTTACACATACTGAACTGAGTTTCTTTCTTTGCTAAAATTTAAACACTAACTTTCCTCCCAACTCAGGACGAGGAAACCTCACCATTTCGAAGAGCTGCATAGCTTCCCAGCTGGCTTGGCACCCTGCATGGCCGAACACAAAGCCTTCTTCATTTCATCAGCCATTTTCAGCATGTACGCGTGCAGTTGAAAAATATGGGATTGCAACTTTCTGTTGACTGAGATCGAGTGAGAACTCCAGGATTTTTGGGTCCCTACCAGAGCTGCTGGAGTTTCCACACCCCAGTGCTCCCCAGGGCCCGAGAGGGGCAATGCCCGCTGCTAGCAGCAGCTCTGCAGAGAGGGAGGAAGACCCACAACTTAAATGTTCTAAAAAGTTATGTACCCTCCATTTTTAAGCAATATTTTTTCCAAAAAGAAAACCAGCAGCTGCACTCTGCGAGGCTGAACCCCTCGGCCAGCCCCCACCGACAGCTCGGGGGTGCCTGGGGCAAACTCTCCACCTACCCGAGAGTGAAGTTGCACAATATGGTTGAACCAACTGAACCTTCACCTGCAGCACAAGACAGGGAGAGGTCTCACCTCCACCCTCCTCCTCCTCATTCCTGGGCCTCCCAGAGCCACTCCAAGCCCATAGGGAAGGGGAATCAGCCCCAGAGGGGTCCCAAAACTGCTCTCCGAGGAAGGCACTTCTCAAAGTCTGCTGTGAGAAAATACCTTCTTCCTCTCCAAAAAGGTCAAGTGCCAGGCCATGGTTGACGGTAAATGATCAGCAAGCTGAGCTTGCAGAGGGAGCGCAAGGAATTCTCCGTAAAATGCACAACAGCACTTCGCATATTAAAATATACCCAGTTTGGCTAATATAGTATGGCATCAGCACTGAAAAACGACATTCTAATGAAAGCTTTTTCTTGCCCAAACCCTAAATATTCTATCAAAGGCAGTATTAAAACAATAAATTCACCAACCTTAATTAAACCTCCCAAACCTAATCTCCAAGATCTAATTTCCATGCTGCCAGGTAAAGACAGCCATAAACATCATTTGTAATTCACCGCTCAGTGACTCACCCCCACTGATATGGTACCAGGAAGGCAGAAAGGCTCAGGGAGATGGAATTAAGACAAGGAAAACGCTGGCTCTCCTCATGCCGCCAGATCACAAGGGAGACCATTTTTCACGTAGGTTATCGCTCACATTGCAATCCTAGATAACACCAGAATATAAAAGTTACCAAAAAATGGGGGATACAGCAGCAGCTCACAGCCCAGGGATGTGTGGGAGGCATGAGGTGCATCTGGGAAGATGAGCAGAAGATGGTGTGCATCCAGACGCAGTGCAACACCCCTATGGCGATGGAGGAGGAAAGCCTCAGCCGCCAGCAGAAAAACCAAGGAGTCACCACGGCACCATGGAGGAGAAGGGCTGGCGGCTAGAGTCCTACAGCATCCACCCACTGGCACCACATCACGTTTTCCCCTCTCCATTTTCTGGTTAATGAGGTTCCCTCCTCCCCGCTGCCGTCCGGCTGGAAGGCATGAATCATGGAGGAAGGGCAGATCCTGTACACCCATCCTGGTCCAGCCGATGGAGCAGCCTTGCTGCAGCTGGCACAGACCTGCCCTCTTCGTCCCTCCCGCAGGACTCCTGCCACATACCCAGGAAAAGTCTGTGCTGGATCCCAGGGATGGGAACGAGGAGCCAGGCAAGCCTCAGGGCTGAAAGCATATAGGAGGAGGGAAAAAAAAAAATGCAAGGAAAGTAAGAGGAAAGAAGCATCACTTCTCGGGTAGAGCAGAACACTGGGAAGGGTGACCAGGCAGTTAAATCTTGACTTGCCCCCAGGCCCACCGGGACCCCAGGGAGATCATTGCAGAGGTCCACACCTTGCTTGGCAAGGGGACTCCAAGACTGCGACGTGTCCTTCACCGAACGCGCTTTCCACAGCCAGCGCAGGAGCGGTGATTTACAGCACCGTGGTAGACCTGTGACAGCCTGATGCAATCGAATGAAAGGCACAGAAAAAAAGTGAGAAATCAAGGCTGCAGAAAAACACGTTATCCCTTCAGCTTTATCACCTTCCTCTGCAAGGGCAGGACAAGCCCAGAACCACCATCTCCCTCTGTCTCTCCCAGCTCTTATTTCCATCTCCCACTCACCATCAAACTGCACGGATGCTTCTACTTAGATCTCCACGATATGTGTTTGGTACACGCTACAGTCAGTACTACATCCTATGGATTTAGTGATGTAAATGGGTCCCGGATGTTTTACTGAAAATCCAGCACTCTGAGATACAGACTCCTCTGCACTGAGTTACTGCTGTCCAACCTCAGCTCCTCCTCAAGCAGCATCAGGCAGCTTGAATGGCTCATTTCAGGTCCAGGGCTGCTGCTACATAGTATAAATTGTAGGTCTTTCCACCAGAAAACTGCACTGCATTAGATTAAGAGCACGGCGGAGACACTGGGGCTCGTGTCAGCCGAGACCTACGCAAACCTCACCAAAACCCCCGGCCACAACCAGCTCCAGGCAGGGACCTGGGCACCTCCCCAGGGACCCATCCATGGCAGAGGGCAGGAGAGGGGCTGCCCGCGAGCTCCTGCCCTCCTGGGGATCCTGCTCAGCCCTCCCAGCAATGGGGCAGCTGAATTTCCAGAGCTTTTTCATCAAGCAGCTGGGGATTGGAAGGGCATTATCTGACCCCTGAGCCGGGGAGAGAGGTGTAACCCCTCGCCTCAAGTTATGAGACAAGTTTTAAACACCGCATTACCGAAATCCTCACCAAATGAAACCACACCTGATTGTCAGCAAGAGAACTTAGCTCCAAGGAGCTCTGAGTCTCCGAGGAGCTGAAACTGTTTTAACCATCCCATCTTTCTGCCTCTCCCCTCCACAGGTTCTGCTCAGCGGGGATCCCCTCCGGATCGCACCCACTGAGGATGCTTCGTGTGGGACGTACTTCCCCCGGGCTGGGAAGCAAAGGCCGTGAACGCCATCTCCTCTGCCTGCTCTGCCAGGTTTCCAGAGGGAAGGAGACCAAGGGGTGCCAACATGGATGAATGAACGGAACGCGGGCTCAGGAGCTGGGACCACCTTCACCACGCAGCCACCACAGCAGTGCCAGGCGACGAGCCTGGGAAGAAGAAGGGACCATCTGATGGGAGCAGGCGGAGATGAGAGCCAGGAGGTGACAGTGAGTCCTCGCGGCTCACAGCAAGAAGCAAAACTGCACTAGAGATGAGGGCAAGGACTGCAGAAACCTGGCCAGGGGGCAGACACAGCCTGCGGAGCTGCACTCTCGGAGCAAAAGGAAAAGGCAAACGCTGGCCATCAGCTCGGAATAAACCAAAAATCATCGCGTGGTGTTCCCAGCAGCTGCTCGAGAAAGGCTTTAGCTACGAGAAACAAAAATCATTTGCGCTGCAGACACGCGCTGCCCGGCGTGGCCGTGCTCGCCCCAGGTGTACGCTGGCCCTGGGAACTTTCATCCGACGCCGGCTCCCGGGGAGGACGGGCTGCCGTTCCCGGGATGCAGGCACGGCTTCCAGCAGCTCGCAGCCCCGCTCGCCTGCCAGGCACAGAGCGCCGCAGCTCGTCAGGGTGCCAGCTACAGCCAATTATAACTCCACTGACCTGCCCTGGCGCTAGCACACGCGGGAATGCGCTGGCTCCCAGCTGCCAAACGCTGGAAAGCTATAAATGGGAGACATTTGGAGAGAGAAAAAAAAAATTAGGGAGCCAACTTTTAACTAGGCTGAAGTGTGTTGGACTGTATGTGTGCTTTGTGGAGGGAGAGAGGAGGAGAACGATGAAGATCTTTGATGCACTGCTGGAAAAATACTGGCTGTTTCTTCTACAGAGGCAGTCCTTATTTAATGGAAAGTGTTTCTTCTCTTGAATTAGATTATGGCAATTCACCTTTTCTATACTTCTGCATACCGCACTTAAGCTTACGGCTCTCAGTGCAGTCTGGGCACAGAGGAAAAAAAAAGAGTCATGGAGCTTTGTAGCAGGAGCCTCGCCGTAGGAAGCTGTGGGGTTTTTCTTGTCCCTGGTCACGCAAGGGCCTGTCTTTCATGATCCAGCTGTCTAAGAGTGAGACCCTGATGATTTATTTTTGTGGCGGGGTGAAACCACAACGTACATTGCACACGCAACTGTGCAGAATTTTGCTGAACTGCACAAACCCTAGAGAAAAAAAAAAGAAATCCCCGAAGTGTTGAAATAAGATTCCTGTTACGAAATAGCTATCGAAAGAGCTCTGTTTACAATCCCTGGACACAAAAAGACATCCATCTCCCACAGCCGCAGAGGCCGAGCTGCCTTAGAGCTTTTTCATCAAAGAGGCCGCCAGGACCAGGCGGGACCCAGAAGAGGGGTGAAATCCAAGCGGTGCCTCCTCGCCTTGTGTTCCCACCTGAAGGAGCCTTGTGCTGTTCGGGACACGTTACTCGGCACGCCTGCCCCTTGCTTTCCACATCTGGAGAATTAAGATAACACTTACTTCACCTTTGTGAACCGTGCGCCCTGCCAGGAGCCCAGCTCAAAGAGCGGAGGAGGAGGAGGGGTGCAGGCGGAGGAAGGCAAGCATGGGACCCAGTACTGAAAGCAACACACAAGGCTCATTTTAATTTTTCAAGTCCAATAGCCCTGAAACAGGCTGACGAGAACAATTCTCCATGGGCCAGCTAGTGTCTTCTGAGCCTGTTTTAATGTTGTGTTTTGTTAAAAAACAGTCTGAATTATTAAGATACGGACTTTCCACCCCCCCCGGGTCTTTGCCTCAAGGCTGCACGTGCACAGCAGGTGAAGAATCCCCTCCAGAAGGGCCAATCTGTCTTCCACATCGAGACGACATGCACAGACCATTGCCTTTTGCCAATTTTCTCATAAAAGTAGGCACCACTTCAACAGCCTTTTTTTTTTTTTTTTTTTTGTGGTGTGTGTTACACACAAAGCTGTTGGCCTGAGGGTTGCAGGACTCCGGCCAAGATGACATCGCTCCAGGTGGGTCAAAGCTGAAAGTTTCCAGCTAAGAACCTGAAGGATTTGTTAAACATATGGACAAACCGGAGGACTGGGAAACACACTCCATGCGCGTGCAGAAAGGAGTGGGTAAAAGAGCCAGCGCCATTTCTTAAAATTCTCAATTTTTCTGTCTCTGAACCATGCAGCGAGCATGCTTACTCCAGCCTACGGCACGACTCCATACCTTGGCTCAAAATTGAACCTCCATGCAGAGGAGCAGCCACACAGCATCACCCTCTCCTCCTACAGCCTTCAGACTGAAGGAAAGGTTTCTGCCTGCAAGCGGAAAAGCCCTGGGGTAGCCTGTCGCCAGGGAGGGCAACCCTGAATGACAGTTTGACTTTTAAGGGCTTGCAGCTGCCTGTCAGCAGAGAAGCTACTGCTTCGGTGGTAACAAAGCCAGTTCCAAGGGGGAGGTTTGAGACCCAGTTCCATCACAGCTCACAAGCAGCTCATGAGCTTTGGTGTCCAGGATGCAAAATAAGACAGGACTGAAAAGAGCCAGGCGAAGACTCCTGGTGGAGGAGAGGGCGGCTGCAGCAGGAAGGCGGAGGAAGCTGAGGACATGGAGCAGGGTTCCTGCCTGGGGCAAGCACAGGGGTCTAGTAATAGCAGGAAAGGTGTAAAAGGGTCGGGTTTGGGTGTAAGGACGTTTTAGAAGTGTGGCAAGACAACAGTGGCTCTTGGTCACATGAAGATTTGAAATGACTACCATCGTGGCTGATGAGCTCATAATTACAGAGTGGGGAAAAAATGTTTCTTTTTTGGGGTTTCCATAAAAAACACAAAATACAAGCCAGTATCTGTTCTCTAACCAACAGTGTCGCTCCCTACAGACAATGCTTTCAAGAGGATCCTTTCAAAAGACGTGTTAACCTCCTCCCGAGTCATGCATCCGATGTGATCCAACGGAGGAGCCCTGCAATCACCACACAGCTCTTCCCCCACTGGCAGGGCTGGAAGCATCTCTCAGGCACGCAAGACCCCGATCCTCTATCTCTGTCCACCGGAGACAGCCGCTCCCATATCTGATTACCACCTTCCACGCCAGCTAACATTTCCAGTGTACCTGCCAGCCCCAATTAGTGTCCAGAATACAACTGGCATCCTTGCAAGCATCAATCTTATTGCCTTTATTTCTTAGGAACAGCATCCATCTGCTCCCAATAGCTCACATCTGGCACACTGACTGTTATGAAAGAGCCTCAATCCTAGTCGAAGGAAATTATTCCTCCAGACAAGAGATTCATGCAGAACTGAATTTAGTATTTGTAGTTACAAATTCACTACAAACCATACGGTTGCCCGAGGTTTCAAACTTTAGAATTACAATTTCATCCAGGGTTTGGTTTTTAATCCCTAAAAAGTTGCTCTTACGTAAATTGCCGCATGATGGGGAACATTTATGGAGAAAGGAAGGATGAGAGGGGGCAGGAACCTGAGCACAGAGGATCCACACAGCAAAAAGGCTGCTGAGCACTGCCTGCGCCCCTGAAGGTTTCCTCCTGCAAAGCGCAGTGTATAGGATGCAAAGGTATTCTTTGGTTTAAGCATTCCCTTCCCACTTTCACCGCCTGGCTTGGTACGCTGAGCCTTCCCGTGATGACCCCGAAGCAGGAAAGGGTACGACCCGCATGCTTCCCAAGGGATGAGGGCCACCACTTCATCTGCTCGAAAAGCTGGACCAGGACCAGAAGGATGCGGCCTGCGCCTTGTGCTGGGACACAGAGGCTGAATTGCGGAACGAGTGTGGGTCACTGGCCCTTAGAGAGGAGGTGACAATCTCCTGCATGACCAGCGCATGGCTCATGGTGTGGTCAAAGGAATGAAAAAGGGTAATTAGGCAGAAAGAGCAGGTCTTGCCACCCTTGGAAGAGAAAACTGGGACAGCGCTTGGAAAGGCTGCTACAGCAATGAGCTGTAAACCAGGACTTTTGCAGAAGAGGGGTATCAGCGACAGCCAAAGGGAAGAGCTCTGGAAATTCACAGTATTCGGACAAAACCTTGAACACCCTCAGCTGACAACAGCACGGCTTGTGGCATCACTGCGACCAGCAAGGTGGCCTTCGATGTTCCCCATTCCAGTATGGGAACGTGGCTGGTCTTGCGTCTCTGCGTCCAGACGGAGGCAGAGCCCAGCACTAGGCAAACTCCAGGCTTCACCCCTGTCTCGGCTGAGCTGGCGGTTTGTGTTTTGAGTGTCATTCCTGCCTGGCTGGGGAGGGAAGGACACTTTGCCCTCCAGTTGCAGTGGGAGTAGGCTAGCCGGCGAGGCTGTCAGTAGTAAGTGTGCATGTGTTTTACTTGGCCCTACTCCTAAAATAATTGTTTGGCCACAATGGAAGGTGACAAGTGATTCAGCTGTGGCCCCACAGGGAATATCAGGAGAAAATCCCCAAGAACCGTGCCTGGGCTGCTCTGAACGGCAGCATCACATCAGCCCCCACCCTGGTCCCCACCAGCCCTCACTCCTGCTCCAAGAAGTTCTTCTCCCCTCTCCTACTTGGATCAAATGGCTTATGTGTCCTCCTGCCTGGGATTAGCAGGAGGGTCACCGACAGCAGAAGAGGCTGCACCAACCTTCACCCGAATGTTGCCAGAGCTGCTATTGAAAAAACAAAACCCTGCTCGGCTTCTGGCAGGAGCATGGAAAGTGCAGCCAGAATCACTGGGAACATAGATATTAAACTAACAAGTATCTCTACCCAAACATGCATGTACTGTGATTGTTCAAGGCCCTAAGTATGAATAAATTTGGATGGATTTTCACTGGATAACATGAAAGACAGATTCTTGACACAGGGATCACCTGCGACACAAGTTTCCAATTCTTCCTCCAGTCATCAAGAAGATCATCAGAACTGGACCTGGGAAAAATATTTTTCCCCTCTTACTACGTTTTCAGAAGCAGCCGAACCATTTTAGCCAATCAGTTATTTTGTGGGGGTTTGGTTTTTTTTTTTTTTAATAACCGGAGGCATGAATAATTTCCAGCATGGAAAATTTCTGCCTAAAGAGCTAAAATTGGCATAGAATCATCCAACAGTCATATAATAAAGGCCTCCAGCAACGGCAACAGTAAGTGCTACCAAGCCTACCTAGAGCATTTTTTTCCACTGTGCTAAGCGGATCTGTTTCACTCCTTGCCTTTCAATCCAATTTCCACTGTACTGCACCACAAGTTTAAAATAAGGACACCAGGAAGCATGTGTGATAAGGGGGAAGGAAGGGAAAAACCACAATTTCATTCATTCTTTCAACAGAGCCAAAAAGGAGTGGTTACTTTTTTTCTTTTTTTATTTAAGAAAAAGCTGCAAGGAACAGGGAAAGGGGGAGATGTTTGCTTTAAACTTTCCCATCTGCACCATGACATATATATAAAGCATCTCTGCCTCTAAAGATGCTCTAGGGTGTTTTGCAGAGCCAGTTTGAATCTCTGGCTCCAGACAGCCTCCAGTGATGACGCTTTCCATCTAGGAATGTGCACAGCTCCAGCCAAGATGGAAGGGGAAGAAGAGAGGAAGGACGGCCACTATTTCCCTCCATGTCCTTCCCCATGAGGAGCAAGGCAGCCCAGGGAAACTGCACAGCTGGAGGCACCAGTTTATCACACACAAACTCCAAAAGACTGTGCCACTCTTGCAGCAAATGATGGTGTGAGCTTGGCCACCACCTTGGAGCACCAGCGAAGACGAGATGCTGCGGAGAAGGAAGCGCTGAGCTCCATTTCCTTCCAGCCCTGGCTGCTGCCCAACAGCTGTTCCCTGTTTATTTACTTTAATATTTCCTTGGTTACACAAGCAGCCGCACACAGCTTAACCCCTGCCTACACCAGCAGCCACCCGTGCCACCCTACCTTACCCTGCCCGGCAGGATGCTGCAGGACAGCAGCATGGGGCAGGGTGTGGACACCCAGGGTCTTGCCAAAGCCAGGCTCTTGCTGGCTGGCCGGGGCTTACTCAATGCGGCCACCCTCATGGCCATGTCCACAGCTCTGCAGAAAGTGCCTTGTCGGGCAAGGGACAGGGCACCATCCACATGAGCAGCCGTCTCGAACAATCCCAGGCTGACCTGAAGCCAGCTGAACCTGGGAAAGCCATCTGGGCTCCCACTGGGTTTGCTGTGCTAGGCAGGCCCAGATGCACTGTAATTTTAGCAGCGTATTTGTGTCTGGATGCAGCGATTTCAGGAAAGGCATCCTCATTCCCAGGCAACCACAGCACCCTTTCAAATAAAGCCTATAGCAATGTTCACCTTCACGTGCCCAGCTCCTCTCCCAGTCCCACACACGGGCCAGGACGGACATGCCAGTGACTTTTCTGGCAGCTTCTTGCTGGTCCATAGATCACTTCATGCATTTTCCTTTCTCATCTGCACAGAGCCTGCTCCAGCAGCTCAGTTTGTGTTTTGGCTCATAAAGCTCAGCCAGACCCCTTGGCTCATCTCCACCAAGGAGGGGGTGGAAAACACCCTTTGCCTGCTCACCCAGAACACCAGCTTCGGTTTTCTGCAACCCAGCCTGTCCCAATTGCCTTTCCAGCCTCCTCCCTCCCTCCCGGCTCCATTTTTTTCCCTTCTCCCCCCCTGCATCAGGAGGAAATTGCTAAAGCAGCTGCTGTCAGCTGCCCTCCAGGCTGGCACCGCTCCGCACCGGGCATTTCCCCAGCACCCCCTCCCCAAAACGCCAGCCAGCGGGACATGGACCCAGGGTATCGGCGCTTTTCACCAGCAGTCCTGTTTTGCTGTGACAGCAGCTGGGAAAGGCATGGTATTAGCTCCGCAGGAACGGAATTTGGGCCTAACTTTAACAAAATTCCCCCCCCCTCCTCCATCCCCAGAGCAAACAAAGAACCCCAACAAGGACCGCACCACTTGCACAGATTTTGGAGGAATTCAAAGACACCTACGCAGCCCCGTGCGCATTTTGTCCAGGGAGTCACAGCAAAGCTCTAGCCCCAAGAGTCCACCTTTTGAAATTGCCCTGTTCTTGCTTTTTTCAAGGATGTCCAAAATTGCATTTAAGTTTCCTCAGATCAAAACATTTTCTGGTAGATTACGAAAGGCATGCTCCGCGTAAGGCAGAAACCACGCTTCTCAACTGACCACAGTTTTCCACCCTCCGACATCAAAACCCCAAGAACTGCGAAATGCTTACCTGCAGGTCAAAGAACTTGCTGTACCGTCGGTATATGACTTCTGTGGACCCATTGGACCAGGTGACTTTGATGATGTACACCTGCAGGGAACGGAGGAAGAAATCAGAGAGGAGCAACCCAACAACCCACACCACAACCCAAACGCTGCTAATGCTGCCAACGCAGCCCCCACGGCTGGGCATCAACCAGGGAAGTTCATGGGAGCACTTAAAGTCATTTCAGCAATTCTAGAAAATATGTAAGATTAAATTATTAAGCTCCACTGCTGCAACTTAACTGTCTACTAAACGCTTATTGATAGTTGTGAAGTAAGACAGCTCCCTATCCCTAAATAGGGCCATACATCAAATGTGAAAGGGCGCTTCTATGTAAAAACAGAGCTAAAGTCTCTCCAGACACATTACGAGTTAATAACTATGCCTTGGCCATCCCACCGACGGCTGCAGCACTAGGTTTGATGTAGGGATCCCAAAACTGCAGCCCGCAGCGAGTCACCACCGCCAGCCTGGGTCCCGGGGCTGGGTTTTCCAAGAACTCAAACCCACAAGGTTCAAAACTCCGTCTGTTCTTCCATAAGCAGCTCTGAGGTTTTGTTTACTTAAACTTGCTGGGGTGCAAATTACCCTCCTGTTCCTTAAAATGTTACACAATCAATCCTAATAATTGCAGGTTATTCACAGACCATATGATCAGGTTTTTACTGGTGATGAATGCAAAAAAGAACCCACCCAACCCAGTTTTTTTATTCTCCTATGAAAGACAACAAGCAAATAACAGAATTGTGCAATTACTTATCTAATGTCCTCGCTTGTTGCTCACAGAAACCAAAGATGACCCTTGATGAGATGCCAGCGTAACACTCAAGTGATGCAAACCTCAGCCTTCACTAACTGATAACAGATTGACTAAGCAGAACGACGACATGTTCCATTTTTATTCTAATTCCCACGTCCTGCTTATTTCCACCACAAATTCAAGTATTGATTCACTGAAGCAGGAACAAAACATTCAGAAGCTCAGGTGAACGGACCTGCCAGAACTCCAGTTAACATAACGAAGCGTGAAGGCTCTTGGGATGCTGATTTTTTGGTGTTCAAAACCGAATCCCTTAAGAGTTTCACAAGGTTTCCCACAGACACACACATTTTTCCAGATACTGGAACGTGACCAACATCCCAGCCCAGTATCAAAACCCAAACACCAGGAGACTCAAATGGATAGCACAGCGCTAAATTATTTGAGCTCATCAAACCTACTCGAATGCTGTACTAAAAGTCTAATCGAAAGGTCACTTTGCTGCTCCGAGGGCTGATGCAGCGTGACCTACCAAGGTGAGGAGATTCCTGAGGAACTACAAACTCTTCCCAGTGGAATCACTTCCAAATTAAGACGGAAAGAGAGGCATCAAGATAAAGCAAGTTCTTACTGCTAAAATAAAGAACTTCAGTATTCTCAACCCAGAAATTCAACGACCGCTTTTCCTAAACCAGCTGATCAGCCCAAGCACAGCTACGACTGCTTTGCTGACTTGCAGCGAGCTGGCTGGGTGTCACAGGCACCACCACCCTCTCCCAGACGAAATCCAAATTGCTCAGCATCGCCTCTTAGACCTTATTCAGCTAACCACAATCCTCTCCTTTCATTCGCAAGTTCTTTTTTTGAGCTGAAGGACCTGTGCTTTCTGCATATTAACACAAGGAAGACAGAGGACTCCTGCAAGACAGCATCCGTAGCAGCTGTGGAGACCTGGATGGACCACGATTTGCCACAAGAGGGTCCCGGACACTGTGCTCACCACCAAACATGGCTTGACAAGTACTCTGCATTGAGACAGGCACAATAGCTGTTAAAGCACATGCTCCTAGACCTCAACAGGTCATGGACAACTCGGCTGACCATAGTTTGCAATGAAAACAGGTTACGTCGCGTGACATGGCCTGTGAAATATCTGACGGCATCCGTACGGTCACCACCACACCATCAGCAAACTAAGCGTTAACTTGACGCTAAGAAAGTGTCCAAACTGCCTTTACTCTCACCCCAGGACTTGCCGGCAGGCCAACATGAGCTCATTTGGGTTGGAAGCTCAGCTGATATCCCAGCTTTCTTACCAGTCTACAGCACTTTACGGGGTTATATCACTGCTGGCTGCCTGCCTGGAGAAAGCCTTCCACTGGGGTAGGAGGAAAAGCCAACTTTTCTTCACTGTTTATTCCTATCCTGCCTTTATTTGGAGTCAACAGCTTATTAGACTGGGATTTTAATCAGGATGTGGATTTGCTCAAGCCAAAATGAATTCAAAGCTCTTAAGGGTAATAAAGCCAGGAGATTTGAGGGCACACCACGCTTTATTATACCCTTTGCAAATGAGGGAAGGAGCATTTCTCCCAGCCAACGAGCTCACTCCTATTTTGCTGAAATGCAGATCTCACAGGAGTCTGGATAATGGTTTCTTGAACATCCCCAGAAGGGTCTCGGGGGGTATCTCCTCACGTACTGGTGGGAAGCAGAAAAGATGGGGAAGCCCACAGCTCCTCAATATCTATAAAAACGTTGTCTCAGTAAAGCTGGCTTCCTTTCTCCTTGTGAATATCCCTTGTCCTTCCCTAACAGCCCCATCCCACCGAGGTATTCAGTTGGCCAACACCATCGCAGGTCTTGATCTCTGCCAATACCTAATCCAGTCCCTGTTGTCCTAGAGACAAAAAAAGACACCAGAAAGTGTACCTCAGGTGCTCTCCTTAACAAACAACAAAAGTGCAGATTTTGAAAGGGAAGAATGCTGCAGTTAGCCACCCAGTGAAGGTTTTCACAGGGACTGGAGATGACGAGGCACCAAGCTACGACAAGCACCCACATGTCGCTTTCTCAGGTACTTTTGGAAGAGACTTTCAATCATCAAGACAGCTTTGAAAACATTGCGCTTGGTCTGAAGTTTCCCTCCGTTGGCCTCCACGACCTGCCAGGAGCACCCACCATGAAGCGGCAGCCCAAACAAACCCAATTTTGTCCTGGTAGGAGCCACCCCATCACCCACTCCTGCAACCCTCGGTCCTGCAGAGGCTGCTCTGAGGACGGGCTTTTTCCCCAGCCCAGCTGTGTGGGTGAGAGCATGTGGAAACAGTTATTTCATGGGTCTTCTCCAGCTCCGATTTCTACGGTCCTTCAAAGAAATAACACAGAGAAACCACCAGCAGGCCCTTTCCATGGAAAGAGAGAGGGGATCTCCCGGGTCTGCAGCTGGAGCTGCCTCGGGGACGTGCACCCACGGGGAGCATCGATGGGAACGCGGGGGCCCGACACTCGGACCCCGCTCCGCCGTTTCCTCGAGGGGTGGGGAGAGCCGAGCAGATGGCAGGGAGGCGGCGGGTGGCCAGATCCAGGAGGGGGGCTCTGCAACCCCATCACGTGGGCTGGGCCCATGGCCAAAACCAACAGGCCGGGCTATCTAAATATTTACAGCCCTTCCCGGGCCAGCGGTGGGGTCTGCACCGTGAAGGGAACTAGCTGACTCGGTGAAACCCAGGAACTGGTGCCTCCCCTCCCTCCGGAAAGGATGCCTTACCCTGCCCCACTCCCAGCCCAAGAGCCTCCATCCCTTGCTCCGCTCCAGCCTACACTGGCTCCAGCCTACGTTGGTGCACATGTGTCAGGTCAAACCCTGCAGCTAGGTCTGATGCCTGAAGGCAACGGGCCAGGCCAAAGCTTTGGAACATGCAGAAATTACCGGGGCTCAACCCTCCCGAGCTTCATTTCAGCCACAGGTCAGGGGAGCATGGCTGAAATTCATGCCCCTGCTTCCAAAATCATTCAGACGCAGCTCACGGCGGTTGTTCTACTACAGCAAGGCGCAGAGGAGGGGTACAGAGCTTTCAGGGTCACTCAAATACACTCAAAATCCTGCTTTCAGTATTAAGAAAGCCCCACACAGGCACCCTCGGCCCCCCATCGCTCCTCTCCCTGCCCTCGCGCCAGGTGACCACAGACCCGTGCTGCAGCACGCAGAGTTACGGAGCAGGAAGAGTTCCTGGTGGAGTTCCTGGTGGGACAACCTCGCCACAGCTGCAGTCAAGACCAAAGCAAGGGAACAAGACATGCCCTCTGCTCCCAGGGTGGGTGCAGAGGCCCTGGGTCAGTTTTGGAGGTGCAGGTGGACGTTGCTTAATGCCGGGGAAGAGGAGCACTTCACATTAACACCAAGCACTCCCTGTGCTCCCACCTCTTGGAAGGCAGAAGTTTATCAGATCCTTCACAGAAAATGGAAACCTGCAGATGCAAAAGGCTGAACTCCCACAGACACCATGGAGATTTGGCGCCCAAACTCCCTGGGTTCCTCCAGCTCCACACATTACAAGAACTGGCCACATACCAACTACTTAAAAATTACCGCTCAAGATGTTTACCATCAGGACCTCCATCGCCAAGGATTCTCCTTGGTCACATTAGAGATCGAGTGCCCCAAACAGAAAGATAAAGATGGAAAAAAGGCCCCGGGGATCTTGCACCCCACCTGGCTGGGCACTGCAAGCTCAGTGTCCCCCCGGTGTAACCCCATGTCTGCCACTGCTCTCCTGCCCAGTATCTCTGGAGAGGCACCTCCGAGGCAGAACAGGCCCGTGGAAAGTGGGACTGAAAACCCTTGTAAGGGAACTGTCAAAAAATGACAGGTTGCTAAAAGAAATGTAAATGGCACCTGGCCAACCGTAACAGAGCTGTCAACGAGAGCTGCCAGTCAGCTCGCATGGCAGCAAGGGCTCTGCAGCCCCCGGGGGACACGCAGGGGACCCGCAGCAGGTGAATGCCAGCGGGAGACCCAGGACATCCCTGTGGGGCAGGACAGCACCCCACATGCAGGGCGCCAGCTCCCGTGTCAGGCATCACCAGAAGAGCAGGAGCCAGCTCAGACCCACATCCAGCACAGTCAGAGTCACGGGGACCAGAGCACGAGAACAGAGGGGACGAGAAGCCAGCGCAGATCATCTCTATCTGAAAGGGCAGCCAGAGATTTAATTTTATTTTGTTTTTCCTCTTGAAGAAATGAAGTATCAAGCATAAGCCCTGGGAGCCCTCTGACCCCAGAAGTATTTTTCCAGGGACTGATAAAGACCCTGGGTGCTGCAGATAGCAATGGGTCCCCGTGACTTCCACCGCTCAAAGGGACCATGGACTCTGGCGTCCTTCACAAGCCCTCAGTCTGGCACCTTCCCCAAGAGGCACGTTGTTCCATACAACGACGTGGCTGGAGAGAGGAGATGATTCAAGCGGCTGACTTGAGGCAATGGAATTAAGAAGATACCAAAAAAAAAAAACCAAAACTAACAGAAACAGTTTCCCGTTCTTGAAACATGAGGCCGTGTGACCTCCTAGAAGAATCACTTCTGGACTCCTGGCATAAACACACAATGGACATGCACAAAACACAACCTGGGAAGCAGCCTGGACTGCTTAAATTTGAGGAGGAAAAAGGCAGACTGAAGTTGCAGGAAAACCTAGAGCTACAGTTTCGGCCTCTCCCCTCCCACAGCAGTTTTCCCAAGTTTTCCAAGGAGACTTGCAAAGTGTCCTGGCTGTGGGGGCACACATAAAGCCAACAGGTAAGGCTTTGGGGAGAGGGCTGGCTGGCTGGCCGGCCGGCCCAAAAACTCTCTGCCTGGCACCCGGCATATGACTGAAGGAGGCAGCAAATCCACCCCAAGCTCAGCACCATCCCGCTAGGCCAGCTGGAGCCCAGGAGCAGCACACCCACACCGACACAGCCCTGCAAGCCAACAGCCCTCCCTGGCATGGCGCAGCCCTCCCTGCGTGGCTCTGCAGCAATCCCAGCCCCGAAGCATCCCCGCACCCAGAGCTCCCACGTGCCGAGACTCTCCCGTTTCCACACCAGCCACACCAGAGGCACGTGAACGACGGCAGGGCAGAAAGCAACGCCACAGTCACTTGGAAAGACACCTCCATGGGGCTGCAGGGACACTCAGCTCTGCCCACCCACCACCGACGGGCATCAGCATAGGTCCCCCAGCCACCCAGCAGAGCTCCTACGGCAAAGCCAGACATAACAGCCTCCAGCAGAGGCAGAGCTGTCTGCAATGGGTTTGAGCCTGTGTGGTCTCAGGTCCAGGGAGACCACGTACAATAAACCTTTCTGTAGAAAACTCCGCATATTTAAAGCATCTTTCACCAGTAGAAGGAGAAAACAGCATCTGTCTCTTGATTCCACCCACACTCCCCCACATCCCGAAACACAGGGAAGAGATGTGATAGCCTCGCACCCTGGCTTCGGCCGCTGCCGTGAGAAAGGAGCACCGAGAAATTCAAAGGGGCAGAGAAACCAAAGCAGCTGATCGAGCCAAACCAGAGCGGGGTTTAATATAGAAAAGGGAGTGGGAAATTGTAAAAGGCAAAGAAAAAAAAGGAGGGAGGTGGCTGGAAACAAAGAAAGTTCTTGGCGGCGAGCTGCTGTGCTTGGCCCCTCTCCATCAGCCTTCACCACTGCAGGCGTGCGGGGCTGGGAGAGGGAGAGCAGGGATCTTGTGCCATGGGACACTGAAGCTCAGAGTGGGAGAGGGACAGCCAGGCCCCTGCTCCATCCCCAGACACCTTGTCACCCCTTCGCTCCTGCTCTGTGGACAGGGAGAGCTGTGAGAAGAGTCATGCCGGTTCAGACGACACTGGGAAAGGCACGGAAAAGTGATCTCAGTGGTAACTGCAGGGCATGGGGGATGCTGCTGTGGTCCCTCTGCTCTAGCAGAGGAGAGAGGCAGAAGCAACAAGTCAGAGCCTCAGGGAGGAGCTGGGTAATGGGGATGCAGGCAGCATGAGGACAGGCATATCCTCACCACTGTGGCAAATAACCCAAGCTAATCCGCCCATGCACCCAGGACTACAAAGCAGCTGCCTCCCCTCGCCCTGATTCCTCCCTTCGACTGTTCCCTCCCTAAAACCCCAACGAGCGACAGCTCCTCCCGCTCCGCTGTTGTACGGCTCGCCAGGGCACACCAACCACGGGGACCCCAAGGACAACCCACTGAGCCCCGCTCAGCCGCGGCGCAGACCCCTCAGCCCTACAACATATGCACCCGCCTGTTTGCTCTCAGTCACACTGAAGGTCAAACATATGGATCCATTTGTTTCCTATTTCCCACTGCTACGCGAAACATCCGGAAGACAGTGATACCCTCCAAAGCAAAGCTGTGAGGGATCAAGGTCACCACCCCTCCGAGCGGGCAGAGGCGACGGATGGCCCCTACACCCAAGTTCACTGCTGGAATTGTGTACGAGCACCAGCTTTCCACACAGAGCTGCATCCGCCTCAGTGGCTGCGTGCCAGGCAGGATTCGGCCCTTGCACTGAATTGCGACATTCAAGGTTTTCAACAGCCTTAAGTAACATGACTAGGGAAGAAAAACAAAGGAGAGTTTGCGTTTGAGTGTTGGTTTTCATCCACAAAGCCAATAGCGCTCCCTTAAGACTCAACTCTCTCGAAAGGGTGGGGGAAAGGAAGGATCGATCGGCTCTGTAATGCTGTGCAGCACAGCAGGGCCAGGTGCAAGGACAGGTCCAAATTTCTACCAGCTCTGGGCTCCCAACACCCTGCCTGTGGCCTCCCTCGAGCAAGAGAGCATCGGCCAGCTGACGGGAAATGGGATGAGATACAGCAGAACCACAGGATACGGCAGACAAACACTGCTGAGGATGCTGAGAAAGCCCTCAAACCTCTGGGGGCCACCGATGCTCAGAAACTCTTTGCCGTGGCAGAGACTCCAGCTTCCTGGGTTCAGCCTTACTTCATACATTCTGGTTTCACTTTTGCTCTCTTTCATTCCTAGTTTAAGTAACAACCCCTGCATGGATTTCACTATTCATCTTAACCTCTTGTTCCCTCAATCTAGACATACACAGCTCCTTCGGTTCCCCACAGGACATTCCCACCATACCATGAGCACAGTCACGCTCCCCAGAGGGCACGGCACGGGGGGAGTCATCCCCCAACATCCTTCTTAAGCCAAACAACCAGCATGATTCACAACGGCAGAAATAACACAGCCGTACAAGGTGATGCTGCACCAGGTCCCCACAGAGCTCTGCTCCAGCTGGGCAAGTCAGGACCAGGGGACCACGACACACAGGTCCATGGGACACATGGTCTTCAGAAGACATCTGTTCTACACGTGTAAGGCACTGAAGAACTACAGAATCTATAGATTAGCAGCTTTCGTCCTCTTGCCATTTGAGCACTCTTCTCCGAATGCTCCATAATCAATTCCAGAGAAGCAACGGGGTTGGGTTGGACAACGAATGAAACCACCAACCGCCACTACAAGGAACAGAAGCAGAGAAGACATCTACCATCATGTCACAAATTCCACATGAAACATACAACACGCTTACTTTTTGAACGTGTTTTTCATCAAGCTCGTTTTAAAATACCTATAGATGCTATCATCTAGGCACCAGATTCCAACACGCGCTGCTCATTACTTTCGCAAGGCAGCTGCCACAAATGAGATGTTTCAATATGCACGGGTATTCACCTTGTTTAAAGTTTGCAATCTTGTTAACCGAGCTTGAAAAATAAATGTATGCTGCACACTTTGTTTAACTCTCCCTTTTACAAAGTGGTACGTGTGTGCATGGAGGCCAGGAAAGGACGTCCTGTGAGAGCGTAGTCCAGATTTTCCAATAAACTAACACAACCAAAGAGCATGCTGCTCTTCCTTTCCTGTCGGATGTATACGTATATTTTTGGTTTGTCCTCTGGAGCAACCACTTAAAACTATATGAACTATGGAAGTGTTCTTGGTGGACAGGATGGTAGAAATGAAGACGCGATTCAATGACATTGCTATTAATGCACAGAACAAAACATACAAATTGCAGCTGCATTGAAACGAAAGGTCCTGAAGCTTGCCTAAGGGCAAAAAAACAACCAAAATCTGGATTTAGTAGGGAAAAGCTTTATTTTGGGGACTTCTACTAGAGAATAACAAATACAGAACTATAAAAAGATCCTGTGTAAAGTCCTTTAAAGGAAAATTTAGTCCATTTCAACTATGGCTTTGCTTTGGGTCTTTTCTGAATAAACATTCATTTATCAGAATTTGAGACTTGGCCAGACCATAGAAATGACAGTCTGCTACTCTGTCACCCAGAATGATTATTTTTAAACTCTGCTCTTGGACTTTTTGCCTTTTCAGATTTGCAGTATGGCCCTGGAGCCCTTGCCGGCAGCGTCCCCGAGGGGCATGAGCTGTAATGACTTAACACTGGATTGTATGGGAAATGTCACTGCAGGGTGACCCTCCAGCCACTGCCTGAGGGATGTGAGTCCCCTTGGAGGGTGGGCTGCCGAGATCCCGGGCTCGGTTGTTCTCTCTCAACAGAATCAGAGCAGCGCATCCTGCAACAAACACCTGCAAAAGGATAATTTCTCGCTGTCCCGACCAGGTACTGCCCGTGAAAAAAGCTTAAAGACACAAGTGGCACTAGTACAGTTGAAGCAGCTGGGGTCAGCAGCCCAGGAGAGGTGCCACTGCAGGACAGCATGATGTGGTTTCACAGCCGGCAGAGCAAATTCAAGGCTCCTATCACTCGGAGCAAGAAGCTCGGTTATCCTTCCCCTTTTGGCCCTTCCACGTGTGTGAGCAGAGTTGGTTTGACAAGCACGGAAGCAGTCGTGTGGGCCTCACACCATTCCAAACACCACGGCAGCAAGAGCCTTCCAGGAGCACAAGGCAAGGAGAAAAGCACGCAAGGGGAGAGCATCCCCTGCTAAGTGCAATTTAGCCTGACCCCTGCTAGTGGTGCTCACTGCAGTACCCACCAAAGCGTTTAACGCCTCACCAAGGAGAAGACCAATCAAGAGGACATTCCGATCTCCCCTATCCCCCAAATGCCTCTAAACGCACCTGGGCTTCCTTTGAATAACCTACCCAGCTCCTCCCACCCTCAGGTCGGGTACTGGGCTGTCACCAGGGTAAGGAGGATGGACAGGAGATGGGACAAGCATACTGTTGTCCTGGTGTGTCCTTCCAGGGGAGAACAGCCATCAGATGCAGCAAGAAGTGGCAAGACATCAGCACACTGGACTGATGCTCCCTTGCACCAGGATTTAAGCCAGTGCCGTTGACATGCACACACACGTTCGAGGGCATGGGGCTGTGTTTGGGTCCCCAGCTAAACCCCAACACTCAGCTCGGCACGTGTTCAAGCTGGCACCCGGCTACCCAAACCCTACCCGGCACCTTGCCGGGTCCTCATCCAGCCTGAGCCCCCCAGTTTGGGGCAACACTGTGCCTCCCACTTCGAATCAGAGCTGCGAAAACGCACGTTTTGTCCTGGGAAACACAACTCTTTTTGTATCTATTACCAAGGTGATGGGTGAACTACGCTGGCTTGAATAGAACTGGCCTTTCCTACAGCCCCTCCCCACCGCAGGCATCAACAAGGACTTTGAAACACTGGTTTGATCTCACTTTTCTGGGAAACAGGAATTCACGACTTTCTGCTGCGGCCTCACTACAGCCAACACAACTGCACCTTTGTCCGGCAAAGAATGGCCTGTGGCTGATGCAGAGAGGAGCCCGAGCAGCTCGGGTCACCCACCGGTCAGGCCAGCGTGGAGCAACGGGAGGAAAAGCCAGCATGCTCCTCCAGCCTCCCCGGGGACAGCGAGCGGCTGCCCCAGGGGATGGAGAGCACGTTTTATGCTCAGCAATCAGAAGCCAGAGAGCAAAGGTTTAACATGTACACTTTGTGGTTGACGAGGATTTGCAGTGTGCCGGCAGATACAGCCTGAAGTAAGATGACTCAGCCGCGATTTGCTGCCCCTCCTCTCTGTCTCTTTGCAGGAGGAGGAATTAAAAAAAAAAAAAAAAAAAAAAAAAAAAAAAAAGAAAAGAAGGTTTTGATTCCATATAATTAACTGGCTTTGTGGATCTGCCGAGTTCCAATCGATTCCCTCAAACAAGGCGAGCGCTCCCATTCACTCCAGCCCTGCCCCAGGGAAGCTGCTGCCTGCGAGCTGCCTGCCCCTCCCTGGGCTCGGCCCCGCTGGCTCTCAATGCCGGGTTTCGGTCCAAGACAAGTCCAGGGAAAGGTTAGAGGCAGAGGACTCGAGCCACCGGGCAAGGAGGGAGCGAGCGGCCGTGCCGCACAGCTGGCTGTGCTGTGTGCAGCCGCCTTCTCCCACCACCCCGGGAGCACCGGCTCCGGTGCCCCCACCCAGCTGCCCCACCGTAGGGCTCTCTTTTGAGAAAACACTTCTGCCCCAGTTTTCCAGCCTCACAGGGATTATTTGTGCTATGCCCAACTCCACCCGCCTCGCCCCTGTGAGCAGGGACAGTGCCCAAACAGACCGTGTCCAGTACTTGGGGTGCACATCCCAGCTGTGGGGATGCAGATCTGGATGGGTGCGAGGAGCCCCCAGCCCCAGCAAGGGAAGGAGAAGGCCCAGAAGTGAGAGCAGAGGAGCAGCCACAGGCGACCCCGTCCGAGCCCTGTTACGGGACCTGACGGCGATGCAACAGATCCGCCAAGACAAACAGCAGCGTATGCAGCTCAGCAAACCTCCTCACGTACATGCTCCTCCAGATCGGCTGCATAACCCAGCTACAACGAGTAAGTCTGGGATGAACATGGCAGGAAGGGGGGGCATGTCTGGAGCTGGGGTCACTCTTAGCCAGGGCTGATAAAGCCTCAGGCAGGGCAGGAGAGGAAGAAGGGGTGATAAGGGGTTGGGCTGCAGCAGCCACATCACATCCCTGGATGCAAGGAGGGGGGTAACAGCCGTCCTTTATCCTCCCCCTGCATCCTGGCTAGAGCTGGCCTGCCCTCTGCTTTCCTCCGACTGTCACTCACTGCCACAAGCCAGCCGGGGTGGCCCAGAGAAGCCCCTGCTCTCCCAAGAGCTCAGGGAGCCTGGCTCTGCCAACACGTCATGCTCCAGCCAGAGCCAACATCCCATCTTTGCAACCCAAATGTGCCACGAGCAGTGTGTCACTGGGTCACCCTGGTCTAAGGCGAACGAGGCAGGGAGAACATTTTGGTCTTTGTTTTACGATTGTTGCAGGATTCACCCACAAGGTGTCCACGGATGCCTGGAAGGACACCAAAGTTTAAATAATAATAATAATAAATAAAAGAAAAAGTAAAAAGAAAAAAAACCTTCAAAAACAGAAAACCCACAACTGTTTGGAGGATGCCCTGGAGCATGCAGGAACACGGTCCCTGGCAGCTCACGCAGAAGGGGTGTAGGGGACACCTCCACAGTGGCACTGTCCCAAGCACAGAAGGAAGGAGCCGGGGGGGGTCCCTTGCCCCGGGACTCCGCAGCCAACAGGTTTCAGAGCCCCTCTGCCCAACGCCAGAGAGGCACCTCTCGGCGGTGC
>VYZM01010811.1:1567899-1584738 GCA_013398915.1 Dromas ardeola | reverse complement strand
ACCGCATCCCTAAAGGATCCAGGAAATGAAGTGAGCAGAAAAAGGCGGCTTCGTTGGTTGTTGGCATGGTCAGATCAGCAAAACTGCCTTGCCCAGGACAACCCGCACACCCCTGGGAGCTGGGGGCTGAACCATCGCACCCCACCTCTCCTCACCGGCAGCCCACTCCCGCGTCCCTCGCTCTATGTCCAGGCCTTGGCACAGCAGAGGAGACAAGGCAGTGACCAGGCAGTTCTCTGCATCAGCACCACCCACGGCCTCCGTCTTCCCAGCAGCTCCTCAACACGTGGCATAACCACAGCTCTCTTCCCCGTTGGGCTTTTAATTACATTATAAAGTTACTCAAGGCTTGCACTGGCAGGTCATTAGCTTTCATATGAATTTAATTTAATCATAAACAACTCATCTCACTCCTTAGCAGCTCCTTAAATGTGGCTCCTGTTTATACTGTTAACTTTGCTACAGCCACCCCAGAGAATGATGGAGGTGCAGGCAGGTTGCCAGGGCTTTATTGCCCCCCCTTGCCCTCCCAAAGGGCTTATCTTCATCCTCCTCCCCCTCAGCTAAGCCCAAGACCACGGTGCTATCCTGCAGGAAGGATGCTAGATTGTCCAAAGGGGACACCACGCCACCGGTGACCTCCCTGGTGCCTGCCAGCGTGCCACCACAAGGCTGGTTTATTTGTGGACCAGCTGCACATCGCTCCCCTCCCTGCCCCAGCCCTGTTGTCACTCCTCAGTCAGCCATGCGTTGAAGGTAGGTGGGCAGCAGGCCATGGTGAGGCCCTGAAGAGCCCTCCCTTCCTTCTCCCACCAGGAAAGCCCTGACACTCATGAGGGATGCTGGGGCTAGACCTTGAAGTGCTAATCAAGAGTCCAAGCCTGGGAAAGGACCAACAGGCAGCAGAGCTGCAGCTTGTGATGTGTAGAGTACCCAGCTTGAGCAGGTAAGAGATTTACTGGTTTTAAAAGCCCTGAAAGATGCATGAATCCTCCCAAGGACGGTCAGGAAAACATCCAAAGCAGCTGTGGACCATGCTGGTAAGAGATGAAATGTACATTGAGGAGATGTGGAACACTGGAGAAAGAGGGATAAAGAGAGGAGCAAAACAATTATTGGTCTTCACATGCTGAAAGGAGAAACCAGGGTAGAGAGCAGCTGAGGGCACTGCGACTGAGCAACACAGAGGATGTAACCTGAAGCGCTAAGGATTGAAAGGCCGGGCAAGGGGGTCACAGGGATAACACAAGCAGGTAACTGGATATGTAAACCACAAAAAGAGGCACAGAAACATGCTAAACAAAATGCAATAGATGTTCAATTGCAAGGTGAGGGGAATTAAGTGAGGCAACTGAGTTTCGAAGGCTACAGCTGCAGCCGTCCCTCCTGCTTCAGGTGCTGGTTTGTTCTTGCTAGCAGTGACCGTGGGACTGCCGGGTGTCCGGGGAGAGGGTGACATTGGTCGTGTGTACGCAGAGCTGGTCTGATGCAGTCTGGTAATTTGGTTTTACGGGAGTGCACAGACTGACCCTACATCCCTTATGCGCTGAAAACAACATAGCCAGGTTGATCATC
This sequence comes from Dromas ardeola, assembly GCA_013398915.1. NCBI lineage: Eukaryota > Metazoa > Chordata > Aves > Charadriiformes > Dromadidae > Dromas > Dromas ardeola. The sequence continues at coordinate 1,583,163 of VYZM01010811.1, read as the reverse complement.
TTGCTGCCCACTCCATCTGTACATTAACAAAAAATCCACCATCCTGACACCTTGGGCTCACTACCCATAAGCCCTAGGATCAGTCTGTGGCAGAAAAAAATTAAAAAAAAACAGCTGGGAAGAGCAAATTGAGCTATGAAGACTCTATACTGTGTTTTCTTGCCATATTTGTTTGGTCTTGCTTTAGAAGGAGGGTTAGCTGCAGCACAGAGAGATGGTCTAGGACACGAGGGTGCTGGGCAAGCAGCCGATGAACAGCCGGAGTCCCAGGGGCCACCAGCTGCAACAGTCCTGCACACAGGACCCTGCACAGCACATCAGCAGGTCCTAACTCCAGACTGTCACTTTAGCATGGAGGCAGGTGGTGGATTTTGGAGGGGGGGGACAAGTTCTGCCCATTTTTACAGCCACAATGCTTGCTCCCTGCCCTCCCCCTCCACAAGGCCCATCCCCAGCTGCTGTGGAGCACCATACTGCCGTGCACTTTCGTCAGCGACCCTCGTGCTGGTCTCCCCTTTTCCTTTAATCCTGGCTCCGCCACCGTGTCTGGGAACACACAAGAGACAGAGTGAACACCACAGGGTGACACTGTGAAGGACACCTCACAGCCCAGAGGGACACAGACAGTGCTTTGCTCGGGGAAGCTTTGTGCTCACCTCCCCTTCTCAAGGGGGCACAAATCCTTTGGGATTCCCTTGCTGATAAATCCGCTTCCCTGTGCCACAAGGGCCCCACATGGAGATGCGTGGCATGGAAGGCAAAAGGAGAATGTATGAATGAGCTCTCACGGCACCTTGGACGTACCTGCTCCAGGGACCAGACCCTGATCTCCTGCATTCACCCCTCCAGCTCCTTTCTGTGTACTGCCCTGGATGCAGCCCCATGACTGCCGCACGCTGCTGGGCTGTCGGGCCATTCTTGTGTATCTGGTGTAAATCATGTGTATCAGCCAGCCAGCTTGTTACACACAGGGGGTTATTTTATCCATGTCTTCCAGTGTAAACCCACTCCAGGCCTATGAACGCTGTCAGGGAGCTGAGTGACTGCACAAAATCAATTGGAAGCACTTGAGCATCGGTATCACTTCCCCAGCACCGTGACCTCCTGAGGTGACCCCCGGGCACCGGCTGCAGCCCGACAGCTTATGAGCACCCAGGAACAAGCAGAGGTTGGGGCCAATCGCAGCTAACACTGCAAAATGGCTCCTGTGTTTAATTAACGAGTCTGACGAGAGCTGTTGAGACGAGCGGAGCATGGCTTTGCATGCTGACCTGATCGCCTGCCGAGGGAGGCACGCTGGGAAGCCAGCTGTGGAGAGGCACAGCCTGACTTGGGCTCTACTGCATCTTGGTAATTTAACAAGAAAACTGCCAAGCATTTGCTAAGGGAGCCCAAATGAGGGTTTTGTGATTGACCTAGGAGTCCATGCTTGGCCCACACCTCTGGTGATGTGGCTGCAGGAGCAGCAGAGAGCTGGCAGCAGCACTTCCTACGATGATTTTAGGTGGTACAAAGGTACATGTGCAAATCAGGGGAGTTTGGGAATAAACAAGTAATCTCCTGCTGCCTAACCAATTGTTAATAATGTTAAGCCAAACAGAATAACTACACAGGAGAGCTCAACACCTACTCAAGAGTCAAGATCTCCTCGACCCATGTTCACTCTCCCTTCTCTCTGTCAGGATCAGATGAGCAATTTAAAGCAAGAGGGCAAATGATTTCTGAAAAGCCAGCCGTCAGCTTGGATGTACAAATGGGTTTCCGCTTGGCTGTAAGCAGGTTCCAGCTGTTTGGGCACAGCTGGGCTGTCCCTAAGGTCTGTCAGGTGTTGGAGACGTAATGGAATGAGAAAGCAGTGCCCCACCGTCAGCCCTGAACTGCAGAGGAAACACTACCTGCAGTCATTCTGGCACGGGGAGTTCAGTATTGCTGCTTGCTTTTTAATTCAAGAATTACGAGCGTGTGCCAGGTGGCTAAATGTTCCTGGACCTCCCCAGTGTACAGAACAAACGCATCCATCATCCCCAAGCTCCCTGACAAAGATTAGTCAAAAAATGATGCTCCTTCCACAACAGAGTGCAAACCTGCAGCTGAAGCCCAGCAGACCAGTGGTTGCCCACCGTATCATCAGGGCTGGATTGCACTGGTTCTCAGCCACCACCACTGCTTTGAGCCCAGTACTGCCTGTTTTAGTTGTATGGGATGGATGACACCCATCACAGTCAGCCAGGCAGCAGATTACACCCATCCTGCCCAGAAGCATGGCAGCAGGGAGAAGCAGACCCCATGGAAGGGATGCTCAGCCCTCGAATGGGGAGGCTGTGCTGGCACAGGGAACCCCCTGGGCCGCAGAACCCTGGAAAACTCCCGAGGACAACACTGGAGTGGGAGACAAAAGTACTGAAGCACTGATGAGAAGCAGAGATGCCGTGCAAGGTGTGCCATAGCGAATGACAAATCCAGGAAAGAGAGAAAAAGAGCGAGCAAACATTTCGGTGCAAACGGGACAGCTCAGCTCCGGCTCCACAGGCCAGGGCTGCTGCTTCAGTGTGCGTGCCATCTAGTGAACAAGAGAAAGAAGAGCAAACATCACCCTTAAATCCCTTGCAAGCCTGGAAACCAGGCCCAGGAGAGGCCCAGTGGGTGCTTGTGAGGGCAGGTGGGGTGCTGGGGCAGAGCGTCCCTGTCACCCAGCCCCATCCCAGCCAGGAGAGGGGCAACAACAAACCCCATCAGCGAGACAGAGCCATCAGCCTCTGGCGAGGCTTGGCTTGCTCGAGCCCTGGGTACTTTGGCATTTGGGAAATTAAACCAGCGGCCAGTGCAGCAGGAGAACATGCAACAGCATTTGTCTTAACAAGATGCAGATGACTTTTGAAGGACATGCTGTGTGGCAGTGCTGGCCTCCAGCTGCCCTCCTGCAGCGAGGGAGGGAGAGCAGCTGCAGCCATAGGAGAAATGCAGTTAGGCACAAGCCCCAGCTCCGTGACTCTCCTTGCCCGCCCTGCTTTTTCTTACCCCAGAGAGTTTCATCATCCCCACCATCGCAGGAACACTGCAAAAAGCCTTCGGGCAGCTCGGAGGGGTTTGGAGCCCAGACATGACAGGACACAAAGCACAGAGGAGGTAATGAGGGGAGCCGAGAACGCTACAGCTGCTGCAGCACCAGTGACTTTTCAGGGCTGTCATCTCTATTTTTAAAAATTAAGAAAGATTTTTACTTTTGCTCTGTTTTCAGCATTGCATCAGGGCAGAACGGTAGTTAACAGTTATTTCTGGAATATGCAATACTTTCAACATATATTTATAAATATAAGTATCCTCACGGTTGAAGTCCCCCTCAGGCACTGCCAAGGATATGCAGATGAAGTTAAATACTCCCATGGGATCCTCTGCTTCACTGGGATACATTGAGTGAGGGCATTTTTGACCAGTATGTTCCAGGAGACAGCACAGTCCTGTACATACAAACTAAGGAGATAGCTGAGGACACATAATTAGCAACTTCATTCCTTACTATCTCATGAAACGAGATGGACACCCTGCTTTGCTCTTGTCCTTCTCTCACCACAGTGCTGCCTGTTTAAAATCCCACCAGCAACAACTTGCAGTACCAACTCGCTCTCCCTCTCTGAATTCACAGCCTGCAATACTACCTAATGAGGGTGGCAAGGTCATTTGCAGCATGAAACCCAAGGTAGAAGTTGGCAGTCTCCAGAGCAACCTTCCAAAAAATGAGGGGAAAACCACACCAGCTCCATGGGCTCATGTCAAGGCTGCCCTTGCACAGCTTGTGTCCTTGCTTGGTGTAGGGCATCTGGATGAAAAAAATCATAACTAAACCGGCAGGTAAAAATCTCTAAACAGAAAACAAAGACACACACGGGCCCTGTGGTTGGTTACAGAGGTGGTGGGAGCTGAGCAACCCGAGGGAGCAAGCAGAGGTCGCCCCCTGCACTGACGGGGCAAGAAGTGATTTGTATCTTGGCTCCATAACGCATCCCCAGGATCCAAGAGCTCCTCAGCCGAGGACAGGGTGGGAGGAGACAGGGGGGCATCCCTAGGACCTCCTTGTCACACCAAAGAAAGCCAGGTAAGCTAATTAAAGAGGAAGAAAAAGCCATGCGTAAGTGGTTTGCACTTTTCAGACGAGAGGATGCAATACTCCCTCTTCACCAAGCAGGGTCAGCCAAGCACTATTTTAACACACAACGAAGCTTCCGAGGGGACTCCTGCTTCACTTATGGTCTACTAGGGTTTCAGCTTCGTAGCAAAGATGTTATTGCCACAGAGCTGCAGCAGAAGTGTTTCTGAAGCAACTAGCTCGATTTTAAAGAACTGGAAGTTCAGCCTTGCAAGGTTCACGTGCCAGAACTGGCTCTGGAAGTTTCTGTTAAGTCAGCAAACCCCAGACCAGGAGCAAAGCTGGTCTGAGGCCACAGCCGGTGATCATGCAGGAAATCAGACACATGCCCAGGTTTATCAGTCTGTTACTTTATTAGAAGGGTCTTTACATCATAGTGGTGGCCCCACTGAAGACACTTTACAAAATATTTTAAAAAACCCTTTTTATTCAAAGCCACATTTTAAAAATTGGCATGCCATCCACCCCTCAAAAACAAGCTGGGTTTATTCATGGTTCCTTCTGAACAGGAAACAAGAACATCCTCTCTTGAAGGGGAGGGGGGGGGACACACACACACCAAAATATAACCACCCTGTAAACATGACAATCAGAAGATGTGCTCCCTTGCCCTCTTCTAGGAGACGGACGTGGTACTAGAACGCTGGCACACCCAGAGAAGGAACAGAGAACAGGGAAAGGGGAGGGGACAAAACCATTCTCGATCTCTGTTAGCAAAAGCAAAACTGCATTGCTAGCTCCAGGCTGCAAATAAGCTGGACTGGAGAAAGGGACAACCGATTTACTGTAAGGGCATCGCATCAGCTCTTTAGAAGCCCCCAGAAATAGTCTCCTTCCTCATGGCTGCACAATATCCAGAGAGAGCTGGCATGCCCTGGGCTGGTGAAGAAGGCAGTCAGCGGCAGCAATGCCCTGCAGCTGGAGGAGATGCATTATGGACAGTATCCTGCAGGACATCCTTCTGCAAGTCACATGTAACACATGAAGGACAGGCACTGGATACCGATTTCTGTGACAACAGCCATTTCACAGAATATGTCCAGCCTGACCCCAATGAGACCAGGAACAGAACCGCTGGGGCTGCCCGCACGCGTTTCTAATGCAATTAAAAGGCTCAAACCAGCACATTGCTCAGCACCAACCAACCCCCTGCATTCATTCATTTTACATCAGCTCCCAACCTGGTGCTAGCATATCTGAAAGGCACAATCAATGCTTTCGGAGATGGGACAGGTGGTCTTCCAAGGAGGACAGCCTAGTTACTGAACAACTGCTGTGCAGTCTGCTTGCAAAGTGTGCCAGCCCTTAAGATCCTCCACCTAGGCTATACTCATTAATAAAGACATCAGTGGAGTGGATTCAGGAGAATGACCCAAATAGATGTAGTCTTGCTAGCTTGCAGGAAGCTTATAAATATGTATTATGAACTCTAAATGGGTAATAAATGTAAATGCACTCCTCAGATAAAAGAGGTGTTAAAGGCCTTGGGGGCTGGCTCCTTCACCTAGGTACCTAGAAGTAGCACATCACATACCGCCTTTTCCTGAAATGCCAGTATGTCTCTAAATCAACACATGAGACTTTAAAATAACAACTTTTTTTGTAAGCAGAGATATCTTTTTCTTGCTAAGGAGGCAGGCCTAAACCAAACAATCTTGTCCAGAGATCAAGAGAGAGAAAAACTTAAGTGCTACCTTACACCTTTTGGTTGGGTAAAGAAGGTGGTGCTGCCCAGTGAGGCCTCTGTCCCCGCAACCCCAGGTCTGTGCTCTGGGTCCTTCCCAGCAGCTCAGCCCAGCACTGCCTTGTGCCGGTGGAGGAAGGGAGCCCGACCGAGACACGTTGCCACGGAGCAGAAAGGAGAGAGGGCTGGACCTGCCGCTGCTCTGCCGCTCTGCAGCATGAATCCAAGCTGAGAGCCAGAAGAATCATCCAAGACGCTGTGGCACATCATAAGGAGATGAAACATCAGCGGAGAAAGCAATGCTGAGAGTAACAAGCCACCATGCCCTGTCTTTGCATCTCCTCTTCCCTTCCATCCCTTGTTTCAAGACTGCTTTATTCCTTTCAAATGATGCTTTGCAGCCCATAACCATGACTGCGGAGTGGCCAGGCTGGCTGACCCCCACGACCAACACATATATAGCGCTTTTAAGAAAAAATAAGTCTCAAACACGTGTGTGATCATGAGAGCTCCAGCAATAACACCCTTCTGCCCCTTGTTTGTCCTGACCAGAAGGCACATGAGTGTGACCAATACCTCACTGTGTCACTGCAGGACTAAGCACTGTTACAAACCTCCCCCTCTGCACATACATGTACACTTCTTAAAGAGACAAAAGCCTGCCACCAGCTGAACAGTTTAATTATGCCATAGTCCATTCTCTGATAAAATAGTGTTAGCTAGGTGCCAGAGGGACTGTGGTGCCAGCAATCACAGCAAATCAAGCAGCCAAAGCATCTTTGGAAGGACGTCCAGGCACTCCCCTTTTTGCATAGTCTGTACGAGGAGGAAGAGGAAGGAAAAAACCCAACCCTCTCTCCTCAAAGGCAAAAAAAATGCAAATCACTGTCTCTCCCTTGAGCAAAAATGGACCACAGTAGACAGAAATAAATCTAAGGCAAGTGTTGGGGGGCCATAAGGCCAAGGTTAGCCTAAGACAATGCCAAAGCTGCTCTGCCCCAGACTAGTCCTTACAGAGGAGGAGGAGCAGCCGCCACAGTGGAGAGAGAGGCTGATAACCCCTGTGCAGAGGGCAGGAGCCACCGCCTGATTCTCCTGTCCAGAGCGGTTATTGCTTCAGTCTGAGCTGACAAGCCCAGTGAGCACCAGGCCCACGTGAAGGCGATGCATCCAGCTAACAGTGCAAGTACGATCGCAGAAAGAGTCCTCCCTGGATTCACAGCCTGGAGCTGTGCTGAGCAGGCCAGCTCCTGGAAAAGCCACCAAACTTCCAGTCAGCATCCCCCAGTGCAGGACAGAGGCCATGTTTATCCCAGACAGAGTGAGGGGACAAGAGAGTGGTGTTGTGAGAAGAGGCTGACAAGAGGGTCCTCCAAGTCCAAAGTTGCCCGCCTGCAGCCCAGGAGGACACAGCAAGTACCAGCTGGTGGCCTGCCAGTCATGGGGTGTTACGAGCTCTCTGCAGAGCTGAATGGGACAAACTTGGCATGTTTGGTTGGGGATGCTGGCGTCTGTCCATCTGCTTCCTCACTTAGCTTGAAGAACATCTCCTGCTCACGCTTCTTCTGGTTCAGCTCATCCTCCAGGGCCTGAAGCAGAAAGGAACACACACAACAAGAGATTGAGAGATTGTACTGTAGCTATGGACACTGTCCCCCTAACCAGCCAGGCAGGACACCCTGCTCATGCCGAGGAGGCACTACCTTCTTCCGTGGCCTCAGCTGGTCCCGCCACTCCTTCATGTGCTGGTTGTGGTTCTCATCCAGGGACTTAAGCTTCTGGGTTTCGTGCTCAATCAAGAGGTGACACTTTTCATTCTAAACACAGATCACAAAACAAAACACCCATTACTGTAAATCCTGTGGGTGAACAGGACTTGCATCGGCCAGAGGCATTCAGAGCTCTGAGCTCCAGGGCGTGTTTAAACTCGACCACAAAACCCTCTCAAGGCAGAGCCTCTCAAGACATCCCTCTCAAGAATGTCAGTTCTAGTTCACCAAAGGTCCTCTGCAGCCACTTCTCACAACGTGCTCCTTGTGCTGGAGCAGAAGCAGCGCAGAGGCAGCTCCAAGAGGCCGAGCCATGAGGGATGGGTACCTGCAGCTGCTGGAGCTCGTTCGTGTTGCTCTCACACTGGGCCAGCATGTCCTTCATCTGCGTCTCGTGCTTCTGCTGCTGGTGCAGCCGCTCTGCTTTCTGCCTCTTCTCTTCCTGCTGAGCAAACTGGAAGAGAGAAAAGCAGGTGCCCGTGTAGGCAGTGTCGCTCTGATCTCTGAGGCCGTTTAAGAGACCAGCCAGCTTACACTATTACATAGGAAAGAAAGAAAAGCCCCAAGGATGCTTCCCAACACAATGGACGCAGCACCAAAAACCACCCCTGATGCCACAAAAGTAAAGACCTCTGTCTCCCTGCAATGAGTTAGAAATTTGGGAATATTTGCTGGCCTAATGGAAGAAGGAAAGTCGGAAAAAGGCAAAGTACTTCACCCCCAAGCCAAGCCTCAGCCCTGGTACCCTTTGCAGGACCTGACCTGTTTTATCTTCTCCCGCTGCTCAGATGCACTCCCGCTGGAGTGGATGTGAAGGCTCTTCTTGTACATGGCCATGCGAGTCTTCCCTTCGCTCCGCTGGATTTTGGGAAGCCGGGCTTTCTCCTGCTGCTGCCGAATTTTCAGCTGCTCTAACATGCGCTGGTTGTATCGCTGCATTTGCTCCCTTTCCTGCAACAGCAAAAGGACAGGTATCAGAGCAGGAGGGACACCTCAGGCCAACAAGAAAGCGCTGAAGAGACCAAAGAGAGCTGGAGAGCAGATCTGGGAGCTGAACAGAGGTGTCTGGTGACAGGCATCTCCAAGGGGACAAGAGCTGAGGGCAGCTACTGAACATGCTGTGAAAGCAGAGAAGGGGGCTGGAAGGAGGCAGAAATGACCGTGAGATGTGCCAGTCTTCACTTGCTGCTCTGGGAATCCACTATCCCACATACTGGACAGCAAGAGATTTCCAGAAAAGCCTCCAAAATTCACAACTGCTTCTTGTACATTAAGCACATGCAGCACAGAATATACATCCCAAGCAAGGAGGATGATCCAAGCGTTATTCTGGTCCCTTTTCACTAACAATGACCAAATCCCTTAACTCCTACCCCACCCACCAACCTCACTTACAGCCTGGAAGGGAAACATCCCTTCTGGGGACACCCAGGCACCCTTGCCGACCAGCACCAGCGTAGGAAGGCGTTAACTCTTCACCTTCTCATGCTTCCGGAGCAACTCGTGCCTCTGGAGGAAATACTGGTCCTTTAGCTGCTGTTTGACAAGCTGATGTTTCTCCTGTTGCTGATGCTCTTCGAGATCCCAGATGCACGCCTCCCGGTCTGAGGAAGGGAGAAGGGTCAGGAGACAACCCACCCTGGCCCCCCAGCTTGGTCACACGAAGCAGCCCCAGCACGAGTCATCCCTACACACAGGAGCGGTACAGCTGATGTGGGGGATGATCGTTCACCTCCTGTTCTCCAAGATAAATAGGTTGCAAACCATATCGGAGAGTCAAGTCTTGCAATTATGAAGCCTAATTGGTTCGTATTTGTTAAGCGCTTTGAAGATTAAAGCGCTAAGTATTATTATTGTTAAACATTTAGACAGGATCTGGCAAGGCTGTTTTTTCTAAATCCTATCCTGCCAGCTTGCAACTCTGTCACAGCATCTGTTGCGTGGGAAGAGCCAGCGTTGGATAAACCCACTGTTACAGGATTTGCTTTCCTCCTTTTCAGCCATTGCCACCCACCTCTCATGAGCTGCTGCTTTTTGTTCAGGCACTCGCGTTCCTTGTCGCAGATCTCTTTTTTGTTCTGGGCGGTTATGTTCTTCATGGCTAGCTCCAGGTCCTCCTTCTGCTTGGCCAAAAACTCCTGTTCCTGGAAGAAAACAGCAGTACCACCATGAGCTGCAACTTGAAAAGCATCTGGTGGTATTTTAAAACCTGCCAATCCCTCAAGGAGGAAGGATGCTTCCATCTGCTATGCACTTCCCAATCTTGGAGTTGTGGCAATCTTCGCTTGGCCTTACCATGGTTTGTTTTTTCTGGGCAAAGTCGTCCATCTTCACCTTCATGTTCCCTTTGCGCTGTTGCCGTGGCAGCTTCTCAACCTCATTCTTGACCTTTGGGGAGGGAAATGAGATTTATCAGCAGGTAATTTTAGGCCAAGAACAACCCCACCTAATGTCGTTGTACAGATGATCCTCAGGGAACACACAAATATACCAAAAAAACCCCAAGAGCTTCCTGCTAAACCACCAACTTCCCTCTCTAGATCTGCTACAGAGAAATGCTAAAGCTTTCCTGGAAGAAAGAGATGCAGGAAACCAGCTTTCCTCCATCTTATTCCCGTTTTTACCTCCTTCTTCATCTGCTTCAGCTGCTCCAGGAATTTGACATGGTCCCGCTCCTGCTCCAGGCGAATGCGCTTGGCCTCCTCCCGCCGGCGCAGCGAGTGATCTTGTTCCATCTTCTCAATCTGCTGCTTCTGCTGCCTTTCGAGGTTTTCCAGTTCGGTGTCGTAGAACTTCTTCTTTGTCTGTATGGGAAGGGAACAGAGGTCAACCTCAGCCTCCTCTGTGCTGTTTCCTTCCAAAAGTTTTTTTTTAAAAAAAAAAAAAAAAAAAAAAAANAAAAAAAAAAAAAAAGAAAGGCGGGGAGGGATTGTCCTTGCATGAATTGAGTCTCTTTACTAAACACAGAGGAAAGAAATTTCCAAATAACATCCCATGAAGCACACTGGGCAGAGCCAGCTCTAGCACAAGAACCAAGCATTTTTGAACTTGTTCTTGCACTGATGCATTTCAACCCTTTCTCCTTGCTTACGTCCTGATCTACAGCATCCCACCAGGACCCGCGGCCCTGGGCAAATATTAGCAGGCAGCGAAGGTCAAACATAACAGTTCTTTCTCTGCAGACCAGGATTTCCAAAGCCAAGGGCACTGTGCTCCGACAGCACCCTTGTGTCGAGCAGCAGGGTCGGAGCACCCAGGTGCCAACAGGAGTGGCTTGCAAACTGCCCCGGGGAAAGGAAGCGCGTCTGGGGCTTTTGCACATCGCACTGCACGGTGAGTTAATCTCACAAATAAGAAGTGACTTGCTGAGGTGGGAATTCACAGACGTGGCCCGTCAAGACTTTAGAAATGTAACAGAACACAGGAATGAGTGACGGCTCCCAGCCTGCCGCGAGGGGATGGTGTTACCAGATGCACACACTAGGTGAATTACTAAAGGCGTATTTAAAAGATGGCCCATGAAAACTTCAAAGGGACTTATCTACAAAATTATTTTACTTCAATGTAAGTTGCCCGTGGAGGGACTAAGTATATATAAGTCCAGTTTATCTTTACTCAATTTACACTCAAAGGCTTGCCAGGTTTCCTGCTCTCACATTCTGGCCACGCTGCTTTCTTATTTAAAGGGGTTTTTCTGTGAAATACAACAGCACTATAAACCGTTTCCCATCGTAGCCATGAACAGACACACAAGAAAAGATCACTAAAGAGGGAAAGTCCAGAACAACCCTTCTCCTGCTATGCCCTGCTGGGCAATGGCAGCCAGCGCTTCCCGAGCTGCAGGCTCCATGTGCTTAATGCCCACAGAGGTCTCTGTGCTCCACAAATGCATCCCACCCCTCGAATCCCAAAGGGGTTTCTTGGCTGTTCTTTTCCCTCCAGACATGATGCCCCATGACTTAGCCAGCATTGTGCCCTTGTGGCCAAGAAGGCCAATGGCATCCTGGGGTACATCAAGAAGAGTGTGGCCAGCAGGCGGAGGGAGGTCATCCTCCCCCTCTACTCTGCCTTGGTGAGGCCGCATCTGGAGTGCTGTGTCCAGTGCTGGGCTCCCCCGTTCAAGAAGGACAGGGAACTGCTGGAGAGGGGACAGCAAAGGGCTACCAAGATGGTTAGGGGATTGGAACACCTCTCTTTTGAAGAGAGGCTGAGGGACTTGGGCCTTTTTAGTCTGGAAAAAAGATGACTGAGGGGGGATCTTATCGATGCTTATCAATATTTAAAGGATGGGTGTCAGGAGGATGGGGCCAGGTTCTTTTCAGTGGTGCCTGGCAACAGGACAAGAGGTAATGGGCACAAACTCGAACACAGGAAGTTCCACCTAAACATGAGAAGGAACTTCTTTACTCTGAGGGTGGCAGAGCCCTGGCACAGGCTGCCCAGAGAGGTGGTGGAGTCTCCGTCTCTGAAGACATTCAAAACCTGCCTGGACACGTTCCTGTGCAACCTGCTCTGGGTGACCCTGCTTTGGCAGGGGTGTTGGACTAGATGATCTCCAGGGGTCCCTTCCAACCCCTACCATTCTGTGACTCCGTGACTGCTGCAACCCAGCGAGCATCACCCTGCACGAAGGGTTTGCAGGACACCTGCAGAGGAGAAGTCAAGCCAGCCCATACCCAGGAGCTTCCCCTTCCCTGCCCACGTACCATCATTTCTTGCTCGAAGCGCCGGAGCATCTGCTCCAGCTGCAGCTGGTGCTTGCTGTTGAGCTGGGCCTGGTTGCGGTGCTCCTCCTTCTGAAGGAGACGCAGCTCCCGCAGCTCCTGGCGCCTGTGGAGGGTTAAAACAGAGGGGGAGAGAGAGAGAAATACAGAGTCAGACAAGTTCAGAGCCCCGTGCCTGAACGGAGATGGCAGAATCAATAACCAGAGCGCTTCAGCAGGGAAAGAAAGCTGCACAGCCATCCCACAGCACACTGCCGCTTGCTCTGAGCACAGGCAGGAGGTGAATGCCAACTGACTGATGTGCTCTCGGCTCTGACACACCAGCGCACTGCGAGGAAGCAGGATGCTAATTGCATTATCTGCTGGCAAACCGTCAGTTTTCTCAGGTAAGGCCTGTTAGCATTCACAGCTTCTCAGACAAGCCCTGTGGAAGCTCCTAAGGTGATGCTGCAGGCAACGCTCTCCCAGCCAGCACCCAAAACACCTGTTCTGATATCTGGGTTAGTGCATGCTGGTCTTCAAAACACAGCTCAGGCCGAGCTGGTGCTGTTCTGGCCTGACCCCTGCGCTCCGCATCCCTTCTTGCTCACGCCTGAGTGGCAGAAAGGGCCATTCTTCCAAATTCTGACCTATCTGTCACGACATTGCATCACTCCCCTCAACCTGCTTCACATCCACTAAAAGGGAGTCTCTGCTCAGACAGTTGCGTTTGAGTCCGTTTGACATGTTTGTGCCCAATCGAGCTGAAAATCACTGATGTACCAGGCAAAAGGACCGGCAGCAGCGGTTTCCCTGGGCAGCTTCCCCACCGTGACCTCCGCTGCTGTGCATTAAACATCGAGCACCACCCTCTCTGGGGACCCTCCTGGGAAAAGCACTTTGGAACGATTTCTTCTTTCAAAACAAACTCAAGCCCCATTAAACCAACTGGCTCAATATGGTGTGCTCTCTGCAAAGCTACCCTTCAGATCAATACCCTGGTGTGCTCCAAAACGCCAGAAACAAGCCCCTTAAGGGCAAGTCAAGACGCCAGGAGAGTTGATTGTGCCTGCTAGCTAGTCGCAAGGGAATAACTGCTTCTCCCAAAAGGTGTTCAGGAACTCAACGCTTTCTAACCCCACCCTCTCTGTCCCTTCCCCCACCTCCCAGACAGAGCAGGCACTATTTAAAAATTAAAAAGGAGCCTCTTTTCAGGCATGCTACCACACCTGAGTGGACCAGGAGAAAGCAGCTGTGGCTGCAAATTCCCAGTACACTAGTACACACGCTCCCCGTATTTTATGGGGGTTATATGCATTTCTCACACAAAAAATAGCAGCTAATGAGCTTCTGCATATATCTGATATTAGGGCCTAGAAACAGGGCTGCTGCAGGGACACATGGTACTTGGGACATTATGTTCTCAGGGAGTCCCTCAGAGCAGCACAAGGGAGCCTAGAATAGGGCATCAAGCGAAACAATTTGTATTTTAATTATTTGAAGGGCCTTTTCATTTCGGTGCTGCTACTGCTAGTAATGAAGGTAGAAACAGCAGTTTCTCTCCCTGAGAAAGGGTCATGGAGGTTTGAAAGCTGTAGGATCCGTAAAGGAGTCATAAAGGCTTAAGCAGGGAGGATACAACCAAGAATACTAAGTGATGCTCAAGGAGTTTACGACTCCCTTGGCCTTTCTGTTAATGAAATCTGAGGAGATACGAGAACCAAAGGAAAAGAAGCATCTTGAGAAGATTTCTGTGCTTATTTTGATTGAGCCAGGGCATCCACAGCCCTGGAGACACACATGCAGTCATGCCCAGAAGACAGACAGCCACAGCACAAGCTTCCCTCGTCACAGCCTTGCTGCATCTTATCCCGGAGATGCATCCCTTGTTCCCTTGCAAACAGGACTCGGCTTACGCAGTACAGAGCGCCCTCCAAGGAAAGGCTGAAAAAAGTGATGTCCACACTGGACAGTTGTCCTGTCCAAGTGGGACCAAGACAGAAAATGGGAGGACTTTAGGTTGCTCCTGGATTTGCCTGTGGAGAAGAAAACCCTGCCCCAGCTCGGCGCCCTGCCCTCCCTCCCTCCTTCCCAGTGACCCACTTGCCTGAGAAATCTCATCTCTTCGTCCTTCTTCTCATCCTCGCTGATGATCTTCGAGGTGGTGACGCTCACCTCTACTCCATCCACCACAAACTTGCGGGTGCGTTTCAGTGTCTTCTTGTGCATCCGTGAATCCTGAGTTTGGCAGGGAAGGAAAGAAGGCGGCCATGAAGCAGCTCCCTGGCTTGTTGCACAGGGTGCTACAGCTGAAAGCCTCAGAGCAACGTTGATGCCGTTAATGAAGAACGTAAGCAAGGAAACCACACCAAGCCATTCAAACCATGCAGCCTTTGCTACCATGCTGAAGTACAGTGTGACTTCCACCCTGCTGAAAACTGACCTGGAAAAGAGACAACTCACCACCCTGAGGACCTTTCCTCACTGCCTCCAACTAAAGCAGAGCCTAATGGGGGATGCTGGGACCCCCCTGCATTGCAGTGCTGAGGAATCCATGCAACGTGAAGCTTGCAATAATTCCTCTTAAGGCTGCTGGCCCATCTGACCCACAGGTACCCCCACACCCCTGCAGGTGTGAGGCAGGCAGGACCCCCGCATCAGGCTGTGATTGCCAATGGAGCCACGGGGAAACAAGCCAGCCCTGACCAAAGGCTCAGCACTCCTATCCCTCATTACAATACTCCACTAATCACAACCAGCTCCGCGCCAAGCCCCTTACAGCAACCTCCAGAAAGCACAGCCCAGGCTCACTTTCATTAGCATAGGTAGGGACAAGTGCCAGGAGCACCGCATCCTCTA
Source organism: Dromas ardeola (assembly GCA_013398915.1). Classification (NCBI taxonomy): domain Eukaryota; kingdom Metazoa; phylum Chordata; class Aves; order Charadriiformes; family Dromadidae; genus Dromas; species Dromas ardeola. Next base: position 1,568,004 of record VYZM01010811.1, on the reverse strand, counting down.
CCAGTGGAGCCACAGCGGGTCCTCATCCCTCTGCAGGGTCCGCATCCCTCTGCAGGGTCCGCATCCCAGCCTGGCTGAAGGACTGTGTCCTGGGACTCAGTTTCT
>VYZM01010811.1:1530293-1567861 GCA_013398915.1 Dromas ardeola | reverse complement strand
AAAAAAAAAAAAAAGGATATGAAAGACTTGAATCATGCAGCCCTACGGGGAAAGCACAGTGGTGGAATGAGCAAAGCCCCTGAAGTCTTCTTGCTCTACTGTGACAAGCATTACAGATATAGAAGATGGCAGAAGAGCTTCACATGAGCCTGCGAGGCCCAAAGCAAACCTCCAGAGAGCTTGCTGCAACGGAGGAGCTGGAGAAACTCTGAGGGCACGCAACTTGCCCACCATGTAACAACGTACCACTATAGTAATGGTTTGCATGAGACCAGCCCAGGTCACGGAAGCTGTTACAGCAGCAAACTGAATTGAAATGGCTGGCTAGAACTCTTGAGTTTTCAAAATGAGAAAATCACAACGATCAGCTGTCTGAGCCACCCGCAGTGCCCGTTAACACCATGACTCGCTGGCTGAGTCCAGCGACCTGGAGCTGCAGCAGCCAGGATGGTGGCCAGTCCCCAAGTTGTCCCCAGGCTCTTCCCCCACTGCTGAAGGGGCAGCTCTCTGCCTTATTCATGCAGCTACTCAAACACACAACTATTAATTTTCTCCTGGTCTTTTCTGTTATCCCTTGGTAACAGGCCAGCATTCTCTCCCGAACATAAGCAAATGTGTTTTCAAACGTTCCTTTGAAGTAAATTGTTCTCCAGAGAAGAGTCTGGGAAACTGTGGTCATATGGGATGCTGACTTTGAGTCCCCACTCCGAGCACACTTCACAGCGCATGTCCCAGTGTGCCTCCTCAAGCTCCCAAGGGTTTCAGCCAAAGCCGTGAACGCCCAGTACCCATGCAGGTCAGACTTTGGAAATTCAAGCTAGATACTGAAAAGGAGGAGTTCCCTCCAGAAAGTTTGGTTTACCTTTTCAAAACCCTATCCTCCGTCTCCGTCTGCCTATTTCTGACTCCTTTCTCTGCCAGCTGCAGCCTCCCAAACTCACCTGTAGATTTCTTATCCTTTATCTTTCTAAAAAATTAAAAAAAAAGACCCAGATACTTTTTGCCAAAATTTTTTTTTTTTTGGACTAAACTATAAGCAACTGGAAAAAGAGTCTGGTAATAAAAGAGTCACCTTAACTTTGCAGTTTAGCCTGTGATAAAAAGCATGTAATAGTTAATGTTTACAACCAGAAATGGTTTAACACTTTGCTGCCCCTTCTCTTGCTGCAAACCTGCCTGGCACCTTGTGCCATCCAGCAGCACCAGGAACATGAGCAGGGGAGTTTAGCCCCGTGAAGCTAAGGCTGGGCAAGGAGCCTGGGTGAGGAGGGAGCAGCACAGCCCAGTACCCCCGTACACGCTCACAACTCCTTGTGCAAAGCAGAGGTGCCAGCAGAGCATCTTTCCCAGGGCCCTCCAGCAGCATCACTCATGGAGAAGAGCTCTGCTTGAACACCTTGCTTGGAGAAACACCATTTAGTTTGTTCTGAGTGTTGCCTCTGGCTGGGGCAATTCAAACCGTGATCTAACACGACCATCTCTTTAAGACTTACTCCTTCTAAGACCCAAAAAACTTCTCTCCCCTTCTAGGGGACCAACTGGGGAGAGCAATTACACATGTGGCATCATATTTATCTTTGGCTGGCCTCAAGGAGACCAGGTGTCATGCGAAAGGCAGCGAGGAGAGGTGAATTACTATGCAAGAGCACCACACTTCCCTCATTAGGGTTCCACATTGATTGCGAGCTCCTGTGGGGGGTGCTGGCTCTCATGCTCACAGCAGGAGATGGGAGGGAAGGAGAGTTTTGCTGAGAATGGTTTTCGGGCATGTTGCTGTGCCGGGAAGCTATCGCTCATGCAGGCCATTGGATAAAGGATCTTGTGCAACACATCACTCTTCCCCCTCAAGTCACACACATTTATTCCCATGAAGCTCAGCAAATACCATTCCAGTTATTTTGCCTCTTCCTCTAAGCCATGCTGACCTGGCCAGCTTTGGCACACGAGCATTCCCAACCTCCAGAAAGCCTTAGCAAAAGCCAAGAAGCCTGGGAGGTCTTTGTGCAAGTCACTGCTGACACAAACCAGGCCAGATGTATGGCAGCTTGGAAAAATTGAGAGAGGCACCAGCCCAAATAAGCATTCTCCTTGGGCTGGGCATTCTAGGAAAGAGCAATGGAGTGGTGGACAACGTATAAAGTTTAAGAAATCACATTTTGGGTTTCTTACTTGTCCTTGCTCTGTGGACTGCACAAGTCAGACGAGTGACATGGTTACTTCACACTTCTCAGGAACCCAAACTAGCTACAAACATCAAACTTCCATTAGATTTCAGTGGCCTGGGACAGCAGAGGACGTGTGTACCTTCAGCAGCTCCACTGAGAGCTTCTCCTCCCTTTGAGGATGTGCCACGTTCCTATGGCACAGCTTCACCCAGCACCATGTGCAGGGTGTCCCGTAGACAGGGAAAACAAACCATCAAAGGTTTTGCCTGGAAATGGGCTTCCACCCTCCTCGCTGTCCCTGTGTTTATTTGCAGAGGTCCGAGCCTGGATGCTCACATTGCAGGCAACCCATGAGCCTTTCTGGCTATCTCAAACAGCACTCTGTACTGGGATGACACCCGAGTGGTCTTTAGTATCATGCTCAGGGATTGAAAGCAAGATTCCTGGACCCTCTGTCTTCATCCAGCCTCTGTCCTCTCCTACTTTATCCATTCCCCGTCTCCAGGCACGTGGCAGACAAGGGGAAACTCACCTTCTCCTCCTGTAGTCAAAGATCAACCCCCTCCAGAGTACAGCATGCTGCTTTCTCAGGGAGGAGTTTAATGGGCTATGACTAGAAGCGTGCATGTGCACAGACTCTCAAGGAAAGGATCTGAATTGCAGGGACTTGGCTAAAAAGGGAAAAAAACACCTCAGCACTTTTTAACAGGGGTTTGCTGCCCTTCCTTCTCCACACCCTCTGCCCACCGCTCTCACCTTCAGGGAGATGGAGCCGCTCTCTCTGTTGAGGGACAGGTCAGCAGACAGGGACATGGTGAGGTCCATGCTTTCGGAGGCTGAAGTGCTGCCTGAATCTGAATCCCCTTTGGACCGGCTGCTGGGGAACGGCGCTGGGGGGTCCAAGCTCCCATTGGCAAGCTTCTCCTCTGTGAAGTTCTCCAGGTGGCTGCTCTCTGGTCGCTCCCCGATGCTCTTTCGCTCCTTGGTGCCTGGCCCAGGGTGCTTGTCCCCCTCTGTTGAGTTACCCAGCCGTCCGGGCTGCAAGATGATGTCTGGTTTGCCCTGGGTGGCCGAGGTGGCAGAGCTGACAAGGGTTTTTGCGGAGTGGTTGCTCTCCAGTTTGTCATTGTCACTGCTTATCCCTTCATCTGAGACTTTATTGCTTTGTCCATCTACGGTGTCCTTGCCAGTCTCCACAGGCCCATTCACCACCTTGGGCAAGGAAGAGTCCGGAGGCTTCTCTCCATCAAAACTCAGCTGACTCACCTCAGAGGGGTCCCGCTTGTGCTTACCGGGGGGCTGGAAAGACAGCGAAGGGAAAGCGTTGGGTTTTGCTCCACCACTTTAACACAGCTGCAGGAGCTGCAAATCCCCACACTTCAGAGCAAAGTCACCCATAGCTAAAGAGTTATTGGGAGGAAATCTTCCCTTTCAGGATATCCACCCTGGGATGCTTCTATCTTTCTCCAGGTTTGTGGTCCCAAGGACTATGGACATTGGCTGGAAGGAAACAGCCCAGTGGGGGAGCTCCAGAACCTACAAAGAGGCAGCCTAGGAGTTTGCATATCAAACACCTTTTCCTGTGGCTAACTCCACCACGGATTAATCACTGTCCTTTGCTATAGATGACAGAGGTTGAGGCATGTCCCCCAACGCCACCCAGGCAGCCTTGTGCTGTCCCCTTCCAAGAGCCCGGCTCAGGGTCAGGTCTACCCAGCTCCCTCCTAGGGCTGGTGGTGCCTCACCACCGCAACCACATGCTGCTGGCATTGCTTCCGCTCCAGCTTCTCCAGCCTGTACCAGGGCCTACTTTTAAATATATTTTTACTTTTTTTTTTTTTAAACATTTTTTGCAGGTCCCTCCTGCAAGCGGGCAGCTGGGCCACCCGCCAGCATCATTGTTTCTCCATGCCCTTGGCAGCCATGAAATAACAGCCCCTCCCTGGCCAAGCAACAGCTTCCCCGTCTACCTGATGGGGGCCCAGAATAGTGGTGAACCAGCCCTTTGGAGCCTAGAAAAGTTGCTGAGCTCTTTCCCCCACCGCAGACGCACTGGCAAACTTGACAGCAAGGGGCCGTGAGCGCTCACCAAGGCAGACTCTGATGAGTCGTCGTCTTCTGCTTCGTCCCGATTGTCCTCGATCTCTTCCATCACTTCAGCCTTGGCCTCGGCTACCAGCTCACGCAGGGCCCGGTTGCTGGTCACCTTGCTGACGAAGGGATGCTGAAAAGCCAAGCACAATGCATGTGCGTGAGGTGGCCAAAAACCCAACCTCTGAGCTGGCGGCCGAGTGAGCGCACAGGGATGCCGATGGCAAGGACCACTTCTTGCTTTAACACAACTGCAAAGAGCTAAGGACACGGTTCTTGCCAGTGTCAGCAGGCTTAACCCCCCGAGATGAATTTACAGCTACGTGTTGCACGTATGAGGGAGAACGAGAGAACACGATGCTGAGGTTAAGCACCAGCTCTGCACACAGATGCTCTAAGTGTGGTGCTCTGCAAGGCTGCTTTATGTCAACATCCCCCACCAAAAGCCCCAGCTGCATTTAAAAAAGGGGGTCTCGCTGCAGAGGAGACTTGTCCCCCCGCCACCGCAGGCAGGCTGAGCTCCGGGGTGCAGGTCCCAGCCCGCCAGGGTGCCACCAGGAGCAGGACAAGAGCCGGTCCGCAGGATCCCTGGGTGCAAACAGAGCGTGGGGGAAGGTTTAATTGAAAATGGGCTCGAATCGCTCGGTGGGGTGTTTGTGTTAAGCTTCAGCAGAAGGCTGGGGAGCCCCTCAGGTTTGCAGAGATGGTTGCACGCTTCCTCTCGCTGCCTCGGGTGCAGGACGGGAAGCGTGCAGCCAGCGTGCAGCCAGCGTGCCAGCACTGCGGAGCGAGAGCGCCTGCAGTCAGTGAGGAAAAGCCTTGTCCAGGTTTTTGCTACTATTTTGGAAGGGGACAGGAGGAAAGGAGTTGAATTTAAATCTGGGATAACCAGGTATAATCCAAGCTGGCTGCCACGTGGACATTTTTAGGCAAGGGGTGCCAGTTCTATTCCAGCTGGTTTCCACAGGGGCTCTGCAGTTTGCTCCAAAGGCAAAAACATTGCTGTTCCTTTTTGGAGCATTTTCATGACTGAAAAGCACTATGAACTTTCTAAACAAGACACAAGTCATCTGAAACCAGTCTAGGGCCCATCAACACCCTTTTTTTTTTTTTTTTTAACCCTCCTTAAGGAGAACCATGCAGGTGGTTTGGACACTCGCAGACCCAGACACCAGCCTCAGACCCAGCCCAGGGGCTGGTGCTGGTCCCTACCTCCAGCAGCTGGGCAGCACTGGGCCGGGTCTCCGGGTTCTTGTCCAGCGCCGTCTTCAGGAAGTCTCTGAACTCCACGGACCTTAAAACACAGTAATTGGTGAGAAGCTCTGAAGACGGAAAGACCTCAATCGCCACAGGGGTCTGCTCAATCCCTTTGCAGGCTGGCATCTGGCCGCAATCACAGTTTCACTCCCAGCATGGGAACGCCAGTGCTCAGTTATTGTGATTATTTGTAAGAGAATCAGCAACATGGCCAAGTGAAGGATCAGATTTTGCCTTACCTGTGACGGCAACAGACAGTGGGACTGAGCACCAACCACTGTGACCCACGGCCAAGGCAGAAGGGAAGAGGACAGCAGCAATTATCCTCCAAAGGGGGCCCATGGGTGGAACCGCTTGTGGACAAGGATGGTCCGGGCCCCAGCCCCACAGCCGCAGTGTGAAAGGAGGGCTGTGAAGGACCAGGAACCCCATAGGAGGGCACCCTCAGCCTGCAAAGCGCAGCTCTGAGATACAGAGTGCTGAGATACTGATCCCATTCTGGCTTCTGAGCCGCTCCAGAGGAAGCGCTCCCACCCTGCCTGCTGGTTTTATCAGCAGGGTCTTACCCGGTACCTGAACTGCTTGACTCCAACGCTCTCCCAGTAATTTGCTGCTGGCTTTCATGCAGTGGATTTTGTCATGATTACAAAAAATAAAAATTAACTGATTGGATTTTTTTTTAAATGCAGAAGAGGCTTTCCTAACTCCAGGAAAGAAATTCTGAAGCTCTTGGGCATCTCTAGGTTTAGAGGAAAATCTGCCTTTCATACAACACCAGGATGTTTTGAAAACAGCCATGGGATCACCCTCGTGTCAGCAGGGCTGTGGAGGGGCAGAAGCTCTCCCTGTGCTGCCCGCACACCACCAGCACAGTCACAAAAATACTATTTTTTCTTTCTTGAAATACTGCATAAGTTGGGACACGCGTACTCCAGGCTTTGCTGCCCAAACCCCCTCACCATTTGGAAGGGCAGCTGAGCGTGGGGGGGTCGGACTTGGCAATCTTCAGCAGGACTCTCATGGGGTTGAGCTCGTGATGGGGTGGCTCGATCTGGGCCATTTCGATCAGCGTGATTCCCAGGGACCAGATGTCCGCCTTGTAGTCATACGGAGTGTCCTTCATGGTCTCGCACATCACCACCTCCGGGGCCATCCTGCAAGGGGCAGAGCAAGGAGCAGGGATGGTGAGGGATGACACCACTACCATACATGTGAGCCTTGCAGCAGCAATTAAATGCTTTCAATAATCTATAACATTGCACAAAAAACAGTCGTTCCTCTCAGCTTTGGGTTTCAGAAGCAGCAGCATCTTTTCTAAGGGGTCCAACCCCCTCCCTCTTCCACCGACCAGCCGAGACAGCCCAGGCAGCCCGTGGAAACCCTCAGGCCATTGACATCTGGCGCGGATGTTGCTTCAGACAATAAATTAATCCTCGCCGATTCCATTCCTTCAGCAAGTCGGGTGATTTAGAGATTGTGTTTCTGGAGCGAGGAGTCGTTCCCATCTGCTTGGAGCCGCTTCAAAGCCCGCTCCACCCCCCAGGGTGGGGGGAGCAGTGAGTGCACACACGCGAGCACATGTGGGTCCCTCGCTCTTCCAAGCCTGGAGCATGGCGGCCCCTCGGCTGGCTCTGGGCACCGCGACACCAGGCAATGGTCCCACACCACCGAGGCCGCTCACAGCTTCCTTCAGGCATGGGAAACCCTTGCACATGTGGACACCGGCCCAGACTCCTTGTTAAAATCCTCCCACCCATGCTCGGTGAGGCACCGTGGTCCAACACATCCCAAAGGCCACCAGCTCCCACTTTCTCTGCAAGCCTGATTTTCAGAAGAGCAAAGCTCCTCACAAATGCAGGATTTCTTAGCAAGTAGGCCACTCACCAGTAAGGTGTCCCAATGAAGGAGTCTCGCTTTTGCAAGGTTTTCATGTTTTTGGCAGACACTCCAAAGTCAGCTGCAAAGAGCAGTAACGTTAGATGCCGTAGGAAAACTGTACGACCCTTCTGAATTAGCACACTTGGCTGAAACGCAGATTTAAAAGCAAACACACATTTAAGGCAAGAACATGATACAATGTGCTTTTCCCTCTAAACTGCGCATCAGAAATTAAATTTGCTTTTGGGTACGCAACCACCAGGGACCTTCCCCTCCCATGTACTATAAGACAAGGGCATAACAAGCCACCCCTATTGTAACCCAAACCCTACACATCTAGAGGGAAGTTGAGATCTTTTCCACAAACAAACAAAAGCAGCTCCGTGGCAGATTACTTTCAGGACTACTATTTCATAGAAAAAAACCCTCATTTTACAGCAGAAAAACCAAAGTGCTGTTGCATTCTTTCTCTTTCCTTCAGCCCCGTGCACAGCAGCCACTGCATGATACCTTTTTCCCTGATTGTGTCCCTTCTATAGAGAGCTGCTGAAGCCAACCCAACCCAAACTGGTAAGACCTGCAGAGGTTACCGAGCCCACTCCAGGTCAGTTTGCTCTCTGAGATGGCCCTGATGACCTCTGGAAGAGCTGTTATTCATCTGCACCCCAGGCTCAGGGTGTCCCTGACTGTGGGTCATCCTTGGCCCAAGCCAGCAGAGCATTTCTTACGCCAGAGCAGAGCCCGTGGTCACAGGAAGGTTTCCATCTTCCAGGCTGGCTGGTCTCCATCATCCCAAGAACGCCCCACAGCTGCCGGCACAGGCAGGGTTAGGATACAGAAGGAGATCTGCATCTTTCTGACTAGACCCTACAGACAAAGCTACCTTCTCATCCCCCAGCAGGCAGGTGGACACCAATTTAACTCAAGGCCACAGCGAGCTGGCAAAGCAACCCTTTGGCAAAACTCGCCCTGTCACCACCAGACCTGCTCTGGAGATAAGATGAATTCTTCCAGCTCCCAGCCCTGCCAACTGGCACCCTGCACAGGATGCTCAGCAGGCCAAAAAGCATAAAAATCGAGTTCAAAGAGGGATTAAAAAATTTCACAAAAATCCATCAGGGGCCTGAGCATGGCTGTGGCTCGGGGAGTCCCAGTGCCTGGCTGGGGGCTACACACAGCTCGATGGTAGACCTGGCCTTCCACAAAACAATACGAAGTTTTCCCCACACCACCTCCTGACGGAGCTCATCAGCCAGCAGCCAAGCAGCTGATGTCCCACAGGCAGGGCAGAAGGCAGAGAGCATCCCTCAATCCCTCCCCGTACTCGGGCGTAGCCAAACATTACAATCCAGCTCCCAGCAGCACACGGCTGTCGCTGGCGCAGCATGAAAGGGTGCCAAGCAGGACCATTGCCCATGGCCACTCTCCCAACAATCTTGGCCAAGCAAACACCTGCCACGCTCTTGTGCGTCTCACCGAGCTTGATGTCCCCATCCTGGGTGAGGAGCACGTTGCCTGCCTTCAGGTCACGGTGGATGATCTTTTTGCTGTGGAGGTAATGGAGGGCTTCCAACATCTGGCGGCAAATCACTTGAATCTGGGGTTCGGTCAGGCCCCGGTCCAGCTCTGTGGGGAGGGAGAGAGCTTTTAAACAGGACAGGGATTTTAAGCGATGCTCCACCTGAGGAGCAGGAAGGCACAGGCTATCCAGCAGACCATTTAAAAATCACTGTCCATGTGTCAAAGCAATGGGAGACCAAAGCAAATCAGCTTGTTAAGGTAATTTATTCCCTAAGCCAGCACTCGTAGAGCAATGCCTCCCTGCTTGGAGCTGCTGGTTTATCCCTCCTGGGGATGCATGGCCGAGGCATCTGGCCCAGGAAGATGGGATGAGGGGGATGAGGGGGATGAAGAGGGAGAGGCAGGCATACCTGCGAGGGGTGGCGGGCTGAACTGCAAGTTCCCTGCCAATTTGGAAAACGGGTCCCCGCTGTCAAGCTGGGTCTCGCCCAGCGTGGGGATGATGCAGCAGAGAGGATGAGCTGAACTTGACTGCAGGCGGCAGCAGGGTCAAACACAGGCACAGACACTCAGCAGCTCCGTATGCAGCCGTGCTCCCATTCCCCAAGGATCCCTGCTGCGGCGGTGCAGCGTACCCCCTGTACATCATGAGGGACACACCACTTCCCAACGCAACAAGCAATAAAGCACCCACCAGCATTATCCCTAACCACTGCCCTGAGCTGGTTTTTCAGGTAGCACCGGGAACCAGCACACCAGTTCATACCCCGCTGTCTGTTCCTATTTCTGAAGCTTGCGGGGACACACAACCACTGGTGTGACCTCCCTGCTGAGCTCTGCCTGACCACCTTCACCATCCGAGACAGCTTTCCAAGGTGACGGCTCTGCAAACCATCAAACTTCCAGATGGTTAGTGTTGTCCGAGCTTCCCTCCTCCCTTCCTCCCTCCCTCCCTCCGCAAACCCTTTGCGGTGCAGATCCCTCCTGCGGCACAGCGGAGTGTGCGGAAGAGCAGACCAAGCCTCGGACAACTCCAGGTGCCCAGACTGCATGGCCAGGATGGGGGCTGCCGGATGGACCCCAGCCACCGGGACAGGTGCTCGTTCAGAGCGAGGATCTTAACCAAAGGCTGGGGGATGCTGGCTCAGACACTTTGTTCCTCCTCTCCCTCACCGAGATCTCCCTTGCTCTGGGGGGAGCTGATGATTTTCACTCTCCCTTGGTGCACCTGGCAAAAGCGAGGAGCAGCGGGCCACAGGTGTTGTACAAAAGATTTCAAAGGCAAATACCAGTTGCTGGTGGGGTTGGGAACATGGAACAGGCAGCACTTGGCAGCTCTGAATTTACTAGTGCTGGGAGCGCTCCCGAGATCTGACTCGCAGCCCCTCCTGCCCCGCATTCGGGGGTGACGGCACTACAGCCAGGCCACTCGCTCATGGGTTTCTGTGCTCCCCCTTCCCAGGTGCTCCAGAGACCCACTGCCAGGGACACAGCCCCATGAATGCTCAGGGGGATTTTTGTGTCCCAGGAGACAGGACGCCCCCATTGAAGTTTTCCAGGGGGAAGGCATCATTTCCTCCCAGCCCTTCAGAAAAGGTACTTTTTTCATGCAGTGATTTGGACCTGCTTTAAAGAAGTTCCCTAGAAGAGGCACAAGTTTTAGGGGCCGAATTAAAGATGATGAATTTAGGTCCATACTTTCCCTGGAAATAAAAAGAAAGTAAGGCCTTTGGAAATATCAGAGCTGAAAGGGAGTAGCCCCTGGGAGATGCAGCTCTGTCCCAGGGGCTCTTGGGCAAGAGGACGTCAGAGCACCGTATTTGCCATGTGGAGGGGATGTCACCCCCCTGGGGTCCGTACAGCCCCGGCACAGAGGGGCTGTGGCACCAGCCAGGGCTGTTTTGGGGAACACCCACACCCTCCCAGTCCCAGCGGCTCTGTGTGGAAGGGAGGAGTTAAAAATGGGAAGATTCCTGGAATTTCTGCAAACTGCAGTTTATTCGGACGTTCTACTGCTTCACCAGATGACCGATACCATACGGAGAAGTCAGCAAGAAGATCCTGGGAGATTCATCACGACAGGCACCCAGATTAAACATCTCAGCACCGCTGCCCTCCCCGGGAAGCGGTGGGAACAGGGATTCCGAGCACTCGGTGCCTCTGGCAGATAAATATTTAAAGCCATCTTTCCCCTCCAGCCAGACCCTCCCTTCTCCCCATGCTTTCTGATCTGCTGATGCCAGTAGCATTTAAAATCACAAAAGGACATCAAAGTAGCTCAAGAAAAGCCCCGGGGCTGCCACACCTTCTGCTCCGGGTATGAAAATAGGCAAACTCATGGGAGAGAAACGGTAGCTGGAGAAGCTGGGTCACCCACTCCTGCTGTCTGCCCAAAGATTGCCCCTGAAAGCATGCCAGAAGGCTGGAAATGCCTTGTGGGCATTGCCCTGAGCACGGAGAAGAGCCCGGCACCACACGCTGCACTCACCCAGCATGGTGGCATCCACCGCCCCGCCTGGGCAGAACTCAATCATGATCTGGGGAAACAAAGAGAAAGGAATTAAAACTCAGGTCCGCGTCTCACTGAGCAAAGCCCACTGGCTAGGGAAGGGGAGACAAAAGCGTTGGGTTTTGCTTCCCCGCATGGCAAAGCTGCCCCTTTGCCCCACACCGGGATGCAGAGGCTTGGGTGCTCCCCAGGACACATCCCCGGGGCATCCCAGCGCCATCACCCACGCCCTGGGGCCAGATCCTGCATACAGCCTGTAGTATCCATCTCACAGGGACCGTCCCCATCACTGCAACACCCCCAGCAGTCGTGCCTGGCCCCGTACCTGGACGCCCACCCCGAGCAGCCAGCTTCAGCTCCGAGCTCCTCTCTGTTTACATCTCTTCCCATCGCATTTAGGAGCGAGGGCTGCTCCAGAGAGCGGCCTTGCCAAGAGGATGAGATAGCTGTCATAGCTGGGAGCTGACGTGGCCAGGAGAAATCAGGCAGGATTTTCTTTGGCAAATGAGAGATGGGGAGGGCTGTTGGGTCTTTAATTTTTTTTCACTTTTTTTTTTTTCCCCACCCCCATTGCTCAGTAGTTCATTGCTCTCTTCATTTTGAGCAATTTGAGGAGAAAATATGTCAATTAAGAGGTCGAGTACATTCACCAGATTGCTGCTGTTTCTCTCCCAGGGACGAGCACAGGGTCCTGCTGGTCCCCAGTGCCTGCCTGCCCGGCCCCCACTGTCCCCCCGTGCTCCCACAGGGTGGGCAGCACCCACCGGGTGGCCCCTTCCCCAGCACCCCAGGGATGCAGGTCCTCGTCCCCCTCATCTCTGCACAAACTCAGCTGGAGACTTTCCCAGGGCGGGGGGAGCTCAGCACCACCCCCAGCTCCCCTTCAGGGCAAAGGAGGCTGCTCAGATGAACAGATTAAAATTTCAAGCAGCCAGGGGTTACGAGGGACAAGAGATGCTTCACCTCCCCGACAGGCTCGTCTTCTCCTTGTTGAGGCGACACGGGGCAACATACCGGAGAGGTGAAATGCCAGAGTTTATTTTGAGGACAAGGACTGAACAAACCGAAGGTGGTGTTTACCAGTGGCTCTCTAAGCCCTTCAAGTGGAGGTCACATTGTTAAACACTGCTCTAAGGACTGGACCAGGAGCCCAGGGAGAAAGTTCAAGCTCCTTCTTTCCCATGGTTTAATCCTGCAGCTCCAGGCGAGCCACATCCCACCCTTTTGTCCTGCGGTTCCCACAAGGGAAACGTTAATATCGACCTGGACCATGGTGGAAGACACAACTGCTTTGTGTTGAAGGAGAAGGGGGAGCAGGACCAGGTGCTGGGATGCAGCAAACCTTGAATTGCTCTGCGAGAGTCGGCCCAGGTCCAGGGGTCGGGGGGAGACAATGCTGAGAAAAGAAACGCAGGCAGGTCGGGCAGCCTGACACAGGCACCGTCAGAGGAAGCGGAGAAGAATAACCAGAGGCCAGGGCTGGGGAGGCATTTGGAGCAGGCTGGGGAACAGGCAGATGGAGAGAAGCAAGTGGGAAGACACTCCAACCATTCGCAAACCAGGAGAATAAGTCTGTGCTGGCTCGGAGCTGAGCAGGAAAGTGGCAGGGAGGAAGCCAGCACAGCCCTCGCACAGATGGGCCATGTCAACACACCTTTTCTTGCTTGACTTTATACCTTGAACCAGAGCATCAGCAGCTTCACCAGCAAATGGAAAGACAGGAATTGCCTCCTGCCACTGTCTCCCCAGGCACTGAAATCCCTCCTGGACCCCTGTGCCCCATCTCACCCCAGCACAGCTCCAGGAGGCTCATTTCATAGAACCGCCTAGGTTGGAAGGGACCTTTCAGATCATCTAGTCCAACCATCAACCTAACTCTGACAAAAACCATCACTAAACCATATCTCTAAGCACTACGTCTACCCGTCTTTCAAATACCTCCGGGGATGGCAACTCCACCACTTCCCTGGGCAGCCTGTTCCAGTGCTTAATAACCCTTTCAGTGTAAAAATTTTTCATACTATCCAATCTAAACCTCCCCTGGCGCAGCTTGAGGCCGTTTCCTCTTGTCCTATCGCCTGTCACTTGGGAGACGAGACCGACCCCCGCTTCTCGACACCCTCCTTTTGGGCAGTTGTAGACAGCAATGGGGTCTCCCCTCAACCTCCTTTTCTCCAGGCTGAACAACCCCAGCTCCTTCAGCCGCTCCTTATAAGACTTGTTTCTCCAGACCCCTCACCAGCTTTGTTGCCCTTCTCTGGACCCGCTTATTTTTGTAGTGGTCCTCATGACGTTCACCAGAGCAAACTAACACCACCAGCAGACACCAGCCCTTCCTGGGCTCCACAGAATCACCATACCAGGCTCAGCTCTTGAATCTAAACAGTCCCAAAACTTCAAAAAACCCAGCCTGAATCAGCTGCTAAGGTGGCCTTTGCCATCCAGGTGACCTGGGTGCCGTCATCGCAAATGCTCAGCATGCAGCTTTACGGCTCCTGCCTCTGTACGTCCCAACTAAACGAAGTCCCCTGGCATCTCACAGAGCTCCTCTTACACAGGAACGTAATTTTAATTCTGGGGGAAAGAAACACAGAGGGCAGCCGGCTGGGTGACAGCCACAGCCACAGCCACCCCTGTCATCAGAGCCCCCGGGAGCCCAATGCGGTCCCCTCCCAGGCAGATGCTGTGCTGAGGTTTCCTACCAGGGACACAGCCGAAATGCGCGCTGGTCACCCACACTGAGCTTTTACATGGGGAAGGGCCAAGCACAACGCGCCCTACTCTGGATCCATGTGGGATGCATTTCACCTCACAAAGTTTCATTTGAGTTCGCAGTCTAGCAACGAGAAAATTAGGGAAATCAGTCCATCTGAACCAGCACAACCGTGTATGTTTATGCAGGCACAGCAGGCTGCAAGCCAGGCAACTGGGAATATGGGAAATATGGAAAACTTAAAAATATGCATTTTCAACAAGGGCAGAGATGCCAAAGAATAATTACGGGTGTGGCCAGATAGTCTGAACATCCAAAAACCTAACAGGCTCATTTCAGCCCAGAAAACCTGATTTAAATAAATGCAACTGGCAATCCCGTAGCTGACACACCGCACACACTTCCTTCCAGGAGCAGGGCCAGCCTGAAAAACGTTTTACCATTGAAGCAGGTAGGAAGGCAGGCGCGGTGGCAGCAGTCCCGCACGGGGAGGGGGACGTTCGGGCCGGGGTGGGCAGCCTTCCCCACCAGCCATGATGAGGAACAAGCTGGGAGGCTCCTAGGAGAGAGCTGCTGACAAGAGCATGTGCATCTGTGCAGCCAGGGGGCTGCTGATTTACCCGAGGGCTGCAAAGAGTTTAACTCTTTGCTTTGGACTGTTTCCATGTGCCTGGATATACGGGCTGTGCCAAGCCACAGCTGGAGCAGTAACCGCTCTGGTGACAGTGACAATCTCCGTGCTGCATGTCACCTCTCAACGCCGCCGTGCTCGGCCAGCCCCGGCAATCCCCCCGCGATGTGCAAGACCTGGGACCCAGCACGGGGCCCGCTGCGGAGCCACAGCAGCTCCGCAAAACAGAGGTTTCACACACCTGGTCCCAAAACAAAAGCTCCTGTGGTCTTGTGAGCCAAAGATATGAGACCCGTGGGGGTCTCTGCCCCAATGCTGACAGCCTGAAAGTGGTCCTTCACACTAATTAGAGCCGGGGGGAGCACCCACACCTCCTCCTCCTCCCACCTGGGGTCTGGGTGAGGGGGGTGTGAGCTCCGGCTGTGGGGGCCGCGGCGAGCAGCCCGGGACGGGGCTGGAACAAACATCCTGTTTGTAACTATTTCCTCCGTGCAAGAAACCCAGGGACTTCCTCGCCGAAGGCTGCCCAGCCCCTCTGTGGCGCTGGGCTCCCGGGGGGGCACACGCAGCAGCAACAGGAGCTCTCCCTCCTGCTGCCCCCTCAAAGCTGTTAGAAATCCCGGGGATTACGCACTATGGCATTTTAATTTTCTGTCTACAGGCAGTTGCAACTACACCTCACAGGCAAAATTCGCCGCTAGCTCCCACCACCGAGCTATCCCAGCACCACGAGGGACTGGCGGCTGCCTTCCAGCAGGGCCAGAGCCCCGCGGACTCTGCTTCGACACCAGGGCCAAGAAACCCAGCCACCGTGCTTCGGCTGGCTCGCGGCTCCGCGGGGATGCACGAGCTGCACGCACAGCGGCAGATCCGGACAGCTGGTTTATAGACGGAGACAGGAACCCGCTCTCGCTGCCCGCCAAACCTTTGTACCACAGTTTGAGCACTGCTATTTAAAAAAAACATGGCACGAATGAAGATGTCCGCATGCAGAAGCCACATAATCTTTCCCCTTTCAAGAAACTTTTGCATGGGCAAAATTAAATTTAAACTTAGATTTGAAAGCAAAAGGCCACTCAAGTTAAAGGGCTTTACCGGTGACCTTGATTTTTCCCATGGCTCATCCTAATCCTGCCTTTAGGCACAGCAGGACCTGGAAGCATTTTGTAGCCCAAGTGGGAGCGCGGGCAGGCAGGGGGGAGCTGGGGCCCTTTTCTGGGCTGCTCGAGTAATAAGTGACTGCCTGGGAGGAAAGGAAGCAGGGTCCAGTGAGCCTGGGGTTGCCCAGGAGAATAAATATACATACATATGTATAAAACAGCTATGGCTTAAATTAAGTGCTCTTAAAGACGCAGGCGCTCAAGTTGTACCTGAGCGAGGGGGCACCACACGGTATGAAAAAAGCATTATATGACCTTGCAGCTCAAGACAGCAGCTCGGACAGTGTGCCAGGAGAATCCCTCCGGCCCCTTACACCAGGCGAGACCGGAGGGACACCAACTCAGAAGACAAACCTAGGATGGAGTAGAGCCCAGTGCAGTTTCTGGGTCTGACAAACCAGGAGTTTTCTGTCCAGATACCGAAGTCTTCCCAGGTAGGACTGAGAGCC
Organism: Dromas ardeola; assembly: GCA_013398915.1. Taxonomy (NCBI): domain Eukaryota; kingdom Metazoa; phylum Chordata; class Aves; order Charadriiformes; family Dromadidae; genus Dromas; species Dromas ardeola. The sequence goes on along the minus strand of VYZM01010811.1, from coordinate 1,551,487 downwards.
TGCTCGTTCCTCGCACCCTGGGCAGGACCGGTCCTGCCTCTTGGGTGTGTTTGAACTCCTAGAACTTTCCACAACATTAAGAAATAAAAAATAAAAAAAGCTTATCTTGAAAGGTATTTTTACCCAAACACTGCACAGTCCCCAGGGGTTGACCAGCTGATTGTCCCTGAACCGAGGTTTGCAATTGAAGCCCAATTAAGAGGAGAGGACACACCCTCAGCCCAGCGTTACTCATCCCATTGGCATGTCAGAGGGCAGAGGCCCATGAACCGTTCCCTCTGCTGCAGCGCTGGAGAAATGCCTCTTGCAGACAGAAAGGGAGGGGGGGAAAAAAAGCCATCAGCTGGGAAAGTTCAAGGCAGCTCATGTCGGGGACGGCAGTCCTGGGCAGCCAGGCCTTTTCTGCACAGGGAAGCCACCAGGTCCCCTTAGGATGGAGGAGCCCTTGGCTGGCAGCCCAGTCGCTCCCAAGTCACTGAAGGTGGCAGGCGCCCGCGGGCTCTTCCTGTGACTTTGCTGCTTTTGCAGTTTCATGTTGAATAGCCCAATTGCTTCCGAGTCATCGTGGTGCTCCAGAGCACCCCAGCCATTACTACATGGGCACACACCACGTTCAACATTGCAACCACCCAGCCACCTCCCTCCACACCGAGCCCTGAGCACCAGCAGGCACGGGAGGCTGCCTGTGTCCCCGGGATCCGTCTGCCCCTAGATCCACCCTGCCTGGCCCAGAAACTGCTTCAGAACTCAAGTACTTCAGCAATTTCCTCTCCTAATCTGCAACAGAGGGTTTCATTTTGTTTGTTTAAGCAGCTGCCCGCCGCCGGGGAGAAGGTAACCCACAGCATCCTGCTGCCGCAGCGGCCTCCATCGCCCACGCACAGCCCCGTGGTTCTGCCACCTTCCTGGGGCAACTTAGAGGTGTCCTCGTCACCCACAGCAGAAAGCACCCTCCGGCACAGCCGCCAGCTCTCCTGCCTTGCACTGGCAGGGAAGGACTGGGTGAGATAAGAAAAGTAAACGTGGTAAAGGAAACTCTGCTCCATTTATAGACCCAGCTGGCGAATGCTTTCCAGGTTGCCTCCTTGCCAGCCATCACACCCCGTTCCACCTCCCCTCTCTCCAGGATGCTGAGCTGGCACAAAGCTCCGGGGGGAGAGGGATGCTGCCATTAGCAGCAGTCATTTCACGGAATTTGAGAGTTGGAAGGGACCCCTAGAGATCATCTAGTCCAACTCCCCTGCTAAAGCAGGGTTGCCCAGAGCACAGTACTCAGGGCTGCATCCAGACGGGCCTTGAAAGTCTCCAGAGAAGGGGACTCCACACCCTCCCTGGGCAGCCATTTCCATCTCGGTGTTCTCCGAGCTTGAGCAGGGCATGGAGAAGGAGCGGGTTGCGCCACAGCTGGCCTCAGCCACGCTCGCCATCGGAGGTTTTGGTCCCTCTCCACAGGGAGCGGCCATTGCAGGGCAATGGCAGGAGGGCGGCAGGTCCCTGGGCTGTCCCCCATGTGCAGACCCGGGAGGGGGAGGCCAGAGGAAGGAGCCGGGGGCAGCCATGGCTTTATGAGTACGGCAGTGGGGAGAGCTGGGCTTTCCTGGCATCGCCCACCCGCTTAACAGGAAAAGCGGAAGAACCACAGCAAACAGCAACCGCTCCTGTGATTCAGACGCAGGGTGGGGGGCAGAAATCCTTCGCGTTCAGCAAAAAATGCAACAAAGGGAAAGAGAAAAGAGAAAGAGCCAGAGCGAGTTGGAGGCCCTGGCTGCCCCTGTGCCCTCCTGGTGCCGCAGGGAGAGAGGGTGGGTGGGGAGGACGGCGCAGAACAGTTCACAGGGACGTCCACCTACCAAACCCCGATGTCCCCAGGCGCTGTGTCAGCCCCCCCGCCCCACGCTGCCTGCCACACCGATCTGCTGAGCCAGCAATGCTGCAATCTGAAGCCCACCCTTCCTCCCAGCCCATCCAGGCGATGGACACCACTTCCGAGGCCATCTCACATGGGAGGCACCATGTGAGGGAGGCCATGGGAGCCCAGCTCAGCCCCACAGCAAGCTCCAGCACAGGGGAGCGAGTGGACCCCGCTCAAGCTGGGTTGCCGGAGGGAAGGGGGAAAATAAACCCCCTTACAGTAATTTTTACAAAGCTGCTTTTTAGGCTGCAGCAAGAGAGCTGGCCCCGCTTTTCTGTAAGGGGATTGCCCAAGGGGGGAAGTCTGGATCATCCTCCCACCGCAGCGAAACTGGTGGCTGGGAGGCGAGGTGGCACTCTGAGGCAGCATCACCTCGGGCGAAAACCACAAGGCACGTACCACTGCCTGAATTTTGACAGACGGCTGCGTTGAGTAACAGCCACTGCCTTTGCAGCTGCAGAGCCCTTCCCCGCTCCCTGCCAGCCCCCGCTGCTGCCCCTCCAGCGGGACACGGGCAGGGGACACGCAGCAGGTCGGTCCCTCCCAGCCCCCAGGGCTGATGAGCGGAGCTCCCCCGCAGCCACCCAGGGCGAAGGCTTCGGCCACGAAACCAGGTGCCGCCCTTCCGCCATGAGAAGGGAGTCACAGACAGCGGTGCCTTCCTCCCCCTCCTCTACCCCGGCAAAGCAAACAGGCGGGCAGGGGTCCCGGCAGCTTGCCACACCTCGCATCCCTCCCGGCGGTGCAAGAGGAGCCCACCTTGGCACCAGCACCCCTACGTGCGTCCCAAACCCACACAAAATATTTCTTGGCTTTGGCAGGGAACAGAGTCCCCCTTCAGTGCACCGAGCCCAGGGCAGGACCACGGTTCCCGGAGACCTCTCACACAGCCCACATTGGCACCACGGCAGGCCCAGGGCTCCCGAAGGTCCCTCACGCAGCCCACACTGGCACCACGGCACCCGTAGCACGGGATGACTGTCCTGGCCCCGCAGGCAGCAGGGGGGTGGGAGGAAACAGTCTAGACCTCCCCGCTTGTGACAGGGTATGGAGGAGTCACAGCAAGGCAGGTCTGCTCCAGTCACACACCACGGGCGAGACAGGCTCCTTCCCGAGCCCTGCAGGAGTGGTGGGAAGCCAAGAGCCCAGACAGTCTCTAGGGCTTTTGGTCTCGACTCAGAGGCAGAGGAGACCAAGCAAGCCCAGGAAAGCATCCTCCCGCAGCTCTCTGTCCTGGTTCTAGAAAAGCAGAAAAGTTCCTGCCCTGCTGCCAGTGATGGTCATTCATCAGCTGCTGAATGCCAGCTTTCCCATCCAGTTCTTCGGCATCAAAGTCACCCAGCAGCTTGCTGGTGGCCGTCTCACACTACTGCTCAGGCCCGTAATACACATGCCATGGAAACTAAAGGACAAAGGCAACAACTAGTTCTGTTCTCAAACTCTGCACTTTGCTGTAGCACTGAGAGGACTCAAACAAGGTCAGGCGCATCTGCAGGGGGAGGAGGGGATACACAAGATCTGCACAAAACCCACGGAGGGGATGCCCCCAGTCAAGAAACACTGGCTGCAGTGAATACCAAGTGGAGCACAAAGATCACAGACAGCCATTTGCCCAAAAGGCACTCGGATAAATGACGGATCTGGACCTCAAGCTCCATCCTAAGACCACTCCATGCCAGAGGCACACAGGCAAAGCCCAGTCCCACACGCAGAGCAGCCACCCAGGACACAGATGGCAACTTCCACATGTACCCTGAGACACCAGCACCGCCTCCACAGCCCAGCAATGGTCTGGACAAACAGGAAGGCCAGATGCTTTCCCCATGAACATCTCTCATGCAGCCCCTACTTCTCTGTTGGGACTTCCACCCACACCCAGCACCTCCAAACACCCGAGCGTGGGGTGGAGAGCCACCTCCTGTGGCTCCATCCCCTGTCCCTCCAAGCCCATCATGTCCCCTGGTCTGATGGGCTGAGCCCATCCTCATGGCTCCAGCAAAAACCCTGGACACGCATCTGTCTCCCAGGACTGAGAAAGGGGCTTCCGCTTCCAAGCAACACAAACCCCAGGGGACAGAGCTGTTCCTCGTGGTGGAAAGAACGCAGTGATATATTTAGGCACAAAAAACGCTTTTGGTCACGGTCAAGGGGCACGTCCTTTACTCTGTGTGACATCTGAACCCAAGTTCTGGTGGTTAGCTGCGAGGCTGTGCTCTCCTGCCGGCTGCAAGAGGAGCCATGCCGGATCAGCCCTCCCAGGAGCAGCTCCCCTCTTCCCTGCTGTAGGCCAGGGGTGTGCAGGACCACAGCAGCTGGTTTTGGGGAGCACCACCTTGGTTTTTAAACACCATTTGGTCAGACCTACTCTCTCCTTTAAAGTCAAGGGGCCTGCCGGACGGTGAAGTTCTGTTTCCAAGCGTGTCGAGTTTCCCCGTTATCTCAGCCAGCCTGCCCTGCTCCGACTAAAGTCCAAGGATTAAGTTTACATTACGGAGCGGAGGGAGGAGGTGGGTCGCATTCCTGCACCCGCTTAACTTGGCACTTTCCCCACCACCCTCCTGCCCAACGCTTTTCACCCAACATTTGCCAAAGGGCTGGAAGAAAGCGGGGAACAGATTACGCCACTGTTGCTCATAAGCCAGATGGGCTGATTCAAAGCCGATTCCAGCCAATTGCTGGGGGCTGAAGACAGGGCAAACCACTACAACAGCCAGCCACGCACCAAGGACACACACCAATCCTTCCCAACCTCATTCCTAGAGCCCCATGAGGCCAGCGTGCCACCAATGGAAGAGGGGACAAACACCCAAAGAACCACCAGCACCTGCAAAAGCCACCAGCTCTGTGCTCCCCTCCAGCTGCCGCTGGCCCTCAGCACACACTGCAGAGGCCACAAAACAATACAGAAGCCACCAGAAGCCTCTTTGCTGCCACAGCAGAGCACAAATGTCAACAGCTTGTCTGACATGGCAAGTATGCTGTAGGTGGAAGCGAAATAATTAGCTCTCTGTAAGAGAGTGCTCCAAGCTTGCCAATTTTCCCTTACAGACAAGGACACTATTCAGAGACTTTAAATATAATAAACCTTTTCTCCCCCCTTTTCTGAACAAAATAACCTACAGAGAAAAATATTTGGAAAAAAAAAAAAAAGTCTGTCCCCATAATGAGTGGGGGAAAGAAGACGGAGGGCAGCAAGTGAGGAAACCCAAGGCTTATGGAGATTCAGAGCAGGAAAGTTTTATCAAGAACAAAGATAACACCGCATACTCCTCTTGAAATGCAGAGCTCCCTGCTGATCGCAGGGAGATCGAGGAAGAGTTTTTCACATCTAAATCACTCGGAGATGACAAAATATTTCCTTGAACTAACCCCCCCAGGTTAGCAGAAATATTCCCATTCCTACTGAAATTTTGGCAGAACAAATCAAAACGCCTTTTAGTTTCACCAAATGGTTTTGATGTTGCAAAAAACATCGTTCCCCTTGCTCGAATCACACAGGGCGTTTAGTTTCTTTTGACAAGGGCTGATATCCCCGTTGAATTCACCATCCCGACTTGCTAACCAGCATCCCAGAGGGACGAGAATCCAAGGACACCCGTGGCCAGCGAACGCAAACAGCTACGAGAGGCAGAGCAGAGAGAGTCAGCACGGCCACAACCAGGCAGCGGTACCTGGGATGCTGAGCGCCGCAGGAAGGGTTAACTGCGACACGCACAGGCTCCTTCATGAGCTCTCCCTTCAGGGACCAGACCACAACTGGGCTCCCCGCACCGAGCTGGGCGGCGCGGGGTTGGCGGGAGGAAGGCCAGCGCTCTCGTTTGCTATAGAAACCAGAAAAACACCCAGGGAATGGCGCTCTGCCCGGGCATGGGGCAAAGCCTTTGCTGCTGTGAGGGCTGTGACTAGGATCCCCCTTCTCTCACCAAGTTAATCAGAATTTAAAGGCCACTCAGTTCACCAAGAGCATTTGTTACTGGACAGGCATCAAAACGCAGAAAATTCTTTAAAATAAATAGCTAAAAGGGAAGAGTTGCTTCTTCAGTGGGAAGATTCACCAACCTCAAGCGCCCCGAGCATCTAAAATAGATGATGCATTTCAGAAGGGCAGAGCTCACCGTGAGAGCTGGACTTTGACCCAGGACAAGTTTCCTGATGTCTTTTATTAACAGCCAGAAGTTCCAACGCATCCTCAAAGCCTCGCCTGGGCAGGAGGATGACTCGCTGAAGGGGTGGCAAAGGACTTTACAAGTTTTCCACTCTTGCCTGGCATCTCCCTAGAAACAGTTGCTTGTTCTGATCATCCCCAGATTCACAACACAAGGTGCCTGGATCCATCGCACCAGACGAGAGTATTGCTATTTAACTGTTTCAGTGAGGGCTTTGAAGTCAATGGAAACCACCCCAAGCCATAAGGTCTGCAAAATGCCATCCCTCCTTCCAAAACAACAACTTTCAGGCTATATCTGAAATATAAAAGAAGTCTAAACCTGCAATCTACCGCTCGTTCCAGGGCATAGGCTGAAGCTAGGTTTCAAGACACTGTCTCCCATACACAGATAGTTCATAAATATTCACCTATATGCAAACATTGTTCCTTAGCATTTCCCTTGGTAAGCCAGCCAAGTGGGAATGTGGCTTATTGCGATTCATTTCTAAACAAAGTTTTAAAGTGCTTTGAAAGCTGATTTGCCTATAGGCTTCTTGTCTGCTGCTTTCTTTTCATAAAACTATGGCCTTATGGTTATAACTCTGGACTGGGATTCAGCACATAAGACTTATTCCCAAGTACCATTTACCTGCTGGGTAAACTTTAGGCAAATTCTTGTCTGTGCCTCTGCTCTCCCTTCTAATAACTGGGATAATGACACCAGGTCTCTCTTATAAAAGCGTTCCACAGTGTATAGATGACAAGGGTATGTAATCACAAGGCATTATTATTGCTTCAATAACCTTTTCTTGCAACGTTATCCTGTGTAAAGGATGGCAGACAAAGGCTTCTATTCTAGTTTGTGTTGTCATGTTGCTACCTGTAGAAGCGCTGCCGAACTTGGCCAGGCTATGGTAATTTGCCTGCTGCATATGTCGTTCTTGGTGGTTGATCAAAATCCCTCCGTTTCCATCCCTGTTTTAAGGGAAAGTCCCAGTTTTACCCACAATAGGATTTCCAGCGACTTGCCAGGAGTCTGAGTGCTACCGCTCACGTTCACAAGACAGAGCAGATATGTTGGTCCCCGTGCAACCCACTGCCCAGCTTTATGGCAGAGAGGAGGCCAGAAGACGACTTAGACCCCCATGTCTTTGGGAACGGCAGTAAGCAACCTGCATAAGGGCAAGGCAGAGAGAAGCCTTACTGCTTTGCAGGCAGACAGTGGGTGGCAGGGAGGGGAGGGAGATGCCACCCAGACACCGGGTCTGCAGAGTCCTGGCTGGCAAAGACACAGTCCCAAGGTTGGAGCAGAAGTGATCACACACTCAGGTCAATTATGTTAACTCTGATTAGCAAATTGCTTGACCCTGAAAACGCAGGGAAGTGTCAGAGAAGCCACTGGGCTATGTTGCTTTTTCCAGTTTCCATCCCCAGCAAAGACGATGCGCATCCAGCTGACCCTAAGGACAGGGAGGGGACACAGGATATCCCTGCCGCACAGCCACGTCCTGGCCAAAGTGCTCCTCGCCTACCCACCCTGCTGAAGTGACTGGGGCCATTTTTGCAGTTTTGCTCATATTCTGGACCAGCAGAAATTTCAAAATTGGTCCAGCAAACGCCATCCCCACACCAGTTTGCCCAGTGGGGCTTATCCTGCAGCAGCTCATGGGTACCAGAGCACAGCCCCACCAGCAGCACAGCGATGGGTGCTCTTGGGGCTTGGGACAGGGTGCACCAAATCTGGCATGGATTTAAGTTTCTGCAGTTGGGGGAAAGAAGGAAGAGAAAGGAAAGGCTTGTTCCTCGAGGAGGTTGGCCAGCTATTGAACAAAGTTTGCAGGTTTGGGATCACTTTGCTTTTCTGGGTCTCTCCTCCACTATGCTCAAGTACTACACACAGTTTGACACTCGTGAGCTGCAAACAACTGTTTCAGCACTTTGTGGGGATGTTTGGGACAAAGCTTCAGGAGCATAAAACACACAGGAAGGGCCAGTTTAGACTGCGACTCTTCTGCCAAGTGAAATTTTAAAGGGACACGAATAGCCCTCAGATTCCTCGGGGACAGATGACTGAGAAGCCTGGAGAGCCCTGGTACGGCATTCGTGCAAAGGGGTCCCCCGCGGGCATCCAGACACAGCTCAGGCTGCTCACCCTGGAGACATCCCTGCAAGCTGCAGTAGCCTCCCTTTGCTAAGGAAAACCTTAGGGAATCCGACACTGTTATCAGCTTTCTCTTTTGTTTGTCTTAAAGAAAAGGTACTTCCAACTTAAGAGAATTAAAAGCTGCAGATGCTTTACATAGCCCAGCAGTCTAGTGCATGGGATAATGAACATTTCTTTATGATACAGGATTTTCAAGAATGCTCAAATCTCCAGTCAACATCCATATCAAAGGGGTAGCAATCCAAAAAGTCCCTGGCTAAACAGGTCAGGGCCTGCCCACAGAAAATGCAAAATGCTTTTTTTAAGGGAAGTACAAAGCCTAGCTACAAAGCTGGTGTCTCTCTGCAAGCTATATGAGTTGCATACCCACACAACGGGCCAGCAAGAAGAAACTCTAAGCTGATTAAATTAACCATCCCCAAAACACTCCGGCAAGGCAGGGTTACCTGCATGGTACAGCGATTTCTGCTTTGATCTCCAGGAAACGTCTGTTTATTCAAAAGCCCGTTTGCTATAGCAACCATGGTTTATAAAAAAGGAGGGAGGAGGAAAATTCCCCGGTGCTTCACTAGAAACGTTGTACCACCTCTGGCAGAGTCCTGTGGTTAAATACATGGGGCCAAATGACATTTCAACTAATTTCCAGAGAACCCTGCAGACTTGATGCTGGAGCATCTCCACAGGCTCCTGCAGGAGGGAGCCCAGGTCTCCTGCCCCGCTCCGTGGATCAGCTGCCGCAGAATGTTGGGTTGTCCGGCGGAGATGCCCCCTGTCCCCTGGGAGCAGAGATCTCCCGATCTCTGGAAAGTCTGAGTTCATCACTCTAAACAAGATTCTCCTCACCGGTCATCTGTCTGCGAGAGGAGACACTCGGAAGCAGCAGAGATACTCACAAGCAGGAGATCAAAAGTTCCTCCCTTCCTTTGAGGTCTCAGTCTTTTTGTGTTGTTTTGGAAGGGAGGAAAAAAAAAAACACACAAAACAAAAAACCACCAAACCCAAACCACATCGCCTTCAAGAAGGACACAACACACAAGGACTGTTGTCTTATTTTCCCACATACTAATAATTATCAGCAGAAATTCAGCACCATTGATTCCAAGCATTCAAAACTCATACCTTCGTCCCATTTCTCAGTCACAAAACAGCTTTAAGAAGTCCGTTTTTGAACTTGTACGTATGTTGGGTGAGGGGGATTTGCCTTTGTGTTTCCAAGTCCTACATCGCACTTCAGAAAAAAAGACTTTAAAATGTGGCTCAGCCACAAGGACTCAAAACAGACCTTTTTTTTTTTTAATAGCATGAGATTCTCAGCTTTCATTTGGTGCCCCCATTTCCAGCAGCTGAGATTCATGCAAAAGAACATCAAATGCCACAGGGCTTATAATAAAAATAAAATAAAATCATGAAAGCTCCCACCACTGCAGTTTTGCAAGCCTCCCTGGGCTGTTTTCCACCGGCACAAGAGCTCTTAGCCTCTGCCACAAGCACAGAAAAGATGATGGGGGGCGGGGAATGGAACAAGATAGCATCTGCTGGGGAGGGCACAGCATCTCTGCAGTGTATTTATCTGCTGAGGAAGTTCACGCTGGATGCTCTCATCCCACCAGTCCTGGGATCCTCCAATCCTTTGCCTGTGGCTCACTGAGGTTCTCCTCCTTCAGCGTGATGCCAATTGAGTATGAAGGCAAGCAGAATTTGCTGGTTTATGCTTTCATTTCAAGTGCTATGGATTTCAAAGCAGCTGCTGTAGGATAAGCCACTGCCCTTTGCACCGGAAGATTTTTTGCTCCGTAAATATTGCATGTTACCTTCTGGTTACTGAAGCGCAAAGCCAAACCCGCGCAGAGAGGAACCACGGGGACCTAACGCAGCTCGGGGGGACAAGGAAGCCTCTGCGGCAGCAGCAGACACCGAAGGCCAGGTTTCCTCACATATTTTCCTTGTTAGTTTAGGAGTCGGAGAACAGTCAACAGACTGATTTAGCAAGAGCCCTTCTCAGTGCCGAGCCCCTCTCAGCACCGTCAGCTGAGGCTGCTTGTGGCACAGACCGAGCCGTAAATTATTCAGAGCCAAAGAGCTCCTGCCATCCAGGAGGTCGGGCACGTCCGGACCCCTTGCCAGCCTGTCTGCGTGCTCCCACTCCTGCCCCTTTCTCACTTTGAACATTGTCTTTCTATGCTGGGCTGCGAGGACAAGGAAACCACCGACCAGACACTCACCCGGAGCAGTTTTACCCAAAGCCTGAGCCACTCAAAGCCAGGAGCGCAGCAGAGTCCATGTGCCCATCGTGCACATGGTCCAGGAAAATGCTGGCTAAAACCACCACACAGACAGAAATGGAGATGGGAGATGGACAAGACAATGAAAGCTGGTGTTTATACTTGGATGTAAATTTTCCCCAGCAGCACTGGTGACCGAGACGCAGAAGCCTTTGACTTTAGGGAAAACCTGGTAGCGACTAGAAGCCTTCCAGAAGTATAACAGCCTGGCTTATTTACTTCCCACAAAGCCAGTAAAACACTAGAGCATTAGTAAGAACAGCCTGAGCAGTGAAATGCAAGTGCCACTCAAATAATTAAATAAAGAGAATGATCCTTCCCCCAAAACAATGGACGGGGCTGTAACGTCTGCCCTCACGGGAGAGCCTCATATAGGAGGCTCTTGTTCCAGTAGCTTCAAAAGAGCCTGTTTAATTTTAGTAGGTCGGCAAGCGTATGACATTACAAAGCACTGCCTAGACAAAAGCGGAGCCGAGGAGCTCTGTGATCCATTTTCCCTACAGGAAGGAAGGCAAAGCTTCCTATTGCGGGGAGGAGGTGGAAGGGGAAAGGGGAGGGGGCTGACATTTTAGAAAAAGCGAGTGAGGCCAACGTGTAAAACTCAGGTAGACCAGGCACTGAGCAGGGAGGTAAAAAGAGCAGAACAGGGTGGAATATAAACCGGCCCCATCTCTCACACAAGCTCGGTGTGTGTTTGCCTTTTTAATTTTGCCGAGATTAGTTTTGCTGCAGTTTCAATCTGTCCAAATCCCAAGTCCCCTCCTAGGAGGGATGTTTGCCTTTCACTTCCTTAGAAGGGTACATATTTACTTTGTTCATTAACGTACCCAGAGCTCGGCATCGCGATTAGCAGCCAGCCAAATACCAAGTCTCTGGGGAAAGCGCTGGGTACCGCAGCCCGTCTGAGCAGGGTGTCACAGGGAAGTTAGGACTTTATCGGTGGGTTTATTAAATAAGAAGGGACGCTGACCCATGCTGACATTGCAAAAGGTGCTTGCTGAATAAGTACACGTTGCCCAATAAAACAGTACCTCTCCCGCATTGCTTAACCAAGGAATCAACTAGACATGGATTGCGCTATTCCAGCAACAGCCCCTTGGCACAAGAAGCAGGGACCGACGGCTCTGACAGCTCAGCTCACACAAGTGCAAGTCTCAGGAGCTGAGATCTCTTTTTTTAACTCCAGTAAGATTACCCTGGGAGGCCACGAAGCTGTCTGAAGCATTAAAAAGGGGAAGGAAAAAGTAACAGAGCTGCTGAAGGCACCCTTTGACACTCCCCTGACTTGCCAGTAGTTACAAGAAGGAGCAGATGAACTGGCCAAGAAGATGGGTTTGAAAATCCTCATATTCACCTGATTTCTACTATCTCGACACAGGCGCACCTGCAGGCACACAGTTACCCGGGTCTAGCATGGGGCAAATATACAAGGGTTCATGCCCTCACCCTCTCCAGCCCCCTGCACCTTCCCGCTGGCAGCACACGAGAAGGTGCCTTTCACGCTCACCTTCCTCTGCTGCCAGGGACACAAAGGAAACAGCAGGCAGGAAAAAAAAAAAAGTACATATACTTGCCAGGCTAGGGGAAAGAGATGCAGGAACCTGCTGTTCCAGCCACAGCGCAACTAGCCATTGCACTAACCCGCTGGATTGCACTTCATGCCCCTGTGCCTCCACAGCCATGGGAAAGAGCTCTTGCCACCAGTTGCCTCTGCACTATAGATGCTGAGCCAGAAATAAGGCACAAATGAAAAAAAAAAATAAAATAATAAAACACCCAACCCAACAGGGTTACCCTTCCATCTGATCTTTCAAGAGAGGAACAAAGCAGGGAACAGATGCCCTTATCAGTGCTGCGTTTTCTACCTTTACAAACTCCAAATGGTGAAAAAAAAAAAAAATAATAATCCAACTCCAGTTTTCACTTTGCTGCGAAGATCTCTTGATATCCCCTGGGCTATTTATAAGGAACTTTAGTTAGAAGACAGTTTGCTCATCGAAGAAAGTGGGGAAAATCCAGGCACTGCTCATACAGCGAGTAGAGCAGAGCTTGTGAGTCATTTTTAACTCACAGTGATGCTTCAAGCTGCTCCAGAGGTTCTGCTTTGCCATAAATTAGCCATTTCCTCTCTGCAGATTGAGAAACGCGCAGCCGTACAGATCACACACAGCAACAGCCTCTTACCCACAGCTTGCCATCCCAATAAAACGCTCCCAGCAGCTTGACGATGTGCCGATGATCGCAGGTCGCCAGTATTTCAATCTCCACCATGTAATCCTCCAGCTCATCTTCGCTCTTTGTTTCGATGACTTTGGCAGCCGCTAAAGCGCCGGTTTCCTTATTCTTAGCCTGCAAGACAAAACCAGCATGAGTAAAAAGGCGAGGAGAGGCAGGAGCACACAGCACTTGCGCAGTTCCTGCTACTCCAATTCGCGCTCAGCTTGACTGGTACCAGCCACAACACAAGCATGGAAACTCGCAGACACATTTCTGCTTCCTAAACCTGCCCGGAGTTTCGCAGAGAGATGAATGCTGCGTTAAGGTCCAAAGTATCCCCTTCCTCCCTCCAGTCTCTAATGCCCACACCACTTCCCATCATGGGGAGAAAAAGGTTTTTAGAAAAGGAGATGCATCCTGTTGTTCGTAGCATGAAAAAGATGGAAGCAAGAAAACTTCAGGGTACAGAGGCTCTCTGCTAATAGCATAGGCGATAGCTCCATTTAACAGAAGTCCTGAGTACATGGACAATCCAACCAAATTCACGGTACAGCTGTGAACCGCCTCCACCCTGAACTCCTTATGCTCCCCTTCCTCCCCAGGACCCTCACCAGGGCAGGTTTCTGTAACACAGGAGGGAAACGTAGAGATCGCCTCCTTGGCAGTGGTGGAGCTGCTCTGCTTGTAGGCGCCACACACCAGAAAAAGGCTATTCATGCTGGACTGGAAGCACGTGCAAAGAAAGAAGGGTGCATTTTGATTTCCCAGGACTGACCAGAATTCCTAGTGTTGCACATTAGCAAGCTCTTCAGATCGCAGCAAGAAAAATACTACATGCGCTCTCCCAGTTGCCCCCTCCATTCTATATAGTCACCAAGTAACTAGAAAACCATCAAAACCTCTTTGTCCTAGTGGTTTGAAAACTTTTGCTGACTTTCCCTCTCCATTCCTCGCAACACCACAGGAGCGTACCCTTGGGCTAGCAGCTTGCTGACCTCCTTCTCCCCCCAAACACCCTTCCCCACGCAGCTCTCGCTGCCTGGGACGGGGTCACCGATAGCTGCATGGGGGCTGCTCTGCTTGTAGGTGCCACACACCAGAAAAAGGCTATTCATGCTGGACTGGAAGCATGTGCAAACATGTTTCTTATCACCCCACTCCTCTTGTGCCCCTATCCTGCCTGGGGAAAAAGGCAGCTGACTGCAGGCTCAGCGAAAAGCAGGCAGCAGCCTCGGAGCTGCTCCCGCGCAGGACCGCTTCAGCATCATCCACCCAGCACTGTCCATTGGCTTCCCCCAAAACTGCCAGGGCAAAGTTGCATTTTGCAGTTGGAAAGGTGCACAAGTTGTTGCAAAAACCAGAAGTTTGCAGCAAAACACCAAAAGGGCGTTTGCCAGACAGTCTGCGCTGTGAGATGTGTCACACGGCGGGGAAGGGAGCGAGACGGGAGCTGTTGACTCAGGAGCTCCCTGCCATTCCCAGAAATGCATTGAATCAGCAGATCAAGGGATGGGACAAATCCTGATAGCTCACCCACCCTGCTCCTCACTGCCACCAGAGAGCCCCCACGGTGTGATTCCAGTTCAGTACCATTTTCCTTCCATCGCACCCGCTCCGGGCTGCCTCTCCCCCAGGGGAGGAAGTCCCACCATGGATGGTATCACTGGAGGAGCTGGGCAAGCTCTGGTTGTGACCTTTCTTGTTGCTCTGTAGTTTACATATCCGTGTTTGGAAAACCTACGCGGGAGCTTACAGGAGGATTAATTCCTAGTATAAACACTGCAAGCCCTACTGAACAGTTTTATATAGCTTAGGTGATAGCGTAACTGCGTACCGAGGAATAGGCTGGGGAGCGAGGGGAAGGAATAAGGGGAAAACCATACAAGGGAGGGAGGAAAATAAAGGACCCTTGAGTCTGCTGGATTTTGAAGACTTGCTGCATTCGCACGAGTTGGCATGAACAGCTGTGTCTTTACCACAGGGGACAAACCCATTTCCATCTGGGCTTACTGCCTAAATGCAAGACAGCAGCTCATGCTGGTTTCAGAAGAAATTAGGGGGTTTCTTTTGCTCAGGTTGGTTTGTTCTTACCAAGCTGCCACCAGATGCCCAGAGGAGGGCACGCAGAGCGGGACCGGGGGAGATGCGGAGCAGAGCAGGCACGGGGAAAAGCGCGGCGCTTCCCAATCGGAGCAAGAAGTGCCCCACTGTGTTTGCTCTGCACTTACGGCGTTGGGAGAGGTCCAAGGAGGGGAAGTAAATATTGTGAGAAGAGGTGGGGCTTCCCTTGGAGATCAGCCATCGCACGCTTCCCACCGGTGGGGTCCCAGCCAGCTCAGCCCTTCCAGGATGCTGGGGCCCTGCAGGCATCTGAAAAAACCCGGGAGCAGAGCGTGCCGCCGTCCCCCACGGCATCATCTCCCGCCAAGAGGTCTGAACCAGCCTGCCCTCACCTCCAGGCCTCGGGGGAGCCACCCCGGCAGCCACGCTGCTACCCCCCATCCCCTCCCGAGCTTGCTGAGGCACCCAAGGGTGCTGAGATGGAGGACATGGTTTTGCAAAAACTGGGCTGCAAGATGTGGGTGGGAGAGCGACCGCAGCCCACGTGTTCCCTGTGGCAGACTGACCTCATTTATTGTTCCTCCTACAACCAGCGGGTGAGCAGCCCAGCAACCCCCAGCCATCGCTTCCTTTCTAGATATGAGGCCCCGTACACCCTGCCTGACGTTCAGTCTTTAAAGATGTCCTTAACAGAATTAGCTGCTGCCTTCCTCCGCCACGTTGGACTGTCCCGAATGAGTGTTTACCCAGCCATCTCCATGTCCTCATCCATTCTAACAGAGGACACAGCTCAGGGAGGAAGGGGATCCCATGAGCTGCACAAGGTGGGCTTCCACCCCAAAGGGAGAGGAGCCCTGCATCATCCCACGTCCCCAAGCCATACAGCACAGGGAGGTCATACTGCTCGGTCACACCAGCGTAAACAAGACCACCATATCTCTGAGGAGAAGTCAGCTCAGGACATCACATACTCATGATAAAGTGCATGAACTTTTGCAACAGTAAGCTCACGCAGATAGGGATGCCATGGGGATGGCATGGGCATGAACCCTGTACTTTCTGTGGTCCTGTGATAATGTCAGTGCTACAACCGAGTGCACTCACGGCACTTCCCAGAAGGGACCACAAGGCCCCACAGCACGCAGAAGCAGCTGAAGCAGGAAGGGGATCCGAGATCACGAGGCCAAGTAGGAGATTTTGGAAAACTAATCTCCTCCAGCATGGCCCAGTGTAGCATGGAGAGCATGGGCAGCATGGCTGCCCCACACAGCTGCCTTTGAAAGGACCAACATGTGTACAGCTGGACAGCTTATCCCTTCCTGAGTTGCCCAGGGCTCTTCTGAGCCCAAACCCAGCCTGTAGCGTTTCTGCCATACAAGACGGATGGAGATGCACACCAGCTGGTGTGGGCACCCCTCGACTGAGCTCAGCAAGTCACGTTTGTCATCGCAAGAGCTTTGGAAATCCAAAGAGCTTCTGCCCATTTCTCCACGTTCCCTTTCTCTCCATCTGCTTGTCCTCCAGCCCTGACGCCAGGCAACAGCCATGTTCCCGGCGGCCTCCCTGGGAACGGCAGCTGCCTGCCATCAGGCAGACGGCTGCATCACAGCCCCTCGCAGCAGCCAGCCAGCTCCGAAAGCTGCTCGCAGCAAGCCAGATTCATACAGGCAGCGTCACATTTTGGCCAAGTACGCCGGGCGGTCTCTCTCTAACTCATGTCTGGCAATTTCCTTCAGCTTCTCTGCTGGTATTTTCCTGCACACAATGTATTACGACAGAGATATTCTTCCAGGAAGGTTTGTTCGGATCCTGAACGGGCCAAATGCATACGTTGCCAGCCCTGGGAGCTGGTTTCAGACATCCCAGGCATGGGATGATGCTTTAGGGTTTAAGGTCCTTTCCTGATTGCGGCTTATCTTTGTGCAGTAGATCAGAATCTGCCTCGAGACGTTAGCACAAAGCAAAACACAGCCTGCTCTGTCCTCAAAAAGGCAAGGTAGCAATTAGAAGCTAGAAGGAACCAACATCTCCAAGTCTGTAACCTGCAGGCCTGGGTGATACCCCTCATGGTGAGGGGACACACAGCGCCAGGCTGAGCAGAGGCAGCATCTGCTGCTCGCGCTCCAAGAGCTGCCGGAGGGAAGAAAAGGGTTGCCACCAGCCTCTCTGCAGCTTCACCTCTACGTCGAGCTTCACTGGGGGACGTGTCCTCACCTGGCAGCAAGGGAAACAAAAACTTCTCTCACGGTGGCTGCTTTGTTTGTCTTTAAGTGCCAAAGAAAGGAAGAGACAATGAAATGGAGGAAAGAAAAAACCCAAGAACTATCAAGAAAGCACCGTTAGGATGACTCGACAACAGCGACTTTGTTAGACAGCTGCATCATTTGAAATGCAATCCTGCAAAATACACGGTTTGAACTACAAATCCAACATCTTCTGCAAACCGCAGCCTAATTACAGGGTCTCCAACCCAGCAAAAGTCCACGTAGAGGATGCAGAGATGGCGAGAGCGCTTCTGTTTTCAGGTAAAACACACCCAAACGTGCGCCTTTGAGGAATTCATGGTCTTTCCCATTTTTTCCAGTGAAATTTGTGAAGCAAAAGAACCACCCAGATGGTGAGATCCCAAGAACAGAAACTGTTTGATGCCAATCTATGACCTACGACTGGTCAGTCAAAAGCACACATGCACTTTCATCCTTTAGCTCCTCCACCCTTGGGCATTTTAATGCCGTGGATAATTTGTCCCTGGAGTGCTAATTAGCACCAACAAAATTAAAGCAGACAGCTGCCAGCACAGTGCCCAGGATGTGCTACTGAACTATACTTAGATTCATTATAGTCTTGGCATTTAAAACCTGAGAAGACCTTATGGCCACTACCAGCCCTTGTGCAAATCAACGCACCACGCAGACCACGGCCGACAGGGCTGCGCAGAAGCAGGACTGGAACACGCGTTCCACAAAAGAAAACATATCAAATAAAAGTTATCCAGTAAACCACTTCCAGGAAGCCGTGCCAGGAGCCGAGCTTCAGGATACAAAGCAAAGGATCTTTCTGGAGCCCTCTGGAGCAAGGCCAGTGCTGGACGTGCCGCTGCCAAAGGCACTGGGAGTACCAGGGACCAGGGGGCGAGCAGGATTACTCCTAGAAGGCAGAGGCACAGAGAAACCACTGCTCAGCTTATGGATTTAAGGGGTGAGAGGTGCCTGTTCAGGTGACAGAAGAGACTGTTTGGCCTTTGCCTGTGACTCACCCTCGGAGCTATTGTGAAATCCAGATTGTGACAAACACGGGAACTATTTTAAGCCTTTAAAGAACGCATTACCGGAAGGCTGGATTGTTCAGTCCTTCCTTGGGCAGGTCTGCCGCCAAAGGCACGGACAGTTTCTAGGTGAGGCAGAGGAGAACCCTGCGTGAACTCTCACTCGCTAGTAGAGAGAAGGGAGCTGGCACCGAGAGCGTCCCGATCGCTTCACCTAGGCTTGCTCGCCAGTGGGGCTGGTTGCCCACTGTGTCTTCCCAAGCCAAGGGATGATCCTTTTGCAGCTGGTCTGCAATAATCCGCCACCACATTTTTGGTGAACTATTCTTCCCATGCTTTCAGAGCCTTCTCTCTGTGCCAGGAGAGCTGATGCTTTGGATATCGCTGAGTTAGAGAACCAAGAGTAAGAAGCCTGGTGCTTTCAGTGGATGCCGTATTTGGGGGCTGATAGCTCTGACATTTCCCCCCACCCATGCAGCATATTCCCATTGTGTGTCTTTGTACGCAAACAACTTCACGCTTAGGTATTTCTTAGGGATTACGTAATGATTAATTGAATTACGATGAACTTTGCCAGAGCTGTCTGTGTCAATAAACAAACACAGGATAGACAGGCTCGAGTCAAGTGCTCGTATTATTGTCAAATAATCAACAGGAGCTGAAACAAATTCCATGCCCAACAAGTTCCCTAGAGCCACTTCAATTTGTCACCATAAATGAAGGCCGTCTTGGGTTTTTTTTGGAAATGCCGAATTCCGTCCTTGGTACCACCCAGCAGAGCAGGTGGCAATAGGCGCAGGGGTAAGACTGGCATAGCGCTGGGCTAGCAGCCCGTGGCTAGCAGCCCCCAGCACACACAGCAGCCCACGCGGAGGCTTATCCCATAGGTATCAGGTCGGGCAGGGCTCCGACCACCCCGGGCTGGACCAGCGCTGCTGCTCTGGCAGCTGTGGCAACACTCCTGCAAGGGGCAGGGGGAAGTGGAAGCGGTTTGCGAAACAAGCCAAAAAACGTTAGTTAAAAATAAGAAAAAAAAAAAATGCAGAAACGCCTTCCTCTGGTTTTACAATCTAGAGGCAAGGGGAAGTAACATCGCCAGAGAGCTCAAGCTGTGTCCAAGGGCTTGTTTTCTATGTAGACGTGCCAAAAAAAAGTGTGACCAAAGCATGGCACATACACTTTTTCTTGCCTTAAAAGCTCAGCAACGGCCCAGCAGAAGGAGGTGCGAGATAACAGCCCAAGCAGCAGAAAAGCTCCACGCGACGCTTCAGACCTCGCACCCAAATGCAGCAGCAGAGGCCAGAAGAACAACAAGGAGCTGCTTTGGGTACGCTCCACCGTAACCCTCCTACAGAAACTGAGTGGGCCTCAGGGTCCTGGTGAGAGTGAGAAGCGAACAAATACCCATGCAAGGTTTGAAGAGAGGAAAGATCCACATGGAGCCAACACCTTCAGCGGCTTTGGAAGCACGAAACAGCCTTCAAATCACTGGTCCCCTGGAAGGACGCAGTGCTCCGGGTGAAACACTCCTGCCCTGGTCTTCATTCAGTCAATGCCACAACGTTGGAGAAAAAAAAAGTTAAAATGGGGGGAAAAAAAGCCACACAACCACTTCTGAGTTTCCTAGGAGCTTTCTGCAACACATTTGGTACGTGGAGAGCTAAGGCCTGAGCAGTGGGCTGAACGGCTACTGCGCCTGGGCGCCAGGGAACAGGGCTCAGACAGGCAGTGGTCGCGTGTCTGTCTGTCAGCCCTTCCACGCTGTGCTAGAAAAGCATCAGATAAGCAAGGCCCTAATACAAGAATAAAAAAAAAAACAACCTGATGAGACCTTTGCTCTCTCCGTAGCACAAGGCTGCCCAGGGAGGACAGCCCACGCCGGCGCCTGCCCATGATGAGAGAGAAACGCAGGGCAGGCTGCAGCTCGGCCATGCTAACAGATGCAAGCACCGAGGTCCACCAGCATCATCTGGCTTTGCTGGGGCACAGCTTCCTTCCCCGTCTCTCCTGCCTACTGAGATACCACACAAACATTTCGGTTGGTTAAATAAGGACACGAGCAGAGATAGGTGTCAGGGAATCGCACAAGAAGGGAAAACGTCAGGAAGGTTTCCATGTGCTGGATGGGAAAAGCATTCTGTTTTGAAGAGCAGAAATTCGGGGGGGATGGAAATGAGGTGCTTTTCTATAGCCAGGAGGCTGAAGTCAGTTAATCCAACTCCAGCAGCACTAGTGCCATCACCCTGCTTTTCACAAGGGGCACGCTGCCCTTTCCCACCCCGCATCCCGGAGGTAGCACGTACAGACACCGCTCCTGAACGCGACTGCATTCTCCCCTCTTCCATGGGAGCAAAGCAGCTCTGGCAAACGGGTGATGCTCAGGCCCGGCCACTGGAGTGCACGGGCGATGCTGAGCGAGGCAGCAGCTCACCGTGCCTGTGTTTTGCCGTGCTTACCCCCGGGCTGGCAGCAAAGCCATCCACTGCAGGTGGGCAGAGCCCCCAGGAACCCCCGACAGCATGACGTGGCAGTGAGGGGGATTTTGACCCAGGACTCCTGAGGACAACCCCAAATTTACAGACAGCAGCACGCCAAGAATGAGAAAAAAAACCAAAACCTTTCCCCCCCCCAAGGGAACTCCACACTCAAGAAAAAAAAAACATTAAAAAATTACGAGAGGTGCTGGGCAGGGATTTTTCTAAGGAGCAATGATTGCCACGTGCTTGAGGGTGAAAGGCTGAAAGCCTTCATCTAAGCTTTCTCTTCCACGCAGCTGCCCACGGCTCCCAGTATCAGCAGCGTTGCCAAGCTCTGGGCCATGACACTGAAGTCATTATCAAAATATTTAGGCCATGGAGAGCCATCCCTCGCCCCTGCCACACAGACACAGCCGTGGCTCCCAGAGCGCAGGACAAGCTTCGCTTGGACTTCAGCAGGGATGGAGCATCACACGTTTCAGTGAGTTTAAAGTGAACATCAAGTTTAAAGTTCAACCGGATTGAATATTGTCGGGCCACTGCTCTATAAGGAAAGGAGCCGTATCTTCCCGTTCCTCTCTTCTCCCCAGCTGAAACATTTTAAGAAAACCCTTCAGCTATTCTAAGGGACAAGGCCATGATTTGATCTTACCATTGTTTTAATTTTTT
>VYZM01010811.1:1453854-1525687 GCA_013398915.1 Dromas ardeola | reverse complement strand
CCGGCCCGCCCCGGCACGGCACGGCTCGGGAGGCGCGTCCCTCCCCGCCACCGCCTGCCCCCAGCCCAGCAGGAGGAGGCGATGCCATGGCGGGGATCCCGTCGGGGGATCCCGTCGGGGGACGATGCCGTCCCGCTCTGGGCAGACCCCACCTGGAGCGCTGCGCCCAGCTCTGGGGACCCCAACACAAGAAGGACATGGACCTGTTGGAGAGGGTCCAGAGGAGGGACACAAAGATGATCAGGGGGCCGGAGCCCCTCTGCTGTGAGGAGAGGCTGAGAGCTGGGGTTGTTCAGCCTGGGGAAGAGAAGAGACCTTAGAGCCCCTTCCAGTACCTAAAGGGGCTTCAGGAAAGCTGGAGAGAGACTTTTTACAGGGTCATGTAGTGGTAGGATGAGGGGTAATGGCTTCAAACTGGAAGAGGGTAAATTTAGATTAGATATCGGGAATAAGTTCTTCACTATGAGGGTGGTGAGACACTGGAACAGGTGTTGCCCAGAGAAGCTGTGGCTGCCCCATCCCTGGAGGGGTTCAAGGCCAGGCTGGATGGGGCTTTGAGCAGCCTGGTCTAGTGGGAGGTGTCCCTGCTCATGGCAGGGGGTTGGAACTGGATGATCTTTAAGGTCCCTTTCCCAAACCATTCTATGATTCTATGCTAAAAAAACAAATAAAATTGAAGATCTGGAAGGAAACTGAAAAGGAAACCGAGTCTGAAGCTCCTCCGAGGCTGCTGTCGTGTTCCTGTGTGCCCAGCCTGGCATAGGGAGCGTGGTGAGCCAACAGCATCTGCACCGGCTATGCTTCATCCCATGGGCTGGGCTGCTGGGGCACGAGCAGAGAGACACATCTCTGAGTGTAAAAACATAATCCTAAACTGCCTTGGCAACAGAGGGACGTTTCCTTCTTCCCCCAGTTCGTCTCATGTGAAAATAGCCAAACACAAATCTTTTAAAAACTCCCAGTAGCAGGAATTCAAGCGTATCAGCACTGCAGGAACCCATCATGAATTTGTTTTAGAGAAGATGTGACCCAACTGGTGTCAAGTGCGAAGGTTCGCATCCTCTCCCTGGCAGGACTCCAAATCCTCTGAAAAACCGACTTGAAATCAAGCATTAAATGGGGACATCTAGGGGAAATACCCGACGGTGCAGCCACGCTTCGTAATATCTTTGTTTTTAACAGAGGGCTTAGTGGTGAATGGTTGTCCCTCCAAACCTCAGTGATACCAACACCGCTCACACAGCGCGTGTATTTTGCCCCACGTACGTGGCCCATTAACGAGCCGAAGGGGGAGATAAGGGAGCGGATGCGTTTGCACACTCCATCCTGATGTGTAATGTGGACAAAACTCAGCATCTCTGTTTGAGAACACCTAGGCTTGGCGATTTCTCTTTAGTTCCCTGATATACTGTACCCTGGAGTGCGGGGGCTGATTGTCGCCCCCATTGTATTTTCTGTTAAGAAAAAAATGGGTTTATCCCAGTATGATCAGCCCTCACATTTCCGTTGAGAATTTCCCGATACCGATGCTTGAAATACTGTTTAAAACTCTGGTTTCTGGAAATTTATGACTGTACGAGAACTTCAGCTGCTGTTTTTGAAGAAAGTTTTGTGTTCCCCTACTTCTTCCCTTTTCC
This sequence comes from Dromas ardeola, assembly GCA_013398915.1. NCBI lineage: Eukaryota > Metazoa > Chordata > Aves > Charadriiformes > Dromadidae > Dromas > Dromas ardeola. The sequence continues at coordinate 1,524,050 of VYZM01010811.1, read as the reverse complement.
CCACTGAGTTGTAGAAAAAAACAAGCTGAAAATGCAACCCGCATATACACCTGAAGCAGAAAGAAGCTGAAAATAATTGAGCCCTTTTTTTCACCTAATTTCATGGGTTTTGGATCTGATACAGTGTGTGAATTTGGCAATAATGGAGCCAGAACAGAACAGAGCAGAATCAGAGCAGCTACTTTGAAAAGTCCATACATTTAATCTCAATTTTTCCTGTGTTTAAGCTATCAATTTTTTTTAAGTTCTCATTCTTATTAATAGTAGTATTTTTACTTTATTGTACTGGGGGACGTGGGCATTGTACACAACCGTAGGAACATTGCTTGGATGGGACTCCCAGAGCTCATCTAGGCCAGCTTCCCGCTTGGCGCAGGAGTGTCACCAGCACTGGACCAGGTCAGACGGCAGTCTGTCCGGCCGAGTCTTGAAAAACCTCCCAGGATGGAGCAGACGCGACCTCCCGGGGTTACCTGCTCCAGGGCGCATTACCATCCTAACATCCTACATTTTTTCTAACATCCCACTGGACCTCCCAAGCTGCTGCCTGTGGTCATTGTCCCTTGGTCTGTCATGTGCATCCCCGATAAGTGTTTGACTCCATCATCTTTGTAATTGCCCCTACAAGAGCTGTGGGCACATATTGGGGATATCTGTCCTTACAACGTGCTGTAAGGATACAGAATCCCAGATAAATCCTATGCCAAAGGGCTTGCAGCGTAGGTAGATGCCCTGTAGGTTATCCGAGGGTAGGCTGATCAGATTTGGGCTCAGAGAGATGATTTCTCTACTGGCATAAATTTTGCAAACTTAAGTTACCCCTTCCAAAGTTTCTGAGCAACTCTGATTCAGCACAGCAGTTTGAGGGCTGTGGCGTTTTTTTATCCAGCACTTGATACGCAGATTTGCTCTCCCTTGGCTCTGTAGCCAAAGGGAATCAGCCATTTGAATTCTTTCCACCCATTTCTTGCAGAAGGCTCGCAGGTGTCAAACCAAGTCAGCAAACAGGTTAATTATCTATGTATGAATTACTTATTCTTACTATTTCTCCAGTGATGAATAAGAGAAAGAAAATATAAGCTCCAGAAAGGCAAAAAAATTTGCAAATCTGCCCCAAGCTCCTGGGAGCAGCCCTGATCCTACGGACACATGGTCACGAGCATCACCATTGCATTGACCATGATCGCTCAGAGTGAGCAGAGTCCTCAGCAGCCCACGTTAGCAGTGGGCGTTGCGACCCAAGGAGAAGAAGCAAGACTACATACAGCCCGGCGTTTTAAATGCTGGCTTACAGAGCGTCTGTCAACCAAAGTAAGTCAGTGGAATTTGATTTTATTAGTATTACTCCTGGTATAGGTTAGGGGTAAGGAATAAAGAGCGCTTTCAATGGTACTTGTGCTGGATTGGACTCATTCTGGGTTGGAAGAGGAATGGGTGATAAACACTTTAAATAAATATAAGAGCAGCGCAGCTTCCTAACAGCTAATGTGAACAAGAAACTGGGCACTCAAAAGCAGCCATCTCTGAGCTGTAGCTGCCAGACACGTTGCACAGGACGCTCTCAGCTACTGGAAATTAAAAACGTCAAAGCCCTGGCTAAGAGGAAAAGCAAAGCCCTGCAGCGGCTGCTGCGTAGGACCTCCTCAACACGCTTTGGGGTACCACTTGTCTGAGGCTGAGATTTGCATTGCAGTCTAAAATAAATCCTGAAGTCTGTGCTATCTCGCGCATTTTAATCAGATTTAATGCTCTTGAGCATCGAAAAAATAATTTCTGTCACTTGAGTTTAGCCCGTATTATCCCTTAATGCTGAATGGAATGGAAGACTTTGCCTCCACACTCGAGTGGAATTCTTGAAAATGGGGGAAAAGCACTGAAGGCATGGGTTGGAGGTCGCGTCTGGTTCTAGGGCAGAATTTTCCTTGTGTGAGGGGTCATTGCCATGGCACTAATTCTGTTTCGCTGACCTTCCACGGCCAGCCGAGATGAAGCTGACATCTGGGTGTTTTCTGCAGCACCTGCGTTCAGGTGAAGTATCCGGCTTGCTGCCAGTGAGAAACGCTGTGGCACTGGCAGAGCACGTCCAGCTCCTGGATGTTCATTGAAAGAATTACCTGAACAGTAAGTACTTCTCAAAACGAGATTGGCATTCATGCGCTAAAATTTCAGGCCCTGTGTGATATTTTGAAAAGGGATACAGAGAATGCTACATCGCTTAGGATTTAAAACCAGAGATTACAGACATTACAAATATTGCACTTCAGATGTTACGAGGAATGCAGCTCTCTGTACTACTAATTAACTAGCGGCTTGGTTAAAACAAACGCTTGGCAATACCCCAGAAAGCTCTCAGATACAGCATATCTCACCAGGTCCTCCCTGCCCTGTCCTGCCCCGGCTGCTCCGGGAGGTTACATGTCCCTGGTACTCCTGCATCGGCTTCTGACTGATGTAGGGCTCAGGGGACCGCGCGGAGCTGCTGAGACACATTTTCAGCTCGCATCAAAGGTACTGCTTTCCCCTTGCCCCTTCCATTACCTGCTTCCCTGTTTGTGAGACAGAAAAGGGCCAAGACCCTATGAAACCTGTTTGATTTTACAGTATTATCATCCTCTGCATCCCAGCAGCACGCGAAGCCCCCAGCTCAGGCGTGCCTGGTACTGTACAAACGCGATAACCAGGTCCTGGCACAATGAGCAGATAATCGCCATAGGGAAAACCCAGGCCAGCGCTGGCGGAGATCTTTACAGCTGTGCAAGCAAGATGCCAGGAACATGGGGCAAGGGGGGGTTTCTGGCTCACTGAAGCTAATTCCTTAGTACTGCAGCAACCTCACTGTGTAATCCTTTCCATAAACCCATCGTTGTGAGGAAGCAGGTGGGTTTCTTGCCAACAGTGTCCTCCACGTGAGGCTGTTTGCAACCCCTCGTCCGCGGGTTCGCAGCTTCCCCACCTCCCGCCTGCAGTTCTCCAGTCTATTGCCATGATTTTGCAAACCCCTCCCGGCATTCCAGCTCAAATGACACCTCTTCCCATGGATTTACCCCACTGGCAGAGATTTAATGGGAGCAGAATCAGACCAGGCTGCAGATTTTTTTAGCAGGGGCTGTTTGCCCTCTGTGTTCGCACTTGGTGGAGTTTGAGGGAAATGTTGGATCTGGAGGTTTGGCTCCTCTGCACTGGAAAAGATGAAACAGGACTAAAAAGAATTGCAAGTGGATCATGAGTTAAAAGTGACACCTCCAAAAGAGAAATGGGTTCTCTTCCAACAAACCAGAAACATCGGAAAAAGTCCTTTTTTTTCCTGCAGGGGTGGGGTGGAAGGGAAGACAGACACAAAATTACGAGTGCTTCAATATTGCCTTCTGTGCAGAAATCACATATGCCTCTTCCATAAATCAGGCCATCTCATTAATACCATCTATTAGTTCTGAACAGTATCTCTTGTCTGCTACTGTGTTTTAATTGCCTGTGCAACATTTCTGGGAGCAGTGGGCATTTAAAATAAAATAAATGCTGCTAATTATTGCTCTCAGCTTTGTGCAGACGAAGCCCGAGAGCTCACTGTTTTCCAGATCTGCAGTTTTATTGCTTTCTCCCTTATGTGACAAACCTGAATAAGGAACAGATCATGCTGCTGTTTGGCTTCCTGGACCAAAACGTGAGGGGCAGGATTTGCTTTAATTTGCTTTGAGTACAACTCAACTTAACGAGTTGTACACGGTGGCGTGCATCCTCCTGTCCCATAAGGTGCGTAACGTGCGAGTCCCAGAGTTGGTACAGGGACACCTGCACCATCCAACACCCCCAGAAAGGGAATCAGCACACTGGAACTGGTCTTCGCTCATGGAGTGCAAGGGATGGAGATGGTGCCTGGGTCTGGATGCGGCTGTGATGCTGCTGCATAGAAAAGAAAATCAGTGAAACAGGCAGTCCCCCTGCTAATACCAACCTTCCTCCTCTGGGATAAATGCATCCCTGAACATTTGGCAAGGTAGGAACCATCTAAACACTCGTCCCAGCTCATGCTGTCTGTCTTAGTTCTCTAAAAAACAAGTCCTTGGCTGTGTCTACCTGCGGGGAAGAGAGCAGAACATCTGTTTTCACCCATCAGTTCTTGCCAGCTCGTAGGTGCAGCACGTGCCGATGCCCTTCAGCTTCCCCAGCATCACCGGCAGCCCACGCTGGGAGAGACTGGTGCCTTTTCAGGGAAAAGCAACGAGGACAGCAGGCTGCGGTGAGGGTGAGGGGTGGTAAAGCCAGGGTTACCCCCAGAGCTCAGCCCTGCTGCTGGACACGTCCTGCAGCTCCGCTCGGGACCAGACACCCGGCTGAGGACCAGCGCCCGGGGCTGCTGCCCGTGGGACTCGGGGTGGGGAAGGAGAGGATCCAACTGCGGGACGTAGCCCTGCGAGTCATTCGGCACACGGGAGGGATGGGAAAGGAGGTCGCAAAGCAGCTTTAGAGCTTGGCTGGCCATCAGTAGCCCTCCCCGAACCCAGTGGTAGCAGCCGCCTGCTCCCGCCTGGCTCCGCGGCAGGAAGCACCAGGATTTTGGTATTTCCTGCGGGCGCGACTAGCAGGAGGTCACCTTTATTCTCTGGACACAAGCACCCCGTTGGTATTCCACATATTCTTTCCAAGCAGGAAACCGGTGCTTATCATCTGTTTCTAAACCTTTCTGCCCCGAAACAGAGCCCTCTTGAAAAGCAGTTCATCCCCCGGCACACCGGACCTGCCTTTCAACTGCTGGACGTGGACGGGGATAATATGGTTGATTTTAATGAGTTTGAAGCCACGAGGTTTCTCTTCAACATCCAGAAAGAAGAATTTAAGATATTCAAGGTCTTTGATATTTCTAGGGATGAGGTAAAAATTAGAGAAATTACAGTCCAAAGAGAGGCCGTGAAAATGCCCCTAAATTCAAAATTAATCCTTGGGATTAATTTTGCACTGCAGCCCACAGCCACTTCTCTCTCAAGCCTGAGTTTTCCTGTTGATTCCAGGAGCGGGTCTTTGGTGACTTACTGCATGGTCTAAATTGATAATGTTTTAACAATAAGATTGCAATGAGAAGAAATAATTTTTTGGTGGGTAAACCGGGCATATTCCTCTGTCTGAAGAGACTAATGGGTGGAGGTGGGCAGACGTGCCAGGGGAGGTTTAGATTAGATATTAGGAAAAAATTTTACACAGAAAGGGTTATCAAGTATTGGAACAGGCTGCCCAGGGAAGTGGTAGAATTGCATCCCTGGAGGGATTTAAAAGACGGGTAGACGTAGGGCTGAGGGACATGGTTTAGTGATGGTTTTTGTCAGTGTTACGTTGATGGTTGGATCTGAAAGGTCCCTTCCAACCTAGGCAATTCTATGGTTCTATGACATGCCTTTATTTAAGCCACTTTCTTCTGAGTTTTGCTGTGGCCTCTCATTATTTTCCAAGCTCTCTGCAGTCCATTCTCAGAGCTGCTGGGCAGGGGTTACCACAGTGGGGCACACTTGACCTTCAGACACCTCCTAGAAACATGACGCGTGCTGTACTTTGGCTTATGCCTGTGCCATGGAGATGCCGATGCCAGATAAGAGCCCCAGGGCTCTTTCTCTTCTCATAACCCAGCTCCAGGTTCCAAGGAGAGGCCGTAGGGATCTCGTCCATCCCTGCCCCATGGCAGGGAGCAGCTCCCTGCCACCAGAAAGGGAACAATGCCAGTAACATTATCTCCTCTTCAGCTCAGCATTCACACAGTCCTCCTTAGGGAGGTGCAGGCACACATCCCTTGCCAATTTTCTTTTGCCACCAGCTCACCTTTGTCCCTGCCTGGTCACCGGTGATCTTTCAGATCCCTCCCTGCTCTGAAGTACTCTCTGATTAATGACCACCTGCAGCTACAATGGTAGGGAGTCAGTCACTAACACACTGTCATTTCTTACGTCCATCACAGCTTCACACCTTCCTCAGCATCTCAGCACGCTCCAGGAGCACATTTAGCAAGACAGCCATTAGTAACTGAGGGAGATCCCTTCTCTTCCCCTTCCTTTCTGCTGATAGGTTCCTGAGTTATTGTTTTGATTGATAATTCTCCTCTCGGTGTTCCACCACTAGTATCCTCTTCAATCATTTGTTACAGGCAGTTGCTGCATCTCTCCTGTAGCCCTGCAGGGCTCCCAGCCTGTTTCCTGTGTGGTTTAGCAGCGCAGAGAGGTATCAAAGCCTCTGTCCTGCTCGGGGGCTGCAGATAGTTCTCTAATGCCTTTGGAGTAGTTTCCTGGAATAAGCCGTTTCAGCCCTGAGTCTCATTGATCCCGTCCTTTCATCCCCAGGCTGCCTGATGAAAAGGCCGCGTCAAGCAGGAGCAGCGTGGCTGTGATACAGCCGTGAAGGCACCTCGCTCCCCCCATCCACCCCGTAACCCCAGCTGTTGTGAATCACTCCAACATCTGCAGGTCATTACAAACGGCTGAGAAACAGCCGTGTGCCAGGGAGGTGCCCCATTAGCCCCTAACATGTTCGGGATGAGCCAGAGGCAATCAGTGGAAACCAATTTCTTCTGAGTCGGTTGGGAAACTAGAGGAAGTTAGGGAAGGGGATGAGAGCCTGGACTCGGGGTCTTTCTCTGAAATAACTGTTTATATTGGGCAAAGCTGCCTTGCTAAGCTGGGGATCTATCTCCTCTCCAAAACTAGCCACTGAACTATAGGGAATTCACAACGTTTGCCGTCTTCTGCACTGACAAACAACAACGAAAAGAGGAGAGGGACCATGAACAGCCTCCCAGCAGAATCAGCGAGCTCCCAACAGACTAACAAGAACCCTTTACCCGGCTGGGAACAACAAACCTCGCTTCTCCATCCCCCTGGGCTCAGCTTACAACTGCCAGATAGATGCACCAAACTTGTGGAAAATTAATAAATTGAACTGCTGCAGAAAAGCAATTGCCTGTTCTGTTTTCTCCACTGCACATCAGCACAGGCGAGCACCAAAGACTGGTGTGCGAGGACGAAGAAGGACTGATGCAACTTGGACTTCAGCCTCGTGCCCCTCAGCTCTCCCCAGGACTGAGCCGGGTGTTCGCATTATCTCCCCCCTGCACTACAATAGCTGTGTCATCTGGGTATTTTAGCGACAAACTCTTCCTGTCCCTGACCTTACACACTGGTTTAGTGAACACCCTCCTCCCCAGCGCTGCCGTTTCACCAGGGTCAGACGCACAGAAAGCAGGACTGGTTTGCAATGGGGCAGACTGGTCTCTGAGGCGGCAGCCACTGATGCCGGCAGCTCCCCGCTCCGCATCCCCCGCCGGCGTGCTCCGGGCTGGGGCAGCTCCCGAGGAACAGCCCAATGACAGGAAACCCTGTTTGCTTTGTTACGAAACCACCTAATTAAGTCCATGTGGAGAGAAAGCAAGAGAGGCTGGTTAGTTTCTCTGGCTAAATATTGACTGTTTACCCTTTGGGCACAGCAATCCAGTGAATTTATTTCCCCCTCTCACTTTACACACAGGGCATCGCATCCAAACTCGCTGCCATTAGAGAGCTGCCCTAACGAAGCAGCATGGCTACAGCATAAGGGACTAATTAGAATAGAAAATTCCAGTCTCCGAGTGCCGCCACTGACCTCCCATGACGTGAGGTTTTGGACGCCCGTAAGGTGGCATCCCACCTCCTAGACCTTTGCAACCGCTTCCAGTCCAGAGAAAATAAACTACGCAGCTGAAATCCCAACTTTCCGGGATTATTCAGGGAAAGAGAGAACACAACGAACCACTCTTTGCAGAACTCAGTGCTTTTTCCTAAGTTACCTTGATATTTTTAGCCCAGATTTGCAGGGACCAGCCACCCCGAGCTTTCCAGCCAGATGCTCCCTACAGCATCCAGGGTGACCCTGAAGTTTCTGCACCGACCAGGGCTGTTGTCCTGGTGTAAGAAGGAGCAGAACCAGGTCTGCGGTTAAAGACCATTTCCCTTGGTGCTGTCTCTGGAGCCCAGCATCGGGTATTAACACAGCACCACGTCCACAGGAGCGCAGACTGAGTGGGACGGGAGCGTTGGCCAAACTGGGATGCAGCTTTAGCCAGCGGAAAGCAATTAGAGCTTGGCACGGGGCCGGGAGCAAGGGTGCAACATCCACCACAGGGCAGAAACCCCCACGCTGCTCATAGCACATTATGCGATGTCATATAGAGAGATATAGGTCAATGAAATACGAATATAGGCACAATACAAACATTAATTGTATGTTAGTTAGGAATAAAAACACAGTAATCTATATAACATAGCTCTATAAATCATATGTAGTCTTCTCCCCTAAGCTCTAGACGAGACTATTTAGCTTGAAGGGACCGACAAGGATCATCTAGTCCAACTGCCCGAGCAATTCCGGGCTGACCCAGTTAAAGCATGTTGTTATGGGCATTGTCCAAAAGCCTCTTCAACACTGCCAGGCGACCACCTCTCTAGGGAGCCCGTTGCAGTGTTTGATCACCCTCTCGGTAAAGAAATGCTTCCTCACGGCCAGTCTAAACCTCCCCTGGCACAGCTTTCAACCATTCCCACCGTGTGTCCTGCCAGTGGGTACCAGGGAGATGAGCACCTCCCTCTCCACCCCACCGCCCGGATGCTGTAAGTTGCGAAGCAGCACTCGATTTCACTGCTTGCAGCAAAGACTGAGAAAATTTCAACTCTTGTGCACTTTTGAGCTAGAATCCACATCCTTTTGGGGTTTTGCTTAGGTCAACCGTCAGCCCGGAGTTCCCCGGCCCGCTTCATACACCAAAAGGTGCTACAGCTGCAGAGCAGAGGGAGCTTGGTGTGGTGGGGAGTGGGTACGCACACATGCGACCGCACGAGACGGACGCCCCTCGTACTGCTTGACAAGCGACCACACTTTGGTCAACCCAGAAGGTGGGTAAAGAAAGGTCACATGTAGTTCTAAATCCTGGTGTTTGAGGACATCAGCTCTGAGAACTTCTCCATGCTGGGGGAGGTGGAAGCAGAGTTGTCTTATGGGTCAGAACAAATGGTTATAAACAAGCCTTTGCACCTATTATTTTACATATATATATATATACACACACACACACATTAAGGGAATATGCGTATGTAAGAGAGATTATATATACTCACACATATAAAAGGAATATATATATATATGTGAAAAAGTTAAAAAGTTCCAGGAAAATCACATGCTTGTTTGTTTTTAACTCGCATCATAAATTCTACTGTGAAATTAGCCTAAGATTAAAAAAAAAAAAATAAAAATTGAAATGTTTAGCTGGGATAACATTAGAGTAAAGAGGCCTACAAAAGAATTATTCCTACCCTCTGATACATCAGGTAGTTAATCAAGACTGTAAAAGTGGTGACCTGAATTAAGACAACATGTCAGTTAATGTAATTATAGGACAATTAGTCAGATCCATTATTTCGCGGTTCGCCACGGTGCCAGAAGCGCGTCTGCAGGCAGCGGGAGCCGGGGACGGAGGAGGTTCTCGCTGGATGTCTGAGCCCACCTCCAGGCCCTGCATTCTCCATGGACCACACGCCTTATTTGCAAGAGAAAACGTTGTCACACACCGAAATTATCACCAAAACGTGCCTCAAAGGTATCAGACAGGTAATGAAAAAGTCGTAGAGCTCCAGCTCAGCATTAAAAGCCCTACTGAAGAAATTTAAAAGCAAAACAACACTGAGTTTATTTCTTAAGGCATGGCATTTCCAGGATTACTTTTATTTTTTAAGTGCCGGGGGAGGGGTGGGGGGAGGAATTTCTCTTTTTTGTTTTAAATACAGGAAATTTTGTACAGCATTTCTGATAGAAGTTCACGATGGTTTGCTTTCAATGGTAAAAGACCTTCCCTAGGTTAAAAAAAAAAAAAAAAATCACATAATTTAACACTCTAAAGACAACCTACTTGTGCTTTGCAGTTGATTAAAAATATGTGCACACACTACTGCGATATGTCAACCGAGAAACAGAGGTATAACATAAAAATACATGATGCATTTTAAAAACTACCTGATGTTCACAGCATCTTTATATTGGCCTAGAACTCTTTGTTGATGGAAGGAGCCAGGGAGGGGGAAAAAAGTTAAAAAGCGTATTTTACACAACCGGTCTATTTGATTCTAAAAGATTTTATAGAAGTCACAGGGGAAAGAAAAAAAATGGTCACGTCACTGGAATCCCCTCGTCCTTGTTTCGCTGCGTGTTGGAGCTGTGTATTTTCTGTGTCAGTACCGTATCTCGCACCGTATCCTACGTAATACAAATGTTTGTTACATGGCACGCACAAACAAACCGCATACAAAAAGTTTTACCATAAAAATGAAGATATTTATTCAAGAAGTACAAATTTGATGGTACCAGCCATCTTTGAAAGCCATTACCATGAGGCAGAGAGGACACAAACCGAAGTCTCTTGCTCAGAGCATATGAAAGCAAGTGTCTTACAAATTGCCAGCTAACGCCGTCATTTCAATCATTGCTCAAAAGCCACCTCCGCTTTTTAAACATTCCCTGGACTTAAGAGAGGCACAAATAGGGTTTTTAATGCAAGACCAGTTAGTTATTTTAATAAAGCCATCAGCTAAAATTTATTTTGTTTTAAATTTCCTTAAACTGTCTCCAGCCTTTGACTGGATTCGAATTTCCTAACGCAAAAAGGGACTCGGGAACGAGCAGGTGCAGAATTTTTGGAGCTCAAGACGAACTAAAAGTTTTAAGGCAGGAGTCAGGATTTTAAGTTCTCTATTTGCCCCATGGCTCTGATCAAATGGTCTTCATCTGTAAAGTATACAAATACAGAGTTCTACTGGATAAATACCCAACGAGCGGTCCTGCTGGGAGGGCAGGAACATACTTCTTCATGGAGAGTCCAGTGGACACATTTATTAAAAGTCTCAAAGTCGCTGGTAAGAAGCCCGCTGGTTAAAACACCTCCAACTATTTGACTTTTGTAGGCTCAGTGGCATGTATCTCCCTTGGAAGGAGAGCTCTAGCTCCATCTCCTATGAACAAGAGCAACACACACACGCGGCTACGGAGCATCTAAGCGGATGAAATATGGAAGAGGAGAGCCATTTGCAGAACAGAGCAATCAAAAACACTTTATGGAAAGGAAAAGTCTTAAAGCAGGCAGACTTGTATATACAGTCATTAACAAACAGAAGTGTTCGTAGCTGCAGATATAATAGCAGGACATTCATCTTCTTTGGGAGAAGACAGAAGCGCGGTTGCCGGAAAGTTTAACTCAAAGGCTTCCTAGATGAGTTCACTTGCAAGGCAGACCACCAGCACCTAGCGGGTTCCAAGCAGATTTTTTTTTTTTCTTTTTCCAAGAAAGTTGCAGAGCGGACGAAACTCATCCCCCCCACCCAAAGCGAGTTTTCAAAAACGCCATTCTCAAACACCCCTACATCCTACTCCAGGAGAGCACAAGCTGTCCAAGAGCTGCCGGCCATCACCCAGGAGGGAGGCAGAATTACAGGGGAAGTGGTGAAGGGCAAAGAAAAAAAAAAAAAGCCCCTTTTTCTAACAGAGACGACTTTCATTTCAACATAACAGGATCTAAGCAGCGCAGTGAAAATGCCAACAAAAATCTTTTTTTTTTTTTTTGTTTTTAAATGTAAACATTCTCTGCATAAGGTGCAGGGTCTTGGATGTATTTACAGTGACATAGAAAAGAGTATGTAAAATACAGATCAAGAGTCAGAAATGTAGCTACCACTTACGCTTCTGAAAAAGACAGAAACGGAGAAACGTACAGCATTCAATTCGTCAACACTTACACGGCTAAAATGCTTTCAAAACTCCATGGCTAAAAGCATCCCACCATTGTAACAAATTAAGATAGGGGTTTTTTTACTAGTTTTTCAAAAGTTTTTTTTACATTATTTACTAACAATGGATATATATGCAGAAGCACGTCATACTACAGCAATATTTTATCAACCGGCCATCTGCCTTACCAAGGTTATGCACGTTGCCATGTGTCACCTTGTCACTCCCAAGGAAACCCCTTCCTCTCCTCCCCAAAGCAACTTCGGAACTTTCCGTGAAAGGCAAAGAGGAGCTGGGTTTTGTTTGGTTGCTCCTGGGGTGAGAGTTTTTGTTGGTGGTGGTACTACTACTTTTAGCATTGGGGGTCTGTTAAAAAACCCGACTTCTAACACTGCTGCCTCGCATTATTTAGTTTTCCACAATATTTCCCAGATCCAGAGAAGCAGAGGCTTTCAGAAAACTAAAAAGTTCTCGCAGCACAGCTATTCCAAACTGTGTTTTCTGCAGAGGACACCAATAAACTGTGATGCACAAACAGCCAAGGTAGTCAACGAAACTTTTAGGAGCTAGATGCTCTGAAGAAGCAGCTGTGGAAGACGACCTTCTGCAGCCACTGAGCAACAGACCTACAGCATCTGGGGCTTTTCTGGAGCTCCCTCGCCCCAGCAGACTACGCGTGTTTGTGCCTCTCTGCCCTTCAAGCTGTTCAGAAGTGTGGACTTTCACTAGGTTATTACTTCTGGGTCAGGCAGAGGCAACAATAAAACGTATGAAAATCTGAATCACGTCAAACAGACCTGTCGCTGACATGGTAAAAAAACATTATCTTCTGGCATCGGTTCATAGCCAGAGCTAATCAGGAATGACACAAAGCCCCAGCCTTTTTCCCACACCAGCGTTTGCACCAAAAACCATCCTGTAGGATAAAGACAAGGCATTTCAGAGACAGAAATGACTGTTCTCTCAAAATATGTTGCAACCTCTGATTATATACATGGGATACGTTAGTCAACATGCTGTATGCCCTCATCACTGATACTTTTTTAATATATATGTATTTTGAAACTTAGAATTCTTTCCTAATACAAATCTTGTAAAATGTTTCCAGCACCGTATGTGCTTCACACATCTGTCATTTTATACAGAAGAGGTTGAAAAGTCCTCACTTTCGCCTATAAAAGCATTTTACCATTGAATTTGTTCGGTTTTAGATAGGTGCGCAAGGGACGGGAGGGGGGAGGCTGTTAGAGAAAAAGAGTATTTTCATGAACCAATTCTCTGTTGTACTCAAAGCCCACTCACAACATGGCCTTCAGATCATCACCTTGCTCCGTGACACAAAAGCAATATAAACTGTGGTCACCTAATACGACATAATAAAACTGAACCTTTTCCAACTAAGAGGGGGGAGAGGGAAAGAAGGAGCTTTCCCAGCCCTACACGCTGTAGTTTCAAAAACAGTACATGGTGACAATTGCCTGAATGAGAATAGAAAAAAAAAAAATCAACAAAACGTATCCTACAAAAAAAGTAGCCTTTTAGTGTTCACAGTTACAGAACTGCCACCCTGGTTTGCTCCTCCTTAATCTAGCACAATTTTCCCCCTTCCAGAAGGGATTGCAGGCAAATGACATTGTAAAGACCATTTACACGGAGATGTAAGTTAGGCCTTATGAGACAAGTAGTGTCTTCCTGGCATGAAACCATCCTTTGCCCAGTGAAAATCCAAGAGATTTTTGAGTTGTTTATATATCAAATATTTTTTTTCCCCTCTGGAATGCAAAAGATCTGGCTGCAAAAACCCAATATAGTAAATGATATGTCTTAAAAAAACTCCACAATAGAAAACTTTTGTTATAGGTTAGTAGTTATCAGCTTTGAATTAATCTTTAAAAAGAAGAAAGAAAAACCAAGTCACTTTGGTGTTTGTGAGAACAGGGAACCAATTTTCCTTTACGCAGCTCTGCCGCTGCATTTCGGTTACCCTGTACCAAACCAGGGCTAGAAGAGCTGTCAGAAAACCACAGGCTTAATACAACACGGGGACCAAAAAGAAAGCTGTATTTATTTGGGGGAGGGTGGGAAATGCATATAAAATGTGGATCTGTTTTCCAACCATCAATGTAAATTCTGCGCCTGCTTCCACCTGCTGGGAAAGGCTCGTGATGTTGTACGAGTGACCTCTGCTCGTCCTGGCTCTACGCTGATGCTCATGGAGCAAGAACTCCCTTCGAGTCCAAGAAACTGAGTTCAACGGAATTAACGAAGAAGCAAAAGTACCAAGTTTAAAATCGTCAGTGTAACCCACCAGTTTCACTAGCAGACGAGAAAGAGCTGGGACAACTGTAGCTTTAGACCATTGATTCAGAGAGGGAAGACAAACCAATAAAAATATGCTATTCATAGCTGAATAGCACCTTTGACTTTGGAAGAAGTGAACTCATTTCAATGATGGCTGAAAAAACCCCAAGCAAACTAGAAAGCATGTTTAAAAGGAACAGGGCATTTGATCTCAACCAAAAGGCATCACCAGGCAGGGGTGCAGAGAGCAGCCGAAGGAACACAGAGAGCATCGCTAACTGAGGGAACAAGCAATCAGATTTTTTTTCCCCCCTCAAGATATGCTCCAATTCAGATTTTTGAGACTACAAAAGGATTTGTCATTTGCCAAAAGGGCTCTTCTTACATTCTGAAGGGAAAGCGCTGGCTGTGAAACACCAGTGTCGCACTCTGGGCCGCGGGTGCATGTCAGTGAGGATACCTCCAGTTGTCCTGGCTGGAAAGTCACCAGAGCTAGAAGACTGGCTGCTGCTTCAAATGACACTCACACAAAGAGCTGAAAACAGCATGCTGTTGTATCCTCCTTACCATTTTCCACGCTTTGTGCCCTCTAAGAACCGAGCAGGGGAAGTTGCAATCCATTGCATCTGGGTGTAACTGCAGTTTAACCTGGACCGTTTGCCAAAGGTGACGCACCAAACGCCGAAGCGCAGACCAGCGCATCGCTCACCTTAGCTAGCCTGATAAAAACTTGTTTCAAGGATCTGAGTGATATACAGTAATTTGGCAGGCACATCCTCAGGTGCCGGTGAGCCGGTAAACTTCAGGCTAAGTCAATCTTGTAGCAAGCAAGTTTACAGTACAGTACGTGAGAGTATACATTGACTAAGTTATTGCCTAAGGCTCCAGCAGGCTGCCTTCCCAGCTCGGGAGCCAGCAATGGCACAGGACTGCGTTGCCATCTTGGAATGTACAATTGCTTGGTCTGAGCATCACCAGGAGCTGCCCGCGTGGGACAGAGACCAAGCCCCAGGCTCCGCTCCGCTGCCCAGGGCCGGTGGTGCCTGGGCAAAGCAGGTGAGTCTGGTCACACCAGAGAGGATCCCCGTGAACACGCGGCGTGGGACCGACCCAGGGCAGCTGCCATTCTTGCATCAACTGTATGTGGTGCTGATATGAAATTTTATAAATCGATTAATTTTTTAATTTTTTTTTCCTTAAGTAAAAGTGCTCTCTGTTGCTCTGGCTCCATGGACCACAACACCACCTACAGTTTTAAGAATCATTACATTTTTGTATTAAGTGAACTACAGTCTCTTCCCTCCCTCCTTGTACCCTCCTCCCTTTTCCCTTCCCCTTCCCGCTCCTTCCTTTGCCCTCGCCCTGTGCTGCTTGCTGTTGTGTTAAATATGAGATCAGGCAAACCCCAAAGGCCAGTTTACGTTTTTATGTTTTGTTTTTGCAGATCTCCATCACAGATGGAATTTTTGCTGGTCATTTCTTGGAACCAATCCATTAGCAGGACAAACCGAAGGAAGAGAGGGCAGTGAAAACAAACCCCATGACAGAGATGGAGGAAAGACGAATCAATAAACAAGCAGAAATCAGTTTTCCACTGGGGTGGGGTTTGCTAAGGGCTGGCTCACGATGACTTGCACCACGTAGTCCTTTGGGATTTTCAGCTCCTCCAGTTTCATTTTGTCTGCCAGCGGCCTGCCTGAGAAGAACCAGCGCTGGCTGCCCGGCTCCACTCCCTCCACCGCGTGCAGCCGCCTCTTCATGTGGTACACCGTGTCCATGCTGCGGACCATGAGTTTGAGGTCTTTGCCTGTGGACAGGCGCAAACGAAGCTGGCATTCGTGCCCTGAATTGGGCGGGGGATCGGGAATATCCAGAGTCTCCAGGTCGCCCTTCTCCTCTATCATGTTGATAGGCGGGGCGAGGCAGTAGACGGGAAGCTGGTACCGGTTGCCCAGTTCATCGTAACACTCTGTAAGAGCACCTTTAGGAGATAAGAGGGGAAAAAAAAAATGAGTATGAATGCATTTCACATTTAACATTGAAGCAGTCATGCTCAGAAGCGCTAACTCCGCTGTTAAACCATCTAAACAATGAGGTCTGAAGTCAGGCTTTAAAGGATTGATACAAAAAAATCTGAAGTATTCATTAAAAATTGCTTCACCTTGTTTTCATATAGAAACTTGGGGTTGACTTAAAAGCACCCCCTAAAAGACAAACGCACCCCTTCCTCCAGATAAACCAGGATAAACTCCAAAAGCAGCAGGAAAGAAGAGACGAGGGAGGAGGATATTCTCCCCATGTGTCATTTAAAAGAGGAATATGTCACCGGCAGCACGGCCTGAGGTTCAGGGCACACGTGCACCCAGAAAACGCTGCTTGGATGAATTCCACAGTCCTGAACCCGAGCTCTGAAAAGGCAAAATGGCAAAGACCAAAGGCAAAAGACCACTGTGAAAGACAGATTTTGTAACTTCTCAAACATTTAAAAATTGCTGAAAGGGTTTCATATAGGACTCGTTTCAGTGATCGCTGCCAGAGCAAACAAACAGGACCACCCACGTCAGACCACTCTGTGGCTCCGTACGGAGCGCGGTGTCACTGCCAGAGCAGCGACACCCGGCACATACTTTACATTTGCACAGCATCTGTAACTCCCTTATTCAAAGCCCTGAAGTTTCAGAAGTGATTTTATTTCCCCAGACTCCCGAGAGGTTCCTTGGGATAATCTGGATGTTGTGTTAAAGATGACCGGGCAGCGATGTGCTGCCTTTGTACGGCATTCTTTCTTACCGAAATGGTACAACGAGCACAGAGCAGTTCAAGAATCTTAACACTTACTGAAGTAACAAACACAAGCTGACTTTTTCATGGTATAAGACACACTTTATAAAGATATTTCAAGAACTACCCTGAAAGAATAATTTTTCATAACATTTTAAGAGTTAAACTAAGAGCAGGCTGAAAGCAGAGCCCTGCTGCATCCAGCACACATCACCTCTTGCAGTGAGCCGGGAAACTGAGATGCTGAGGAAGCTGCATTCTAAAATCACTGCAGTGGTTAAAAACCCCCAGATATTCACACTCCAAAGCAAATGCTTCTCCCTCCCCTGTTTTGAATTTACCTGCTATAACAGATTTCCACATTTTTGCCCCTAGAGGGGGCACATTCACTTGCGAGATTACCCATCCTTTTGTAGTTGGAAATGTCTGAAGAGGAGCCAAGTCCTTGAGCTACAGAATATTTTAAAAAAACTCTTTGACTCGGCAGTTCTGCACACAACACCCAACTGCTCCTTGTTCGAAACTAAGGGTGGTTTTTTTTTAGTTGGAGGTTTTTTCATGCTGACAGTGAGTTGTCTTAAACTTTGCCGTTTGATCAGCAAAATTACTGCAATATAAAATGATAACTTGGGGATATACTGTGTCACGCAGCCCATTGTGACAGCAGCATCTTGTGCTGGAAATCTTCTTTCATTTAGATAAAGCTCCCCTTTTTTAAGGCTAATTTGTTTTGATGAAAACACACAGAGGAAATCTTTAGCTAAAAGATCAATATTTTAGGTGCAGCTGCTTTTGGAGGCTTTTCTGTTTGTACAGGTAGCACCAAGGCTGCTGCGCCCTGAGATTTATTGAGAAAACAAAACAAAAAAGGAAATCCAGAAAAAATAGTTATCCCACTCATTACAGTCTTGTATCATTTATTAATCTCAGAGCAAACTAGCTTTTATCAAAACTGTATTGGATCCATATCTTTCATGGTAGCTTGTGATTTACAGACCTGAAGTTCCCATACTTCAGTTTTGTTTTACAATGTTCATTTCATTCTGTACGCCTGATCGATTTAGTAAATGTCATGGTACTAAATTCTGGATCACAGATCATAGAAACAAGTAGATGTAGTTTACTGCTTAAAAAAAAAAAAAAAAAAAGAAAGAAGGAAAAATCTGAACTTCAACAGCCTTTAAATTTAGCCAGAGCAGCTAACTTGTGCCTTTCTTTAAAAGCTCCTGTTTTAGAATAGCGTATCAAAGAGTTAATTTTAAATACAATGGGGTAAGCTTGCTAAGGAATTTCTTCATCATTTATATCCTTGCCCAGCTGAACTAACATCAAGGTCAAAGCATATGCTATAAACACCGGATTGCTTAATCATAATCAGATAAGCAACATTAAAAAAAATCCTCTGAAACAGCAGCTAACTTGGAGGTCTGTCTTTTAAAGAAAAAAAAAAAAAAAAGACAGGGTAGAGGAAAACTTCTTGCCAACAAAAACTGCACTGTCTCAACCCAGGCTGAGAAACAGTTTATGACAAATTGTTAATGTAACAAGTTACCATAAACCTCACCAGTAATCCCATTCTTCCACTTGTACAGGTAAAAACATCCCTAAGACTCTCAAGTCCTACTACCTACCACTCAATGGCTTTCAAGACTTGATATATCGATTAAAGCACAGAAGATGACTATTGCAAGCAGGCGGCTTTACGACGGCACCACCTCCTTACTGGCACACTGTACCTGCTGGAGGCCAAGCCGGAGCTCCAAGGAAGCGCTCAGGAGTTGGTCCTCACCTCCAAAGAGACATGGAGCTGCGCACACACAGCCCGGTCCTCGTCGGCCAGATAATTCCCACTGGGCTTTACGAGGCTTTGCCTCTTTGGAGAGGGTCGGATTCTGCTATGACCTTCAAGATACTGTAAGTGGCAACAAGCTCAAAAGTGAAGGGGTGTCACGCTGGTTGGAGTTCAAAAGCAAAACGATGGCTGAACGTGTTAACCAAAGGTGCGGTGAGTGCGGAGCTATTTTAAGCGATGCAGGCAAACGCAAGTTATCGGAAAGGAAGAGAGAAAGTGGTTGAATTACCCGCAGCCCCCACGGCGAGGCCTATCTCGCCAGCCAGATGGCAGCTCTTCACTGAGGCACTCGCTGCAGTGTCCCTTACGCAGCGCAACACACGCAGGGAATCAAACATCCGAACTACAAAACCCTTCGTAATTTTGCTGCTATAATTGAAAACCATGTTTCTGATCCTTTCTGCAAGATACATCAGCTTGGGCCACAAAAGTTATTCAGTGGGAAGGGGCACTAAAAGAACGTCAAGCTTTTGTGAGAAAACACAGAGGGAAAAAAAAAAATTTTCTTTTTTTTTTTTTTTTTAGGTTTCCCTGTTACCTAGGCAACACAGGTCCTCACCAGGCAGTTACGGCATAGGAAGGATGCAGCCTCCCTTAAACGGAGAAGGAAAAAGCAATGCAAACAGGGGTTTCGCAGTTCGGGCAGGCAGCCCTGTGCCCTCCCCTGCAGCATCCCTTGGGCAGGGTGCTCGGAGCCATGCGGGGACAACCCTCCCACAGCCCCACTAGGACAGGCTGCCCCTTCCCTGCTTCCCCTTCCTGCCCCAGATGCAGCATAAGGCAACCAGACCAGGTTCAGATGCCGAAGCCTAGAGGGTGAATCAGTACTTTGAGTTTTCACTGCCGGATCATACAACGAAACCACGTAAAAGGGGCAGATTTCAGGAAGAAAGCAGCAGTGAGGGTGGCTGGCAGGCAGGTCTAAGTGGAAGACTCTGTACAGTACTTGAAAGACCAAGGTGTTACAAAAAGTTCTTACAACAATATTGAGGAGAGGACTCTGCTCAAAATTAAGCTTATCAATACTTCATATACTTGAGTATTCTTTGTGTATTTAAATACTCCTCTAGATGTTGACATGACTTCAGTAAGCTCAGACACAAAACATCTTGGTAGCAACACGAAGAGCTGCCTTTGAGGAAAGCCAATGACAGAACAAACCAATCCACATACCCAAACCCTAATCCTCTCCAACTTCCTATCATTCAGAATTACGGCGCCATGGCACGTGACCTAAGGAGAGCTTTGAGGATCTTGTTGACAGATTCATTACTGTGAAAGTTTCCCGGTTAAAGACTTACACTGTCGAGTAAGCTCTAGAATCATTCAGTACCGATGCTGCAACACAGTTATGCAGTTAATTTTATAGGCTTGATTCAAGTCAGACAGGACAGAAGATACAATGCTAGAACCCCAGAGGATGAGACTATTTTAATATTTCAAAAAGTTTGAGCTTGGAGACTGTGGAATTCTGGAAGGAACTGTGAAGCAGAGCTTCTTGTTGGTTGTTATCCAGGTAGGAGACAGCCGGAGAGTTTCAGGCGGAAAAATAAGCAGCTGTGATCATCAAGCATACAGAACTGGAACATTTTGAAATTAATTGTCCTCCGGGCCATAAAACTTCTGTGTTACTGAGATTATTAGGATGGAGATACTCCTCTGGAATGGTAAGGGAAAACACCAAAAAAGGACTGGTTGAGATACTGTTTCTACCCCTAAGCAGTTCAGAGTTTGGACTTACTTGTCCTTTTGCATGTGAAAGGACCAGCAATTTAAGAGAGCTAAATGACACAAAGGTAAACTTTTGCAGAAGTTACTGAAATCAGGTGTATATGACCACACTCATCCAAAAACATAAAAAGTATTAATGTATTTTAATGGCATTCTGGTATTTCTTTAAAGCTGCATACCATTCTCTTTAGAGAAAGCAGCAAATTTCTTGTTTTCTGTTCATGATGTGCCTTCTATTTCTTTAAGATTTTGAGGAGGATTGCTCAGAAACACCCAGAACTTAAAAAAAATTCCATCTCTTCTTCCCTTCCCCCAGACAGACTTGCTGAAGGAAGAAAAATTAAGATGACACAAAACAAAATCTAGCATTGCAATGAGACTAGCTAATTTAAGGAGCTTAAGTGTCTGTGTATAACACATTTGCCCAAGGAACAGCTGGTTCATTTGTTTTTCTTACTGAAAAGCTCCATTCCAAACCCAAGTTGAGCCTGGATTGCTGAATAAATTGGCAATAGTAGAGCTTTCACCTGTAGACTATTGGTTTAAATCCGATATAGGTCACTAATGCCTGAAAGTCATTACAAGCATCACAAAACAAGTGGGTCATCTTCTGGGTGCTACAGTACAACAATTCCTAGAGAGCAATGGCTGAGGCAGAAAAGCTGAACTATCTCTTCATCTTTATTAGTCGTTGATTCCAGGTCACAGCTGGGAAACATAGGATCTTGTAAGAAAAAAATGTGTACTGACGTCAACGGCACGCGAAAGTGGTGAAGGGTGACTTTGCTCAGTGTGTGAACAGGATGGAGGCAAGTAAAAACACGCGGTGCTTTGTTCCAGCTCACCTACAACCATCACAAACTGGGAGGAGATAATAAAAAGAAAAAGCTCTTTCACATTAAACCCCATATAACTTAATAATGACTGAAACGGCTTAATGCTGCAGTTAACAACTGTAGCTCTCCCATTTTCTGGAGGGCAATGCGTGGGAGAACTCGAGCGAGCCTGTGCCTTGCACCACGTACAGAGAACAATAAAGCGGCTATAATCATTAATGGTGTGGATGAAGCACTTGATAATAAGCCACATATATAAGCCCCCTCCCATGCTTCTTCCACACTAAATTTCCATGGGCTATGCAAATTTAAACTGCCATAAAGCTACTGTACAAAGCCTTTATAAAGGTACAAGCTCGTCTCCTAAGCCACAGCACAACTGCTTCCACAACACAGCTCTGCTCTCATCTTCAGCCTCACTTTGTAATAAAGAACTTACTCCAGCTCCTTAAAGAATGTGTTTTGTAGATAATAAGTGTTAAGCATTTAATAATTCTCATTTCAAATTCACTGAAAACCAGCTCTTCCACTATGGGAACATTATCAGTCTGGCTCAATTCCACAAAGGAGAAAAACTCTCAGAGCCAGCAGGAGATCCCTGGTGCTTCAGGAGCTGCTTGGTGAGTGGGGACCAGCTCCCTCTTGCTTGCAGCAACTGGCACAAGACAGACTGGAATTGTGCTTAGTGCATTACAACAAGGGAAAGAAGGAGAAAATAGAGATACTCTGCTCTGCCTTTGTAATCCTCCCAGCCCGTTCTTTGGCAGGAGAACTAGCTCGTAGCTGGTTCACTGAATCAGCTATTGCACCGCTCACGCTCATCTCCTTGCTTGGATGTTCTTCAGAAAACCCAGCTCACCCAGGCTCCAAGATTGCTGATAAAATAACATTTGTTTGAAAAGGCTCTGCAAGGCAATAACTTGCTTGCAGCAGAGGGTTGGACTACACGAACTCTTGAAGTCCATTCCAACCTGAATGATCCTAACTAGCTGCTTTTGCTGTAATAAAACTTTAACAAGTATATAGCCAAAGATCCCCCATGTGTATCTAAGTCATCCTGCTTCAAACTAAGCACACCTCACCCTAGTGCGGGGCAGGTTTCTGAACCAATCTGGCAATCTCCTGAGCAAAGCATTCTTAAAACCAGTTTTGCAGCTCACACCCGCAGGCTGGCACAGGGGAGGAAAACCCAAACCGCTATCACCGAATTGGCAGCGCCCGGTACCTACAGAGACCAGAGAGCAGCGGTTCTGCAGGAAGCGAAGCTTGCGCTCTGAGATGGCATTGCCTGAGCACCCACCTGCCAAAGAAACCGAGATGCAGCCGAACAGCGAAGGGAGACAAGGGGTTTGTGCAGCTCCTTCTCAGTAATCTGCTGGCTAAGAGGGACGTGCCATCATCACCCAGTCTGAGGTATGTCTGTCCACGTGTTGTAAGTGAAAACCAATCTGCCTGCATGCCAGTGCTACCTATGTTTGTCAGAAACCTTTTGGTTTGGGGTGGATTTTGGGGAGGAGGAGCAGGGGGGGTTTATTTTGGGAAAATTTATTTTGGTGCAGGTATGCAAGGTGCATCGCTGGGCACGCTGATCTGCTCCCTTTACCACAGCGGAGCAACAGCATCAGTTAATTCATTAGCACTAATTATCTAGGCTGAAGGCAAAAGATAATTAAGATTAACACAGTTTTCTAAAAGGCAGAAATCTCTGCACCGGATAAGCAAGCCACATTTCTTCAAATTTTGGCCGCAGTTAGTAGTTGTGCATCCCTTAGTGTCCCTGTCGTGCTGGAGGGGGAGAGCAGGGCAGGGAAAGGAGAGGGATTAGCTGCCGTGGGAGAAGGGACGGTGGGGACAGAGAACGATTTGGGAAGGAGACTGCTTGTGGGAAAGGGGAGCTCAGGATTGTGAACCAACCCCTCAAAATTTCTGTAAAAAAATCCTCACTAATGCCAACAGCATGCAGTGGCAATCCTGTCAGAACTGGGATCTGCAGCCCCACCGTGCTCATCTGCCAGAGAAGGAGGGGACCTACGCCAGAAAGCTTAAGGCTTGACAGCCGTGTAACTTGGAGAACAGAGCTAATTCTTCCTTAATACGGTTTTACTAGAGCACAAATACCTACAAGACTATGCAGTTCATTGGCTTTTTGTCTCCTCTGGTTGTGGCAGACAACTAAGACAGCCACAGGACTGGCACCCACCTGTAACCCACATCATGGCTGAGGATTGCCAGTTACTAGACCAGGACTCTGAATAACAACTATGAACAAAACAATGCAAGAAGATGGTGAATTTTAACCACAACCACGGGTTCAGAGGCTGGTTAACCAGTCACAGCATCCTTTATGACAAGTTTCCCCATGGTTTTGCTTGCAGGCTTTTGCCACGATACAAACTCTAGAACAGACCAATTCATCAGTGAGTCGTTCTTTATTCAAATCAAGTTTGATAGAGAAAGTCAATTATGTATTAACGCTCGGCAGTTGTCATGTTAGCAATACCATATGTACTGCCACTTCTGTATCACTCTGCAAAACTTGGATCTAGTATTGCAAGAAGGTAACAGCTTCCAAGAAATGTTACATCAGGGTTCAAAGATGACAAGTCTTTTTACTAATTAAGTATTCATGTACTATTCTGCTTTGCATGTCATTAAAATAGATGCCTGTCTAGACAGACTTCTCAGAAAAAAATTAAATAAAGAAAATCTGGTTAGTAGAAGAGCTTCTCTGTATACCCTCTTCATTTACATTTGCTGTTCTCCGTTATCCATCTTCCTAAAGGGGGCGGGTGCATTGGGAGAAATAAAAGAAAGCACAGCAGCACAGTCATCTGAGCCTGTGTCATATCCCTCCATGGACAGCAAACTTGTCAATGTTTAAAGTGACCAGGTTACCTGTTCAGCGTGAGGATGCACAGGAGCCGAACTCAGATTTACAGAAGTTGTCACTGCTTTTACCACCACTGAATTTTTAACCACGCTGCTGTTCCCATAAACCAAGAGTGAACACCTAGCACTCGGCATCCGAAATCCTACGACTAACATGGTTAAAATGGTAAACCAAATGGGAGGTTAACAACAGCATTTTATGTAACTAACAGAGATTTTCCTTTTTCTTGCCAACCACAAAGACTTAAGCAGTTTGTGCTTTCTTTGAAGGTCTAAAAAGCTTTTCCTCTGCTCTCCTAAAACAGACTTGTAACAGTCTCCTTCTGATGCAGAACTCATGGGGGTTTGACTATGACGTTGCAAAAAGGCCACCAGAAACCACAGCATACTGCCTCTGGAGGTACAAATGCTTTATTCTTTCACAAAACAGGAGAAGAGAAGATGCCATTTGTTTGCAGAAGTTCTGTTAATCCTAAACTAGACCCCTAGTCCATTACAGGAGCACTTCTTGCATAATAACAATACACGAAACGTAACTATTCAGTCTCACTTTCCTAATATGACGAACTACTTTGCTATTTCCAGTTACTTCTGGAAGACAGGGTAACTGCTATGCTATTTGCATTTAACTTTAAGTGGATTTTCCTTTAGCTAAGATCAGCAGGACACTAGTCATCAACGTGGACCACTACATCATCCGATCAATACGCCAGAGCCTGCTGCACTCCTTTCCAAAGATAACTTTACCTTTGCTTGAGACTAATCTCATTAAGTACAATCCACTTGTCCTTAACGGATTGTTCTACCTTGAACTGACTCTTGTAGCCACCTCAAAAAAACCCCACTCGTGTCCTTTTGCTTCTCAAGTGGAGAAGGCAGAGTCTGGCCACGCTAAGAAGTCCTGCCCTACGCAGGGAGGTTCCATTAGCAACTAGCGACTGCAGCAATTTGAGCTTCTCCATCTCCATTGCACGACCAGTATCAGTGCTCTTAACCTTCAAACAATCCCCTGCCCACCACAATGCCTCCTCTGGGCAGCAAAAAGATATTTGAGACTGAGTTTAATCTGAGCTTGAAGTGGATATAGATGGAAATTCGGCTTGAGATAGCATTTATTATAGCTTCAGCCAAAAAAGCAGCTGTGACACCACCTTAGACCAAACACAAAAGCAAATATTGGCTTCATGGAGTGCAGAGAAGTCCCACATCAGTTTGCAAGGAGAAAAGGATGTGGAAAACTACTTTCTAAGACTAAACAACAACTCTCCGCTCGACCTACCTATATGCAACAGGGGATGGAAAGAAAGCACAGAATGACCTAGTCAAAAATTTGCCCTGTACCATTTTTCTCTTACTGCTCCCAAGCCTGCCTGTATCCCTGTGTTGACACTCAAAGACCTCTTAATGAGCATGGAAGTCATTCATTTGCACGCTCAGTCTCCGCGGATAACCAGCAAAAATGTTAAAGGCTCCAGGGAGGTCAAGCAAACTGACACAATCCCACATTAGCACCTACATCCTAAAATAAAACTACAACACAAGGCTGTTTGAAAAGGTGGGGGCGGAGGGGATTAAAGAAGGCTCCAGGAGAGATCTGAAGCAACTGAAGGCTGTAGCGTTGCTTTATCCCATGTAATGTGCTCTGCACCTCCAAGATGCCGTTCCTTCAGAGTTACCTTATTTAAAATAAAAGAGAAAAAAATGTATTGAATAAGCATAAACATAGAAGATAGCATGTCAGAGCTGCATCACGCACTAAATGTGCGCCTGGGAGAGGCTCTGGGGATCTGCACAGACCGTGAGAGCCCAGACAGGTTGAAAATTCAAGGCCTTGCTGCAGCTACGACCTTCTACAAAATACCTGCCTGATTGCTACAGAACAAATAAAGGCAGCTCTGAGATTTCGTTATTTCTGTATAATAACCAGTAGTCAAAGCACGCATGGAAACACACACTTGGTTTTGCTGCAAGTCGTCTTTGCACTAAGGCTATGAACCACACGTGGCTTGTGCTTGCTCGGTGCTAGGCTCTGCATTAGGATCAGAAGCGCGACAGCAAAAACGCAAAACCTGATCCACTTCTCAGTGATAATTGCCAGCAAAAAGCAACTACCAGCTCTAGGTCTCAACAAACTCAGTCTCTTTCAAGTTACAACTTAGAAGTCTCTTACTGTTTTAACCCTTTTTAAGCTACCACAAGGCATGCTAGTGCTAAGGGAAAAATAAAGTTTCTTAGAAGTTAGTATTTTTTTCCCCCTTACTGGCAAAACTGGATTTCACCAGATGAAGCTGGTATCTATCACATGCTTTTGTTGTACTCCAATACACCCTTACCAGCCTGCTAAGTGCCGAAAACATTCAGTTTTCTCCTCCATTTCCCAAGGAAAATCTGTTCTATAACACACTCTCTGAAGCCCTGTAATGACTTGAAGTTACCATCCCAAGGTATTTACCAAAAGAGGTTGTGGATGATTTAAAAGTACTAAAATACCTCCTTTTGGCTCACTACCAGGCTAGAGAGTACTGCCCAGGCTCTCTGTAACAGCCCAGATAGGACCTTCCTCAGCCATGACCTGGCCCTAAAAAGTTGCCCTAGGGAGAAGCCTTCTCCTGCGACTCAGACACTTCTGATCATGACTATCTTGCCTTGGTCTTGGAGAAAAAACTACCATCTTCCTATTATTAAAATACCTGAAGCCAAAACAGAGAAAGATGACAAATGTCCTAGTCACTGCCAACTGGGGATCGTGGAGGAGGACCAGGATGAATCCATGGGCAAGGAGCAAGCGAGACACCCAAGGCCTGGCTGAGCCCCTCGTTTACCAAACTCAGGCCCTTTGAAGGGCACCAATTCCTTCAGGAACACCAATTTTAGGGCAAAATGCTCTGTGCCAATCACAGAAGCAAGCAGTACCACCTCTGAAGATCACCTTTTCACACAGAAGGCAGCATCTAGGGGGCTCTCATTGGCTTACACTGAAGTTTTCAATGGGGAATGCATTTTAAACACTTAATATTTCTTTTTCTCATTTTACTAGCAGACAGAAAGGCAGATGAAGCAGATACCCAGTTTAACCGCTGCAAGCGGCCAATGATGGAGTGAATGTCCACTTCTGTGGAGTATCTAATAAACTAGACATCATGTCCTGACCACTACCAGACACCAGAGGAATATAATTCACTTAAAGCACACATAAACCTGTCTGGAAGATCTGCAACATGTAGATTAACAAGCAGTTTGCAGCTTCTTATATGAAGAATTTGAGACCTTTTTTTGTCATGAGTCTGGGTCTATTTTGAGCATTTAATGGCCATCATGTAGAGTCAGTCTTGGTTTGTTTGGGTTTTTTTTTTCCCCTTGAAAGTTAGCTGCACTTCCCTGGTCACACATTAATGGTTTAAAAAAAAAAAAAATGCAGTTCTGAAAACAGTGTTTTACAGTCGTCCTCACCACACCAGAAAAGGCAAACTGAAACCAAAGACAGGAAACAGACGGGCATATGCTACCAGGGGAAGAGACTTGAGAAGAGTCCAAGCAATTATGTTGACGAAGTTCCTCAAAATACCTTTCAAAAAACAAGAGCAGAAGTTAAAAATATTTAAGGAAAACAACTGTAGGATGTAGCCATAAGTGGGTTTTTATTTGAAGGGTTGATAGTTTCTAACCTGCACTTAGATATATAAATATTTCAGCCATCCACAACTGCTATGCATCCTGATAGTGTAATTCAACGCTGCATTTGAAGAAAACACGTAAATCCAACGTCCCTCAGAAAGGATGTTGTGCGCCTATTTTAAAAATATTAATCACAGCAGAAATGACAGAAAGCATCTTCTTAATTGTATCTCTGGACTGAAAAGGCTTTTGAGAAAATAGACTCTGTTTCAAGGTTAGGAGGAGTCTGCTGAAGCACAACAGCGTAACGTGTCCTTCACTAGCACCAACACGCTGCACCCGGAACGACAGAGAGAGCTTGTACCATTCCTGCGGAAAACACCCTACAGCAGCTGCAGAATCACACACATCACAGTGCCGCAAGCACTAATGAAGGCTACGGTAAGGAAATTAAAGTAATTCCCAAAAAAGAGATGGGTCTTCTCACCGTCTTCCACAGTAGCCCTTTGCTTTAAAGCAGCACAAGGTGCATTTTACATTGTGAATACATGTACTTACTCACCCGTGTCTGTGTACTGGCCCAAGCATGTTAGCTTAAAGCAAACAGGAGGAAAGAGTAAGAGATCCCACATAATGATCTGGAATTCTGAAGAGGATGGAAAACAAAATTAAAATAACAGAAAGGGGCGCGCCGTTAGAATACAAGCACCTCCAGTAGTGATACATTAACCCAATTCCAACGATTATCTTTAATTGCCTCATTGATTAGCTATTGTAATTTCCCCCTCATTCTCCACTCAGAAATCTCTGTGCTCTGCTTTCCACCACACGCTATGCACAGCGGTTGCGATGCAGAAAGAACAGGAATATTGGCCAAATGTTAGCCTGGCTGTTATTTGCTTCCTTGAGAACAAGGGAAACACCAACATTGTGGAGCACTGCCTGGTAGGCGCCGCAGCCGCCTCACATAGAATTCACCAATTACAAAAGAATTTATTGGCATTTCTCTAATTTTCAGTCAGGGGATCTCTTGAATGGCTCACTCCTACAAGAAGCATTTCTAATGAAAAATACCATACAAACACAAGGTTTACATTCAGCCACAAGCTGCATGGTGACAGCCTAGTGATGGACGACTCTCCAAACATCTCTACCTCTCACTTCTTCTAACGCACCCCAGCAGAGCACAGAACTCGCAGTGCACAGGGGCTACACCCCAGTGCTCTTCAGAAACCTAGAGTCACACCCAGCCCACAACTCTCCAGCAGAGGATGGAAATGAATAACCCCTTTGATGGTGCTGTTAAGAATCATTTTATTACACGTTAGATGAGGGTTCCTCTGCAGTGCATTGCATTTGAAAATCACTGCCGTTTTACAACCTTCTCTTTCTAAAATGCATACAAGCCACTGGCTGTGAAAGTAGAGGCCCTTCATAAATGGTCCCCTCCCACCACTGCCGAGGCTGTGGATGCATGGATGTTTTTCTGAGCACTAAAAGCATCCTGGCAGTCGCCCGACTCCCAGCTCCTGCTCATTCCTGCTGTTGCAATATCCATCGAATCGCCCTGCTATAGGTGCTTGCAGCTGTCTTATGAACTGGATAGGGGAACTGATGAACGTCAAAAGCAACCCAACATTATGGCAAAGGGCATTTTAAATGCAAAGATGTATACTGCCGCTGCTCGGCATCCTGCCGCCCCAGAGATGGGGAGGGGGAACAAGGAGGTTGTGTCAAGGGAAGCAGGCAACCTGCTCAGGCTTGCTCTGCAGCTTGAAGTGTTCAGGGCCCACAGCCCCGGTCAGTATTGGGAAGCCAACTCTACTTTACCACTGCGCTCTCAGATTGAGAATACACATTCTGCTTTCTTCCGCGCTGCCCCTCATACCTGAAAGAAACGCTGAACACCCACACCTCCACCAAAGCCATCAGTTCTCAGTACTTCCCCTGCTAGGACGCACACCCTCCCCTCCACAGTGTCCACAGCCCTGAAGAAGGGGACCTGGCAGAGCAGCGGCCGCATCCTGCTGTACGCATTGCCTCCCTGCTCCCCTGCATCCCTCCTCCAACTCAAGCAAAAACAATCCACAGATTTATATCAAATGAAAGAAATCAGCAGCAGCTAGCTTTGCTGCTTAGGAAAGCAATCTTTTACACTACTTCACATAAGAACAAGGGTTTATCTTCTTCAGTTTATTTTGTGCTTTATGGGTGGCTTCCCAGTAACACTCTGCTTTGCATGGGTCCTTTCAAAGTAAAAACAAGAGCAAGGACAGGAGAAAACCCCACTGAAGAGCAAAACGAACTGGCTGAGAGACTCCAGGTCAATACAGGATGGGGTTATACGCATTAACTCCCTGCCCCTCTCCCCTAGAACACTTTCAAAAGGGAAATGGGGAAAGTACTCAAGAGCATAAGCATTCACAACTCCACTTAAGCATAAAAGCCAAATCAAAGGTTTCTCCAAAGCTTTCAACTCCCAGCTCTGAAGTGGTTACTGTGAAAGAAGGTGTTTCTACTGCACTATAGTCTATAAATTAATGCTGCAAACTTTTTCAGTGTGAAGGTAAACAAATGGACTGCTTTAAGCATCCAGAAACTGAAATAACATGCTGTATTTTCAGCCAGGAAGAGCTGTTTTCACACTCATATTTATAAACTGAATATCTCCTCCTTGAAGTTCCAGTTTAAAGAGAAAAATGCAGCTAAAGCTGCCAACTGTGCAACAGTCATGTGATGAGGCTTTACGGACTTGACAGTGCTGTTAAACCAATCCACAACAGAAAGTGGTAAAAGAGAATGTGAAACAAGGCTTTAGAAAAGATTTAAACATTTTGCAGTTTGCATCTACATTTTGAATCCTCAGTTCCTTTTCCAAAGGACAGTAAAAGTTGAAGTAATTGCTGTAATAATTGACTTCTGTCTTCTTTAATTTCACATGGATCAAAAGCAGAAATGAACTCTTCATTTTATCAGACAACTTGCTAGACCTTCTAAGTAGCTGGCCAGTCTTCAACAGCGAGAACTGCAGAGCAAAGGGATATTTTTTGATTTGAGTCTAAATTATAAGGACCTTGCCTGTGGAGCAGGGCAGCATTGCAGGCACAGCACATCTGCCCTTCCCCAGAACGGCAGGCACGTGTTCCTCCCTGGAAAAAGGCATTTCCCAAGAGCAATAAGGCATCTTTCCAGGCGTGCTGCCTCAACAACGGAGAGAGAAAATGCCGAGAAGCACAGAGGCAAGAGACAGCCGAGGAGGAGCTGCTGTCACCCCGCCGGCTGCCTCCAAGCAGCCACTGGGAAGCGGGGAGAGGCAGGTTGAGTTCGGTGCCCGAGCAGGGAGCACACAGCCTGGAGGCCACTGGTTGAAGATCCCCAATTTAGATGAAGTCTTCTAACGAAAAAGCAATTACTGTACCTGAGCAGAAGTGAAACGGCCAGAGCGTTTCTGAGATTTCTCAGCAGCAGGAGGTACTTTCTGAGGACAGAGAGGGCAGAAGGAGCGTGTACAAAGTCGTTCCATGAAATGGATTTTGAAGATGAGTTGGTCTCCCCCACCGCTTCGCAGGAGCCCAGAGCAGGTGCCCATCCAGCAGTTGGATGGCAGCCAACTGAAATTTTTCACACTTGTTGTGTCCTCGCATCGTGTCCGTGCTTCAGAGTCACGAGATGATGAGACTGCGACAACCAGAGCAGCCCAAACGTGAGAGGCACCACCGAAACCGGGACCGCAGCTCTCCCCTGAGCAGGCAGCCCTTTTCCAGAGCATCTATCGGTGCTGTACACACACGGAAGCAGGAAAGTATCAAAACAGTTTGGGTACAGTCTTGTAAAAGCTAGATTCAATGTATTCACTAACCATTTTAGCAAAGATAAACCTAAGAAGGGAACTTGACATCAACTACTTTTAAAAATAGACACTGATATGTAGAAGAAAAACCAAAGTACAAGCCCTCTCCTAATGCATACTCGCATCCTCAGCACTGACCGCAGCTAGCCTGGTTTCTTCCAAGACACCTGCAATTTTTTGGGTTTTAATCTCTTATTTTTGGTATTTTTTTAATTGAGGGAAAAACAAAACAGAAAAACCTCCCCTCAAACTAGGAATTGCTTTCTGCTAGGCAGAGATTAGTACACACAAAAAACCAACAACCAAAAAGCAAAAAACTAGTAGCCTCAACCGTAAATTTTATGATATTCACTACAGAAAGATTTTGCAGTTTCCTTAACTTTTACAGCCTGCACGCTCATCTCAGTACTACTGCTGATCATATTGACAGATACGCTTTGATAGTCAGACCTCCCAAAGCTTTCATAACTCTGCTGAAATCTAAAATTAGACAGCCAGAGTCACCAAAATACCATCCACTACCGTTTTAAAGAGACGTCAGAAAAACCTGACCGAGCATTCTGTATCCACATACAAAACCACACTGTTCAACAACATTTCACATGTGTAGACAATGTAATACATTACAGAAAAAAAATTGTCATTTGTCAATGACGACTAAAAAGTCTCTTCAGACAAATGAGCTACTGAGAAAGCAGTTCCTACAGCCTTAACCCCCTTGCAATGTCTAAGCAATGGATCCAGCAGCTTGCAGACAACAGCGGGAGAAAAACACATGGATCTTGTGCCTTAACAGTCAGCAATTTCCGGAAGCAGATTCCATTTAAAACGCTAAAGATGCCAGGGCGAAATTTACTGTACAGATTCTCTCAACCACAGATTCATCAATACAACAGTTAAGTCCAATATAGCCATCACACTGCAAAAATTACACAGTTCCATTTCTGGAGCTACTTATTTTAAGGGAAACATATATTAAGTGGTCAGTGTTAAACATCTACTACATAATTTTGTTGTAGATATTTCTGAATTATTGTACATGTTTAAAGACTAAATTCCTGAGAGCCTGAGACTACCTTGCACTCCTTCCTTTCCCATTTACGGCTGGCAGCTCACTTTTAGTGATTACTGCTTTGGGAGCCTGGAAAAATCAGTGAAAGAGATGGATGCCCAGGGCCCGTTGCAGAAAGCTCATTTACAGTATCATCCCACCACTGGCATTCACATGCAGCACCTCTCGGATGTTAATAAAGGTCAGGCATGTGACATGAGAAGCTGTAACATTCACAAAGGAACGAAGAGTTCGGCAGATATTCCCATTTAATAGGTAAAAACACCACAGCAGATGTATTTTCTAAAAGGTGATGCACAAAATCTGCAAAAGAATAAAACTCATACCTAATCATTTGAACTAGAGACCATGCTTCAACTTGACTTAAAAAAATAAAGTCTGATTTCACTCCTGGATGCTATAAAGAAACTCTTCTGATGTAGGATCTGGCTTTAATACAAACCAGTTTATATGCCTGTGATATATAATACCTTTTATTAAATTAATATGAAGTGGCACAGCCACTAATGGCTGATAAAGCCTTAAAAGGACTCTGGCACTTCTGCACACCTGCCCCTCTCCTTAAAGCAACGATGAGGCTGGTTGGGATGACTAACATGAATCGATGGCATCTACTCCTCAGCTTTCCCATCATTATCGCATTCCTCAGCCCTGCAAGGAAGAAGAAAGTGGTATTTTGCCTATGGTTTGCCCCTAACACCGGTACAGACTTGTTGTCCATCCAGTCTCAAACACTGGGGACAACCGCTTTAGGCAAATCCTGTATTTCTTGCACTAGCGTGATGTTGCTGTGTAAACTTTTCATAAAACAATGGCAGAAAAGAAGTTACAGTAAGGCAAAATGTGTCAGCCTGAAATTTCCCCAAATATCAGAATAATCTCAGTAAGGATGGAAACTGGGTAATACCATCCACTGACCAAAGTTAATAAACCACCATCCTAATAAAGGTAACATAAGAACAGTCCACGAGCGCCAGGCAGCAACAAAGCACACTGATGCCCACCATCAATAACCCATGTGCCCGTCCAACGCTTCTGAGCATAGACACAGCTTTCGTTTCCAAAAAAGCTTCAATAACTCTTCTGATTTACTTCGAGATCAATGAGAGAAGGTGAAATACCAGCTGCAGCAGGGAGCAGAAGTTTTCCAACGTTCTCAGTGATTCACCTACGCAGTATAAATACCTCCGCAGGACTTCTTGCGCCATGAATGCAATCAACACTAAAAGCAGCACTGACACCTTGCCAAATGCACCCGTGGTGTGGGCTCGTCTCCCGATTACCCCAAATCATACCATTCCATCAGCTGTAGCTATCGCATTCTCTCCCCTTCCCCTTGCACTCCCAAGGTCTTGAGCGACAGCATGAAACCCTTCATTTACCAATAAAAATGGAGTTTTCAACATAGCAGAGGCTAAATTTCTTTATGGAGTATCACTAGTAAGTGCTCACATAGTACTGGCTAAGTACTAAAGAAAAACAAACCCCAACCTGCTCTGTAAGGCGCATGCGCTCCTGATGGTCTATTGAACCACAGAGCTGCACAGAGAACCTGCAGAGCACCGAGGGACGGCAGGCAGATGGAGTGATGTACCGTGTCCTTTCCGACAGCAACAGTCTCGGAAAGCCCAGCGCGCACAAAGGGGAGGCCGCACATGGAGGGACGCAGTGCTGCGGGCACAGCCATTAAAAGCTGCTCTCTAGTGCAGGGAAACGTTGGGCCTGAAGGCAGCAAATACCACAGTGTGAGGCGTAGTTACAGCTCAATAGGGAAAAAAGGGTTTTGCTGGAATTAGGAATTTGTGTTTGGACTGGGGTGGGGTGAACAGCAGAGCTGAAGCATGCTTACCTCTATACCACTGCTGTTGGCTTTGGTTTTTTTCTATGGTTTTCTGTTGAAAATTTCACCCAAAGGGGAAGAAAATGCTCTATTCACAGCAAGAACTTTCCATTAATTTCACCTCCTTTTCACCAGCATTGAAGTTAAATACTCACATCCCCACTTTTCATGATCTCAAGTGTTACATACAGTAAATGTGACAGTTCTGCTTGCGCACAAAGAGCCAGCGCTGCAAGGCTGCTCACTGGAAAAGCCCGCTGCAAGCTATGGGAGCTGTATTTCAGGGCACAGAGAAGTTGACTGCTCCCAAGCACAACGCCACTGCTTAACAGAGAGGCCCTTTGATCGTCCAAACAGCATTAAAGGAGTTAAATCCAATATACTGGTAACTATGCTACTGCGGATTAAGTGTCTATCCTGAAATTTAAAAACTTCACTTAACCTCAGACAGATTCCAATTAATATTAACTACTTTCAGGACAAGTTCAACTCAACACTAACATCTGTTGCAGACCCTAATAAAAATACTACACACTCCAACATTTCCTTTTTGATAGCTGAGAAGTATGTAAAACTGTTCTTCATTAAATTTAAATAGACTCATTAATAAAATATTGAGGATGTGCTACTTTAAGACATCAGGAAAAAAAAAGTATAAATTGGTGATAACATTATTTCTATTTTTA
This sequence comes from Dromas ardeola, assembly GCA_013398915.1. Classification (NCBI taxonomy): domain Eukaryota; kingdom Metazoa; phylum Chordata; class Aves; order Charadriiformes; family Dromadidae; genus Dromas; species Dromas ardeola. Next base: position 1,488,819 of record VYZM01010811.1, on the reverse strand, counting down.
AATACATCCCACAGAGGCACCCAAGATAGATGAGAAGTGCTAAGCCCATCCCACAAGCTTATTTATTTATTTAATACTTCTTATGTGCTATTTTTAACCGCAGAAGACAGTAAAAGGCATCCATTAGAAAAATTACACTGGTTAGAGTCTTCCTCACACAGGTTAGACAAGTAAGATACCTGGCTGAACGCAGTGTTAAGAAGAAATGTGTTTTTTTCCCTCCCTTTCCTATAGGTTTCCAGAATAAAAAAGCAATTTTATTTTTGCAGCATCAGCTAAGCCAGAATCTGTATCTGCAAGCCTCTGTCAGTCCTTACTCACTCCCCAGCCCCCTCTTCCCACCCTTCCGCTTCCCTCAAGGTTTAATTTTGTAAGTAATACACGGTTTGAACGGGTCCACAACATGCTTACCGCAAAGGGACAGTTAAAACATAGATGTACAGGTTTGGTTTGGTTTTTTTAAGCCTCAGTTGTGCACATAGAAAGTAAATGAGAGGAAATGCCATAGTCTCATAGTATTGCATCATTTTGCAGGAGACCTACTCCTTTGGGAGAGGAAAAAATTGATTAAACATTTTCCATTTTTTCAATAAAGGAATTTATCTCAGTTGATGTTGGTTTTCCTTAGGAATCAAGATTCTTTGGTGAGCTAAGAAATCAAAGGAAGAATATCCCATCCTTGTCTGTCCTGTCACAAATACAAGTTTTCACATACAAAAACGCCAGAGCTACATTGTCAAATTATTTACTTGGGGGGGGGGGGGGGGGGGAATCTTGACTTGATTCCTACACGACGTCTTCCTAAATGGTTGCATTCTTTGGGGAAATACAGAGTGTTTGAACACACAGGCTGAGCAGCAAGTTTTCCCTTTCCTCCCATTTGAAGAAACAAAGCCTAAAACTCCAAGGAGGCATACCGGCACTTCCGAGAAGCTTCCACCAGGGTTTCTGGTGGACCAGAAGACAAAATCGCACGTAGGCATTTAGGTGTTATTTCAGGAGGCTCTGCGAGCATTTTGATTCTCATCCTAATTTTGCTAGAGAAGACACAGCCTGAACTGTATGTGTATTTGCTGCCTGGCCAGATAAACAGCTACAGACAATAAAAAGGGTATAAAAGATGAATTTCAGAGGTGACATGTGTCCCCTGCCATGCTCCAGGTCCCCATGCAGAGCCCAGGGCAGGGTGGGAGGACTGATCCCCCTGTGCGGTGCACGGCACTGCTCGGCAGTTACAAGGGTAAATGTAGGTGGTAGTTTAAGTCAGGTAAGCACAGGGCTGGGCACTTAATGCATACGCAGCAGCTGGATTTCCTTAACAGCTATTTTCCCTTCTTTTTAAATTTTCCACAAAGTGAGTTTTTGTAAACAAAAACATAAAGGTTTTTGGTGTCACTCAGAGCAAGGACAGTTTGTTTGTTCTACCTGCCTGGAGATAAGCTCAGTTTGCTGATTACTGAGCCCATAAATGGAAGGCTTTTATTCATAATCTATTCATACATGGCACTAACAACGCTTGATGACTAAGAAATACTTGAATTTCTAAAAGAAGTAGCTCTCTCTGTAGTGGAAAGGTCACATTGCACAGAGAGCTATGCAAGCAGCTGATGCACAAGACAAGTGTCACCAATAGAAAGTTGGATAAAAAGCAAGTAATGCAATTTTGTGGGTACAAAAATCACTACTAAACTCCAGATCCTGAATAAATATTCAAAATATTCCCTGTATTTGGAATCCGGCCTCAGGCCAGGCCTGACTTGAGCAACGGAGCATCTGATACAAGTATGATTCCTGACTTATTTCTGAAATATTCTGACTATTCTGCACGTGGGCCTTAGAAAGCAGACTACAGTCTGCCAGCAGTAGGCAGGACCCCAAGCAAATTGTCTGCTGAAAAGCCAAATGTAAGAGTTCACATACTTATTCTCCCTGAAGTATTACATTCAATGACATTACAAGGGCTAATTTCCAGGGCACGCCATCCATCCTACATTCCTCAGACTGCCCAAGAGAAGAAATGTGAGTTATCTGCCCAGTTTCGTGTTTTTTTGCTTGCAACCAGAAACTGCTGGGACTTAAAGCCTTAAACGCTAAATGAGACTGATAAGCAGTTATTTAAGAAACTAAGAAATGTTATTTTCAAAATTTGGGAGTGTCGAAACTATGCATTGCCCATCCTCTCCTCTTGTAAGTGAGGAGCACCGACATACAAGTGACACAAGCGACTCCATCTCAGAACCCAAAGACACATTCTTCCAGGCAGACTTAAACCTTCCCACTTGAATAAAATCCTCCTCCGCAATTACAAGTTGTTATGCCACTCTGATGAGAGGAAGCAGAGACCTAACATGTCAAACAGCTCCTTTGCATGACTTGACGCAGTAAATTTAACATTTCCCCTGGAAGCGCTGTTCATATGTACACTTGTGCAACATTTAAACTGAACACATAATCTAATGCTGTCAAAATAGCTTATTAATGGGGTCTCGTCAAATGCCATTACCACATTATACAAATAATATCCCTCTCACTACAAAAGCATGCTAGTAAATGAAAATTTGAGTTACAAAAAGAGTTATGTTTCTATCGGTCTTCTGCGTATGGTCACAAGCAGAGTCAGACCCTCATTACAGAGGGTGAGCGTTCACGCACTAAGAGACAATTCGTTATGCTAAGCTGAAGTGTGATCTGGAGTGCAACCCACAGAAGCAGTAAGAGACCATAGTGGAAGGTAACCTATATTTTATTAAACCTGCTCCATATATAACATTGAGTTTTCCTGACCTCTACTATTTTTATCTTAGCAACTAAGAAAAACAATGCAGCAACTACCTTAGGTCTGCAAATACTCAGTCTCCAAGATATTAATTATTTCAATTTATCTGAATGGTGACTTAAAACTATCAGCAACTTCTGTATCAATTTTGCCACATCCTTCTCACCTATACAATTCTCTCCAGCTCACAAACTGCCTAAAGACCAAACTTCTTGTGTGGTATTTTCTGCAATCTAGATGTTTTGGAAGGACAAAAATTCAGGAACATTATCAATTTAGAAGAATATTCTGATGTTTTCTGGACACAGAATAAATATGCTATTTAAAGTCTATTATTGATACATAAAATCAGAGGTCTGGTAGGTAATTTAGGATTTCCAGATTCTGACCAGTTTCAGGAACTGGTGCAAGGAAAGAAACATGGTATGACAAGCCCAGGAAGAAAGAGGTTTTCTGATACCAGGTCCATGCTAGACAACCTGACTCTTTTCTCTGCCTTTTGACCTGAGATCTCCTTAGCATTGGCAGGTTCTGGAAATAATTAACAATTTTCTCTTTAAAACTACAGCTACCACAGAAATCATTTCTGTAGGCGTAAGTGCCCTTGACAAAAACTCACTCGTTATCAGTCAAACCAGCAAAACACAAACCTCCTTGAAAACAAACAATGATCTGGAGGACCACAAAAGATCACCCATGAATTATGGAAAAGCCAGCTCCTGTTTCAGCACTGGAAGTTTCCACCTCTCAGCGACGTTTCAGAGTTCCTGACTGCTCAACAGGAGGGGGGAAAAGAACACGCTGGGCCCCAACAACTAGTAATAATGTTTCACACTTTAGTATGGGAAGAGACTGACAAATCCCCAAATCCACTCCTTCCAAATGAAATACATGATCAACTGTGACTTCTTAAGGAAATTGAGGTCCTAAACACCACCAATAAAATAAAAAAAAAAAAAAAAAAAGGTAAGAGGAGTAGTCAATCTCATGCAGACTAGTTACCCCAGAAAGCAAGGTTCCACACCATCCTTGTTCTCTTCCTGGGAGACCCTCATCAGCACATATATGAAGTCTTTTATACAGCATTCAGCTCCACGTGTCTGGAACAAGTTCATTATTTGGTGCAAGCCTCTTCATGCTCCTTCTGGGAGAGAGGACACCAAGCAGAGCCTAACCAGAACACGCACACCTGCTTCAGGTCCCTGTGTTTTGTTATGGGTTGTTTGTAGGGGTTTTTTGGTGTGGGTTGTTTTGGTTGTGTTTCGGGTTTTTTTATTTCATCCTGATTCTTTTAGGTTACTGAAGCTACAGATCCATTCAATTATTTTTTTTTTTTTTTTAAATGCAGAACTTGAACGGTATTTCTATTGGGAATAAAGGAGAGTGATTAATTTCAGAGGGTGGAGTGAGGGAGAAAAGAACTTGAAAAAAGTCAGAATTCAGAACAGCAGAGCAAAAGGGAAAGCACCTGAAATAAGTGCTTACAGTTTATCTTGCACAAGATCTTACAGCAGATTCCCAAAAACTTGGTGCTGGCAAAGTTCTTCATAGTCTTCAGAAAAGAAATTTAAAAAAGAAAACCCAAAACAATTCAAGTGCCAAAGAAACCCGCTAAGATCAGGAAAAGAAAAGGGAGGCTGGAAAAGAAAATTAAGAAAAAAAAATTTAAGAAAACCGTACCTTTGAGTATGCAGGTGTTTCAAGAGATTACAGAAAGTCACAAGTGTTGCCTACAGAGATCAGACTCTTAAATAGTGTATTACACCATGTACCTGATCATAAATACAAATTTAGGTAATGATAGAAAGGTAGCCTTTCTTCGTCCCTCGACACATTAATGTCATTTTGCTTTGAAACACCAAATCAGAAGATATTGTTCATACTGAAATACAAGTATTTAAAACTATTGCATATATGCCTCAGTCAATTTTCAGGTTAAAAAAAACACATTTGCCTTAACCTACTGTTACACTCTGGCCACATCCATTGTAGATGAACCTACCATGTGGTAGTGTTATGTTTGCACCATCAATGATTGCTTGTGCCAGTTCGTGATCATTGCTCTCGAAAGCATGTGCAGCAGCCTTGAGGGCATCCCAAATCTCCTTGCGACCTTCGAAAGCTGGTGCTGTGTCCCAAAACTCGTCTCTCTTACTGCGCAACTGTCCGTCTGTCATGGGGTAATCACTTTTCCATTTTGGTTTCTCTTTTTTCAAGGGCTGATTACGACCGAGAGCAACTGTGGAGGAGAAAGAGGAAGAGAAATTTAAGAAAAGGTAACAGCACAAAATTACTGAAGTGCCCTTTGGTTATTCCGTTTAGGATCTATAGAACTAAAGCTTACTTTCGGGCAATCCTGATCCTTCCCCCACCCCCCCCATCTCCTTCAAGGCATCACCCTCCCTTCCCTGGGCTCCAAGTTGGTTTTACCTCTTAGAAAAATTGAGGGGCTACCTCCTGCTTGCTGATTTCACCTGCACCCCCTGAGCACCCCATGACTTTTCCCTAAACTCGTGTCAGTAACTCCGCATCCCTCCGCCTGCGCCACGTGCGCCCGACTGGGAGACTCACGCCCAACACCCATCTGCCAAAGGCTGGACCGGGGGTACAGTGAGACCCCCATTATCCCACTACCGGGGTGCAGCGAGACCACACTGCACCTGGATCTCCGCCCTACGCTGCTAGCAACGTTCTCTGCTCAACAGACGTGATATTCTGTTAATACAAGAGTTTGAAAAGGCTAAGGATTTTTTTTGCATCATCTTTTCAGCAGTTTTAATTCAGAGTAAGTATATGTAGAAAAGCAAGTAAGACGCACAAAGGCTAGAATTGTCAGAGACAGAAATCCCTAAAGAATGATCCAGGAATCTATCAAGCTTTAAAAAGTGGTTACCACATTCACAATAAACAGGAAAGCATTTGTTTCATTTTAACTACAGTTATTTTTGTGTAACAGCCAGTTAAGATAATCACATAGGTATGATGCTTGTGGATTAAAACTACCTGCTCACTTTAAATTACAGCACTGCTAAAACTGCTAAACCCTTCTCTTCCATTTCTGCAAGTAAGGGGTTATTTCAACTTCTGTTAAAAGGAAAAGGAAAAAGAAGAGAGTAAACTTCAGTGCACACCGGTAACGATTTCTCCCTGCAAGAGTTAAAACGCCACTTCCTTCAGCCCCCTTCAGAAGCTCGCTGCAACGGGAGCCTGCGAGGACAGCACGGGGAAGAGAGCAGCGACAAACCACAAAAACAGTTCTCATCACGGCTCAATACCGCAAAACCGTGAATAGATAGTTTAAATGCCTCCAGAGGAAATAAAGTGTCCTTCAACAGTTAAACTAAATTTAAGTGTGTTTGCAGCTGACAATAAGCAGCCCCTCCACGGGACAGCTCGTAGAAACTGGGTGATGAGTACTGAAAGCTCCTGAATGACAGGTAAGCTACAAGGAACTGAAGTCAATTAAGGATCCCCCCACATACGATGCTGAAGAGACATCCCCTCCTACGCCCTCTGTGAAGAGCCCCTGCCATCCCCAGAGAGCAGAGGAACCCCAGCTGCCATCAGGCCAGGGAAGCATGAGGAGATGATGTCTGTCACCCCACGTCCGCCTTACCGAGGCTGAAATTGCTGCGATATCAAAGCCTGCGGAGCAAAGCTGCTGCTTATCAGGGTGCTCCTGGCTAATGTGCAAGGATGGGAGAACACCAGGACAAATGCAAGGGTTTACATTTAGCATTCTGTATCCCACGTCCATCCTTAGAGATAATAAGAAACATTTCCTTTCTCCAAACCCTCAGTTTTTTTCTGGCAAAAGGTGACAATAGCTGACAAAAATACAATCTTACTCCAGTCTTCAGTTTTCAGTGGAAGACTAGTGTACTGTCTAAATACTCTTCACAGTTCTTAATCTACACTTACACTGTATCTCTACAAGTTAACTACAAACTATATTTATTGCAAGGAGCTTGTGTGGGGGTGATGGACATGACTGAGAAGACCAAGTGTCAATATATCAGAAACAGTCATTTCAGGTAAGCTGTAACATTTTGCAAAAATAGCATTTAATTCAAACACTCCTTTTCCTTCCTTGATATTTTTTCTGCCACATACACACTCAGCTGTTTTCCAAACAGCACCCAGCTCCAAGCATTGGGTCTCGGGGTTGACCATTGGTGCCTGGTGTTGCAGAAGGCATTTCAACTTCACACAGGCTTTAAGGAGACCAAAACACATCCACAAGGTTACACCTTGTGCCCTTATACAATCTGACTTTATGTGACCAAAGAACTACCTACTTAAATTCATAACTAAGAATGACATTCACGCTTAAGAAGCTGAGACTTAAGTCATTGAAAATAGGGTATTTAAAAGAACGTCTGATGGTAAGGTGACATTGACAACTATGTCAAGCCATGAGCCTTCTTCAGATTAAAAAAAAAACATAGTAGAGGATATATTTGTATGGAAACAAAGTCAGATCATAATTAAAAGTAGCAAATGACAATGGCATGGCACACATGCAATGTCTCCAGCTGGCATTCCGTATCCCATGCAGAAACTAACAATAATAAACTTCTGAATCCTTTCAAGTGACCACAAACATTTATTGCTTTTTGTTTCCATGGGATGGCTTCCATGAGATTGCTTCCATTTGCTTTTCAAAGAAGTTCTGACCATTTAACAGATTTCAGAGCAGCAAATCCAAGTGTTTACAAAACACCAAGTTTCCTGGCAAAGCCCAGCCTTTTCCAGTCCAAGCCTCGGCTGAGCACATGCAAGCTGGGAGCCGGTGATGGTCCAGCCTAGAACAATGGTGAAGGAGGCAGCCCAGACAAGACGGACTGCATGCATTAAACAGTATAGTATGAAACAGCAAAAACATATGTGGTAAAACACTTAAACAAGGAATTGTTTCCTTATTAAGGCTTAGCAGTCAGACCATGAAAATTTCAGACAGACAGAAAAGGACAATGCAAGAAATTTGGGTCAGTGGGCATCTTTTCTTCCATTCTACTTCGGCTAACATCTGTTTGCATGTACAGTGAATGAATGCTAATTTATCCCACAGGGCACTCTCCTTCTCCCCAAACATTAATTATGAAAGCGGGTTAAAGGCACTTCCCGCAGGCCCCGAGTGCGGCGCTGCCTACGCGCAACCCTGCCCGTTACCCAGCACCACGGCAGGAACCACAACAGGCCATTTCTCTCCCTCGCTTCCCCCTTTGCCCAAGACAGCACCCAAATATATTGCTCTTCACTAGGCAAGAATAGCAGGGGAGAGACTAACGAGACAGAGATCCTCAGTCTCAGATAACTTCTCCCTGGAGATACAATCCTTCCTACACAGACAGCAGTGATGATAAACCCAGTGATAAATTCTTTTTTGTTCAAGTTGGAAAGAAGGATGGTGGGAGAAAGGGTCTCTACAAATGCCTCTAAAGCCAAATCCACTCTAACAAGCCATCCATCCCAGTACTAAGCCTTTAAACACAACTTGGCTTCACAAGCCAGTATTTAAAAAGGTCTTTAGCATGTTTACCATTTATTAGAAGTGCTTCAAGAATCCCCTAAAAGCTTTATGCCCCCCCTGAAGAAATACAAACCTCTCTCTAGCTGTGTGGATAGAAGGAGCAGAAGGGATACAAGAAACTTAAGATGTGTAAAAAAAAAAAAAAAAAAAAATCTATATATGCAAAAGGGCCCAAATCTCGCTTTCCACCTCATGTTTTAGTCACTAGGGAGAAACATCACTACATGAATTTCTACAATCAAAATTTTGGACCACATCAAAGGACTTTCCCTTTTCTGTAATAAGGCTGATAAAGACTAGTCAGAATAGGCAAAAGAACAACGATCAGCAGTCTGAAACACTTTGTCAGGTATTTACGGTGTCAGTTTTATATTCCTTGCTTTGGAAGTAAACTAGAGCTCAAATGAAAACGTTGACTTCATTTAAGACCATGCACATCAGAGGCACAATGAGCTTGCAAGATCTGGAAGACAAAGTAACATCCACATTAATTTTTCATCTTACATCACTTCAACATAAGTAAGAAATTATTAATATCCTGCTTGAAAATATGAATAGTTTTATAAATGCCAAGAAGGCATGTTCTCTCTGAAGCAATACTGAATATGTTGCCCATCTCAATAGGCAGTGATGGTTGATATTTTTGGCAAGAGATTTATTTAGAAGGAAATACGAAGACCATTAACAGTCTACTTTTTGAAAAGGAAAAGATTGGCACATTAGTGACACTCCAAAGTAATTTCGGTTGTTCTTGCTCCAATAGCTCAGATATTCATGTGGTGCTGTGCATCCCAAAGAAGGGTAAGAAATTGCTGACAAGCTGCAGGACCACGCTTAAGAGCAGCCTTTCTCAGGGAGGAGAACCAGAGAGACCACTACGTGGCCTTACAAAGGCCTTTCCTGGGCTGCTCAGAGGGGTTACTGCAGAGTGGTCACAGATGCTCTTCATCCTCCTGGACACTGGACCTGTTCTAGCCAGAGGGTTGCCTTAAAGATGCCTCCTACGCAGTTCCTCACCAGTTTGACGTGCACTACTACTTGCACGGTACACACAGCACAAATACCATTTTTAGGACTTGCTAAGGTCCATTCAGGTTAACAACAGCAGAAGCAATAGTTAAGAAGTCCTGATAATTACTTGCTGCATAATGAACTTCCTAGGGCTCAGCATGCCTAAGAGAAGAAACCCAAACCTATTGAGTTAGAACTCTGGGATGCGGCACGAGGCCAGGACAGAAAGAGCATCGCACTGATGCCAGAGAGCTGGAGAAGGCAAGCAGAGAGACAAGTCTCATCTGAGCTCAGCATCCACCCGGCCGGCACGTCTGCCATTCAGGTATCCCTATACACACGAAATCCAGGCACTGTTAAGCCCCCTTCCCTAGTCAAGCGTCCCTTATTAGACTGTTTAACACCTCAAAGTGACCTAAAACCAGTGGCAGACAAGCAGTGGGCTGTTTCTGTCCCATCAATAAGATTCAGCAGTATATAATGTGTTTTCCCTTCACAGGCAGAGGAGTATCCCAGGATCCTCGAAGTAGCTACAACTGTCTGCCCCACTAACCTTAGCTCCTGGCAAACTACCAAGTCTTATTTTTCAGAAGGAAAGATGTATTTGTCCAGTCCTTGCAGACTATTTTATAACCTGAAATATGAAGGTTTGTTTCCCCCTTCCCTGCAGCTTCCTATCAAAGCAATGACATCATTAAGGTTATCTGCACTTCTTTAGAGCGAGCTTACGCAGATAAATCCAGATATTTAAATCAGTTTCTTAACAGAATGTCAAAAAATGTCTAAGTAGAACTTTTTTTTTTTCTTTTTAACAGCTGTTGTGTTTGTTATGTCTCTGTCAATGAGGATCACAGTACTGCCGCCTCCTCCAAAGCGGACCAGATGAGTAGGAGCAGCTGGTAACGGAAGAGTCTCATACTAAAAGCCAATATCCAGATAAAGCATTCATAATTCCTAGTTTATACACCCATGAACTGTAGCACTCGATAATCAAATTGGATAATATTTCTGCCCCAAAGGGCTTACTGTCAAATCAAATAACGCAAATGCAACAGCTGAATGAGACATCAGACAGCTTATAGCCTCTGGAGAAGGACAGGTGGACCCTCTGCTTCAATTGTGAATGAGATTTTCCTCCTTCCCCGTTACTGACCATGCAGGTAACCCTGTAAGACAGGCCACGGGATTTGGTCCCCTGTTACAGCCCAGAGTTACTTCCAGTATCTGAGCTAAAACTTAAGCATCTGAGGAGACATCTCCTTTGCTGTCAGTCAGCCTTACGTGAGCTTTTCCCTCCCACCCCATTTCTTCAAGTATCTCTCACCTATTTCTTAAAATAATGTTAGGAATAAAATTTGGCATGTTAAATTCATGCAACTGCTCCACAGTGAATTTCCTCCTTTTCCTTTGAAACAGAAGCATATGTTGCTTGTGGCATTAGTCTTTTGCTGCGCTCGTAAGAAGCAGGAGAAACCGTCCCAATTTGGCCAAAGTGTCTGTTGGAAAAGTCTCTATACACACAAAACGCACCCAGGGCACAAGGAGCCCGGCAACGCAGTTCCCAGAAGGAGACATCTAGACTGGACGTGCTCCATTTTAGGACTGGAGGCCCAAAGCTGTTGATGTCCACGCATCCACCAGCAGCCGTGTGCTGGAGCTGCAAGAACAGGGCATTTTGCTGCTTCCACATCTCCGCAGACGGGTACGGAGACCAATACACAACAAGAAACCAGCGCTGGGGAAGGCTGGCATGGAGGGAGCGGTGGAACATGAGTTAAGAGCAGATACAGGCAAGCGTTAGAAGATAACATCGAAATGTTGAAGTGACACTAGTACCAGGAGAATCTGGCAAGATCTGGTAATGTTTTCATTGGGTTTTTTTCTTTGTTTTGTTTAGGAAAATAAAAAATGAAAGCAACCGCTTAAGTGTTGAGAGATGAAAAATATTCTGAATGAACCATGTGGAAAGAAGCAGGAGCACCCAACAGAAGTGCTGAAGGAAGGACAGAAAAATCACCAAAACAGTTTATCTGAATGGGACAGACGAGACAGATTTTCAGAAACTGTTCTCAGTGGAAAAGATGGGATTTGACGACTGTCCGGCTCCATGGGAGGAGGACAGAAGGGGTAAGCCATCAAGGAAACAACACAAACCAAGACTTGCAGAGGCTGAGGGCAGTGAGGAGAACGTGGCACACAGGTATTGTTTCGTTTGCTTAAACCGTAAACATGCACAGCTTCAACAGGGGAAGCGATACCCTCCCAGGGATACGCAATGTGAGAAACAGCAACGGGTAATTATCTGAAGACAGCCAGGAGAAGCTAACTAGATATAATACAAATTGAACTAATGATCAAAAATATTTTCTTTTCAAAATTGCTTCCCTGTTGAGGATCAGTTGCTAACAAAGTATTTTTCTAAGACAAATGAAATGCAAAGTAACAGTTTATTACCCATAAAGTTTCTTTTAGTAATAGTCCCAAGGGTTTCTCTCCCCACAATCAGCGAGTAGTACTCTACTTTATCAAATGAGTCTCATTTTAAATCTATTTTGCTCCAATTTCCTCATAAAGTATCTTGTAATTTGGTATCAATATCTAGATACAGTTCATCCTAATCATTTTCTTTGCATCGTTCTCAAGTGTGATCCTTTCAGTAGCTGAATTACAATAGTGTTTGGAGGAAGAGTCAATACCAAGGAGAGGTGCAGAAAAACAGCAAAACCAGGGAGGGGACGGGGGAAACGTATTGCATCTGAGAAGCAGACAATTTGAATTACATTAAGTAGCACAGGCTTACACAATAACGGGAAAATGGCAGAACCTTATCTGCTCATTGCTAGTTTTCAGCATTTTTATTTCTTAAGAAGGTCACATGTTTGCAAGGCATGAACAGTATTTTGTAAAGGGAGTGTCCCTGGACAGTAGTAAAAGACTTGCAGCCTTACAAATGAAACATTTCACTGAACAATTAAATTTTCCTAACAAGGGAATGAAGAAGCACCAAGATTTTGTATGAAGACTAAAGAAAATATCTACTAGTACAGTCCTGAGAGTATTCAGGGCAGGGTAACGTTTCTGGGGACCGTGGGGGGCTGAGAAAGCCATGAGCCTTCCAAATGCTGCGTATAGATAGACAGATAGAGATTCAAGCATTCTAATGCTTGAAACTAAATTAAATTTTAGACTTTTTCATGAAGGGAGATTGTGGGGTGTGAAATGAACACTACAAGAAGAACTACATTTCCTGATAGAAATTCAAGTTAAGTGTTTAACAGATGTGTAATAAAACATCAGGCCACAGACTCAAACCCATGTTACAAAGGTGTAGGCAAACCAGTTAATTTTGAGCCAGACAAAGTAAACTTGTGGTGTGAAGCTTTTTAGAGCAGCAAACGCAGCAAAGACAAACCTGCGCACAAGAAGTAAATCCACCAACCAGCCCCGAGGCTATTTCCCCTTTCTCCTACCTGAAAGGGGGTGAAGGAGGAAAGAAAAAAAGAAAAAAAAATAATAATCAGATGGAGAATGGGGAGACCCAGTGGGGGCCAGTCGACTGATCGTCGTCACTCCCAGCCAGGCTTGCATTCCCCCATGAGCCGCCTGCCAGACACGCCATGTGCTGGTGCTAAATGATGGATGTGGTCCCTCTGGGGAGAGCGGGTGCCATCAATCACTCGTGCCACCCCTACGCTCAAAGCCAAGCAGGCAAACAGCACCGTCTCCCCCAGACGCTGCTCACCTGTGCCGGCGCTACGGATGTCGCAAAGCATCGCCCAAAGCAGGAGCGGGGAATATGCCTTCCCTGTTTCTCCAGGTCTCTCAACTCTTACCTAACACCTTCCTCTAAAAGGAATTAATTGCACAAAAGAAACGGTAGTGAATAAAATGCAAGTTACACTGGTAATTACAGGCAGCTTTGGACAAGTCATACATGCACAATGCTTCCCTGCCTCTCCCCATACACAAGGCACTAAATCTTTGCTGAGTTAATCCAGAGGCTTCACAGCATGCGATATAAAACACATGAGAGGATGAGGGCGTATGAATGTGCTGGACAAAGAGAAAAATTGACTCTAATTACCAGCTATTACACTGTATTTTCCATTTCTCCCATCATTTTCAACAGGAACTGCGGAAGAAATCAAGAGAGCCTGGTATTTCCAAGCAGCTCATCACTCATCACTCCTCACATTTCAAAGAAACTAACAGTACTGCAGCGAGAAATAAAAGCTTCAAAGTTTTGATATCTGTTCCCTGGTGGTATACCAGCTCCAAACATCCCACCTCATCCCAACACACCAGGATCCATCCAGATCACCAACAGCCTTGATGCGTGCTTTGCGCTGGGACACACTGGGACAACGTAGGTTGCCTTTCACTGAAATTTAAAACATTATCAGTGTATTTTGCCTAACATGAGGTGCAATTCACAGCCAAGAGCCAGCTGGCAAGAGGTAAATTCCAGCCTCCCGTCTGTTCATGCAGGTTTTATGAGGACAATTCATCTGCTCCCAGAGCTGCAAGAGCAGGGCAGCAAACCCTGATGGTTACGAACTCCATGAATAAGCAGTGTCGAAGAGAGCAATAATGCAAAGAGAGCAACTGCGAAGTTCTCTACTGTTATTTGCCTCTGTATTTTAAACAATATTTTTCAAAGGAAATTTTCTGCATTAGTCTCCCACCAAAAGCTCAGCACTATTTGCTAGTGTTAGTTCTATGGCTTTATTATTAGCTTACAAAAGCTTTGTGGTTCCTCCTGAGCCCTGGCGACCCAACCAGCTTCCTGCTGGGAGCACAAGCAGGACATTTCCCAATCACCTCGATTAAGCACATGATGCAACACCTCTTCTCCCGACAGATGAGAACATCTAAGGGAGCAAACACCTCTGGAGAGTCGCCACCTCAAATCCCTAGTGCCTTCGTCAAGGGATGACCACAGATGAAGCAGGAACACTGCCGGGCAGGGCAAAGGCCAGACGATGCCCATTTATCTCGATCATACCCTGTGAGAGCAATCTTGGAGCCATAAATTCTGCTACTGGTAGGAGGACCACCAGTAGCTATACTGGCTGCTCAGCATTAGCTTCAGCCTTGCAGTGAAGTTCTAGTAGCGCTATGGTAGAACAGCTTCGAGGCACAGACATTATCAATGTAATTACATGCCAGCACTGTTTACACTAGAATTTAAACTGCTCCTGTCTCTGGTAGATGCATGTTTTCAGCTGGATGCAGAACAGGATAAAGATTTACCCATTCCCAAATCACAGAGTGCAAGCACCAAGACCTTTAACCTGTACCATCTACAGTGCACAACTAAACTATCTTTTTGGAAACCTATGACAAGAACCATTAAGGAAGCTGTCAGGAACATGAAAAATATTCTATTTGAGATAAGCATGCACTTTATGCAGTCTCTTTTGACTTCTGCAAAGCACAGCTTAAGTTAAAACTCAATCGCAGCTGAGAGCTTGGCATCAACGCAGCCTCTCACATGCAAAACAAAATAAGCACGGTACGGAGCACAGCAGAGCTGGGAACAGTTGTGGGAATGCAGAAGGAAGCTGCGCAGAGCTTACCTAAAACAAAAAACACCCCAGTGCTTTCTGTCTCCCATCATGAGGAAGAATGTAACTCGGCAACTTCACTTTTAAAGTACTAAAACCCTTTTGTATCTTCCCCTCAATTCAGTTAACAGCAAAACTTGAGACACATCAGATAAAGCAGCGAGTTCCTCCGACAGGCCAGTTCCACACCAGTACATGGCTGTGATGCTGGCACCAGGCTGCTGCGCCACACCAGCCGCACAGACCAGTCTCATCAGCTAGCACGGACTTAATGCAAGGAAAGATCTAGCATTCCCAGCTGCAAATGAACGTTGTCCTGGCTCCAAAGTCCCCTTCCTCCTTGATAATTCTCCCTCTGACCACTGCATAACAAGCACCTGTACGAACTGCTGAGGAAAGATTTAAAGACGTTTACAGAGGCTGACATCCCTCCTGTCAAAAAAAACTTACAGTTGGAAGTGCTGCAAATGCTTCTCCACATGCGAACGGCCAAGTTCTGTGTGCTTCGAGCAAGGCACAAATCAGGATCTGCCTCAGGGGCGTTTAAACCGAAGCTTTGCTTTATTTTGGCCCAAGCCATGGGAACGGTGTGGCCAGCGCCAGCCTCTGCCACGCAGCCACAGACCGACCACACAAGGTCATCACAAATTCTCTGAGTTCAGTAAGTGACAGACAGGGACATCTGCTGTACATCTGGTCTGTGTTTAACGCACCATGAGTACTTCCAACACTAGCACAATTTTCATTTAAAAAAAAAAAAAAAATCACAGGCAGCCTTATCTTTCTTCCTGCCAGAAATATAAAGAATGTTACGCTGATAATTTTCTTTAACAATGCAGCCAGCTCCACCCTGATGAGGTGCGAGGGTGCTGAAAGCCAGCCGGCACACCCTCCTCAGCACACCCGCCTGCAGTGTCCCTACGCAGGATGCTGCAACTTCTGAAGACTTTCTGGACGATGCCAGCAGTGAATTTACTCCATTATAAACCCAGAGTTCTGCAGCGCTTCGCTCATTCGCCAGGCCAGGAGGAAGAACAGCAAGGGAGGAGCTGTGGCACTTCAGTGCCCCGACAGAAAGAAGCTCTGCCAGTGCCATGGAGATTCAGAACTAGTTTCAACATAATTTAAACCTTTTTAGGTCACCACTATGGCTCAATGCTACCTAGGAAAATTTTAAAACCAACAGAGATCCTAGAAATCCATAGGGTTCCCCTAAAGTAAAATTGCTTAGGAGCAGCTGCAGAAGTCAGCACAATTTTCATATCCCATCTCACCACAGTGTTAATTTGCATGGGCCGATGTTGCATTAAACCCTTCCACCAAAATTTGGAATTTAACACGGTCTGTGTAATCCAAGGTATAATGCACAAGACAGATGGCCAATTTAATGTTCCTAATGAATACCTAGGTGAACACGGCATTGCTTGCCATGTCACTCCTGCCATGCACAGCAGTCACAAATTCCAGAAGGGACTGAACAAAAAACCCTCCAAGTTGGTAACTGTTTTTACAATGACCGATGATTAAATTAGCTTAGCTATAGGATCTAACACCATGTCTTGAATTTATTCCAGTGTCACAGTTATTGGCAGGGATGAAGTTTCACATTAGCCAATTAACTAAATGCACTATTACTGTATCTCAGCTACTTAAGCTCATCAGTTAATTAAGAGATCAGCATAAGCTGAAAATAGGAATCTTACCTGACACACATACCAAACATACATTATCTTAATGATTTAATTTTACAGTTCTGTATTACGTTCCACAGGTGCAATTTGGAAAACTGAAAGGCAATTGCTCGGTTTAAGGACAGGCGAAAGAGGCATAAGCAAACATTTAAAGATTTCATCTAAGAAATGGTATTTCTTAGAATGATACTTGCTGCTTTACTAAGCTCTATTTTACAAGGTAGTTTTTCATAATAAAATTACCATTTCACACTCATTACAAATTACTTCTGTATCAATTTTTAGATGCTTTCAACTTGGATCCCATTTAAGAAGTGTTTTAACTTAGTGTCTAAGTAAAACCTACCACTCATGTTCCCAGGGACTATGCCCTGGCAATTTCCGAGCGGTGTGTCTGCCACTGCAAGCTGAAGGAGGCCGACCTGTGGGCACACAGCCCTGCTAAGCACCCGCAGCTGCAGACAGATGTGTTAACGGTGGGATAATGCATTCTCCAGGCTCCTCAGATGTCAAGCTTCTTTATGCAAAGTTATCTCTCAACCGGCTCTGAACAGTAGGTGGTAACGTCTTCTTTAATAGCTGTCAAGTCAGTCCTGCCATACACAGCACCAGCACACCAGCGACTCAGGAGCAGAAAAACGAGTACCCCACTTACCAATGTTTACCTTTTAAGGTCACACAACACAGGTCATGACACCACAGCATTGCTCGAGACTCCCCCAGAACATGGACCTGGTCTTCTACCTGCCACCAAGCCTATCTGTTTGGAATATTTGTCCTTCCTGGCAAGTTTACAGCCACTGGATAAAAATCTCCAAGGCCTTGCAAGGGTGAGACTTCATTTCTGCCACAGGCTGATTAAAAACAAACAAACAAAAAACCACAAAGTAACAACCCCCCCTCTATATTTCAGCTGCCCTTAGCACGAAAGACTTCATTCACAGAGGTTTCTACATGCTATGATACTTTAACTAGCAGGACTCATTTTCCTCCCCTGCTGTCCCTTGTTTCCCATCAGTAAAAAGCAATCCGCCACATTAACAAATTAGTATGACCACAGAAGCTAAATGATCACATTACTGAACCTCCAGGTGCTCCCAAACAGCAAGACAACAAAAGAACTAAGTCCATTTTACTGTTCATACATTTGACTGGGCACACTGAACTTCTGAAGGGCAGAAGTCTGACAGACTGGTGGCTTAAAGCCCCAGTGAAAACCAAAAACATTCATTTAATTCACTTCTACAGTAAACACCTTCTGGATCCACAATCCAGTTAATAAGCTTGAAAATTTATTCATGGAAGTACATACACTCACAGCCTAAGTGAACTCCAGCCTTGAGTTCAACAGCACGTCACCTAAAACAAGAGGGGGAAAAAAACCAGCTAAGGAAATATGATGATGCAAGTTAGATTTTTAGATAAGCAATTTTGAAACTAAATTCTTATCTTTCTTCTAGATAATCATTCTCCAAGAAACTCTAACAGCCAAGACTGGAGAAAGCTCAGTAGCTGGAAGGTCTATGAATGGGTGTAAAGGCCAAGCAGCATCAATAGCTCAAAGGTACAACACTTTGCCTTCTCAGACAAGAATGATACGGAGATATCAGCAGTTGTGTTGGGATGCTGAGAAAGTCTGCTCCTCCTCACACCCCCACCAGAGGTAAGAACATATGGTAAAGAACAATTGAAGATAAATTCGGAACTATCTGCTTGAAAATTAACTCCCGCCAAAAAACTCCGCTGGGGCCAACCCTACATGTAATTTTCACACCATGTGAAGAATAGGAATTTGCCTTAAAACAATGTGTAAAAGAGCCACAGAATCTAAAGTGGACACTGGAATCTGCTTAAGTGACTGCATTAAGTGATAAAATGAAACTAGTTACTTACAGGAGCTTTGGGGACCCAGGAGCAGCTGACAGCAATTGACCGACAGCTCTGTTCTCTAGCTGAAGATGCTGGAGATTACAAAACCCAGGATGAAACCAAAACCCAAACCCAGAAACCAGAGCAGTTCAGAGAGGGAAGCTCCACATTAGGATCACCTGAGAGCATGGAAACAGGATAAAGACCACCTGTTTCCGAGTGAAAGTGAAATTGGATAATTTCCCCACCACCCACCCACGTGTCTCACCCCGCGTCTCACGGTGTATCCAGTTCCTCTCCAGTGTCATAAGGTGCCACATCCCTTCTGCGTGCTGCTACTCTACATGGACAGGGTGACATCCCTCCTCTTGCCTCTGGTTTCCAAGGACATTTAGTTATGCAGATCTTGGAGGAAAGGCTAAAACACACTATGAGTTAAGTTTTCATAGTCAAAACTTGTTTTCAGCTGCAATCTCCAAGGTAAGGGATTTTAGGGAGAGAACATGCATCACACAATCAGAGGGGTCATCACACAGGTTGAATAAAGCTCCCATTTGTTTTCCAATACTTAAAAAGGGAAAACAAATCATACCCAAGAATTAAAAAAAAATATTTCCGCTATTCTTCTGTAGTAAGACTAAGGACTTACTTTCTATACTGTTTTGTTACATAATTTAATAAGTAACAATAGTCTAATGATAATAATTACATCATTAATTAGCACCATTACCTTTGAATAATCCTTCTTTTGATGGTAAATGCAAAGAACTTCCTCTTCTGTGCACTCCTCCTGCATAATGTGAGAGGGCAAGAACCAGAAGCACACAAGGATGATGTGAACACAAACCCTGCATTCAAGGGTTTGGGGTGGTTTTTTGTTTAGTTGGGGTTTTTTAGCAGAGGACAAATCGGGCATATTCTACAAGTTTAGTTACTTCTCAGTGTTGTTCAGATTAATACTGATATAGTTTACAAGACAGGCTGGATATTAAAAAGCCTTTAAAAATTTCTTAACAGATGAAAATTAACAAAACTGAAGCATCATCTGCAAGCAGGATTTCTTAAAATTGAACAAAATGTATCTACAATATTTTAGGTACAATTTACTAGTAATGCCCAGGCAACTTCAGAAGATCAAGCTGCCTTTTGAAAAATACGTATGTCCTGCTATTTTATACATACTAAGCTCTCAGCTGTAAAGAACTCCTACCTTTCAAGTACACCTTTTGTTAAGAAAAACATATTTATCCCACAGTTAGAGACAAGTAATAATACATAAGGACACTAGTGTATTGCTTAGATAATTAGGAAGCTATGATCCATCTTCCGAACCTAAAATGAAAAATATGCAAGCCTTTGTTGCAATCTCTCTCTCTATATATGCATGTCTCATACATCCAGGCAAAAATAAAACTCTACCATTAAAATGGGAGCACTTCAACAAAGTAGCCTTAAAACTACATCCTCTCAAGGTCATTTTAACACCCTGTGGATGTACTGAGGGGAAAAAACAGACCTATTCTAGCCTACGGTCAAGGATTATTGATGCAATCCAACTTTAAGAATTTAACCGAAGGTGCCCAAATTAGGAGCATAAACAAAGCAGCCTCCTCCAAGCAATGCTGAGAACAGACATCAGCTTCTGCTGTGAACCTCCGCCTGCAGGAGCCTCCTACCTTCCATGAGATGGAAGAACCTTGGAGCAGGCACAGGAAACTGCCCTCTTCATTTAAATTGCTCAGATAAAGATAGATTAAAGCAGCCAGAGCCTTTCCACCTTTAGCAAATTTATTTGATCTCTTTCTAATGTCCCTGAGCACAGGAGTCTTTAGCTCTATTAAATGGATTGCGTGATGCTTGTTCTGTACCAAAGGGCGGCGTTTCCAACGCGCACAACAGCACCCCCCTTAAGTAACTCTTCTTCCTTTCAAATGCAGTGATCACTGCGGAACATAATTTGATTTAAAATGCATTTAATTCTCAACAACTCAGAGCAAGCTAAAAACTGGCAGTGCAACGATTATGTTGGCAGTGGTAGCGGCTGTTACATATCCACTAACAGCTGAAGTAGGTCTTGACCATGGACTACACTTGTCTTTTCTAAAAAGGTACTCTAAAAAGGAGCTCATTTCTCCAGTGTCACCATCTACTCGTAAAGCAAAAGTAGTATTGTTTGTCAGGATAGATGTACTTTTCCTACTTTTTCACATAATTTAAGACATGAGTGCTGTAATAGCAGATTAAGCGTATGTTGATTCTGGACTTCAGAGTTAAGTTTCTGTAGGAAAAGTATTTGGTTCTGAGTTAAGGCAGAACTCTACAGTATTAGACAGACCCTCTTCTCGCCCCCTCTCCCCTTAGTTTAAGGGAAAACAAGCCTAGCTTCAAATTTAAGGATGAGAACTTTGACTGGTAATGAGTGAGAATGCATTAGCAAAAAGAGATTCTCATTTCAGCCATTAGAAGACAAGATGCTAGGTCTCCCCTGGTTTTTCAGTGCAGGTATAACTATTTCATTTAGGGGGAGGGACTCCTGAAAGCAATGGGGAAAAAAAAACCCAAGAACACTGATTGCTGGCTGTAGCAGTTAAAAGAAGAATGCACAAAAAATGGCTGGATGCAAGTACATTCCTGATTCACCCAACTCGCTACAGTAATTACTGTGCTCTAATGAGCAAACGGTGCCCATGAAGTGCTGCTTCTGCAGCTCTGATTGAGGGCGCCTCAAATCCTGGACTCAGCAGAACTGGGGCTGCATTTCGGACTCCATCCCAGTAGCAATCAAATTGTAAACATGAAAGAAACCCAGTCAGATCCCCCCAGGGACCAGAATAAATACACAAAGAAAGTAGTTAAGTTTCTTTTCTTTTAAAAGCCTATGTCAAAACTAGGAATGGAAAGCATACCCTGGGATGCGAGCAGCTCTGCTCAGCTCAGGCCAAGCCCCAGGCCATGATTTCTTCCAACAGTAGTTTCTCTCCTGCTTACTTTTTAAGCTGTAGCTTTGGTTCATAAAACTATGGCCAGTGTCCAGGACCCTCCCTATTACAGCAATATTTAAGCACTACTATCAACAGAGGCTATTAAAAATAATAATCAGAAAGGCAGTAAGAAACAAGAGACTCCTTTGCTGTGGGAAGAGTAATCTTTGCTGGGTTATGTCCAAGATGAATACCAATTACTTAGAGATGGTTGGAAAAGTCATGTAGGAAAAATAATCCTCTTTGCATGTTCTCTTCATACTAAACCTGGAGGTTTGATCTCTAGTATTCTGAACCAGCCCCTATTTTTATGACAGGGCTGTAATTTCCTCTCCCTGAAGCACAGCGTTTACCTCTTGGCTGTCAAAGAAGAGCTTGTGTCTTCCACTTTGTTAGAAACCTACACCTGGAACAGCAGGAGCTGATCCAAACTGTCCCGAGCCCTCCATCCAAACTGCCACTCCAAGAAAGCCATTGAAATACGTATGTTTTCAGCATTCACACTGCATGGAAAAGCTAGTGCTTGGAACATTTAAAGACTGGTCAACAAAGTAGCCGGTACTCTGTTAAATCAGCCTCAACCTTCCACAGAAAGAGCCGGCTGTAATATTAGCCACAGAGGAGGGGAGAGCTGTGAAATCCAAAGGTTTGGACCTGTGTAAAAGCTACGGATTAGGATGAGAAAAACACACCAGAAAAAATTCATGCCTGAGTAGCACTCACCCCAGCTAAAAAGAGCTCATTCATAGGGGCTCATTATTTAGCATCAAAATTGACTTTAACACATAATAACCTGCACTGAGATACCTTGATAGATAAATATTTGTTTTGTGAGAAAAAGGGTTACTTAGTTATTAACCTTAAACATAAACAAGTGAAAGTTGGAAAGTCTCAAAATAAGAACAAAAAAAGAAACGATGCAGATACCTAAATCTGAATTGCCTGGCAGGAGTTCCTTCAGCTGGAAAAAAATCCTCATTAATTTAAAATAATGAAATGAGACATGTGAAAGAAGGAAGGATGACTGCACTGAGCAGCTAGAAGTGCACTTTATCAATGGAAGATGAATTCAGCTTGGAAATTTGGCAGGCAGAGCAATCAGATAGTGACAGCATACTCAAGTAGGCAAACCTGGGAAGAGTTTTAAGACAAGATTAGATCACTTGGTACAATTTCGAAGACAGAATATTTAGTTTGACACGGCACTGAACTAGGAAATACAGAAGTCTTTGCTGGCACTGCCATCTCGGACTTTGCACAACCTTGTTTTAAGCTAACTTGTCATTACTTTAAAAAAAACTATTTTATTAAAAAGGGTTGATGATCAGAGAGCAGCGTGCTCAGCGTATCTCTGGATGTAGCCTGCCAAGAGACATTAACAAGGCAGGACACTGGCAGGAATTGAAATGCTTCCTCCCCCACCCCCACGTATCTACAGTATTTTCCTAACTAAAGTGGAGCTCAATGCAAATGATTAACTCTTGGTAATAAGTTTCCCACCACAATAAGATAAAATGGTAATGCTTCTCGTGTAGTCCAGCGGCATACCATTTTTCCCTGAATATAATCATCAGAAAGAACATAATTGGAGTAAAGAAAAACTGCACTTGCATTCCTCAGATAAAATACCTGTCTTCTTTGGGATGGATAAAGCCAGAAAAAGTCATATTCCGTAAGTGAACAGTTATATAGAATGCAAAAGAAATACTTGGTTATTTTCCGATGCAGGATTTTGAGGAAGCTCTGGTAAATACTGTTTTAAATATGTTTACTCATAAATTCTTGAGAAAAAGTTGCTCCCTGAGAACTGGTCATGACTGATCATGTCCTGGGACAGATGAAGGCTGGGAATGGGGAGCGTCAAAGAGCCCACCCATTCCACATGCATAATCGCTACTCCAAGGTGAAGCGGTTACACAGAACCCATCAGCAGGACGGGCACAAGGAGGGTGTTTCACTTGGGCTTCAACTAATGCACCCTCAAATTCCTACTTCCAGATGGTTTGGTAAGCAGTCTCTGCATAACTGACTTGTGTCAAAAACGCTTGGAAGTCTTCACCAGCAGCACTAAGTGACGCCCTCTATGTTAAAGACAAACAAGGAACCCAAATTCCTCTTATTTCAAATAGGGTTGCCGTGTTTTCCCCGCTGCTGGGCACTAACTCCCCAAAAAACAGCAGAGTATTTCACTTCTCAAGCCGCCTAAAAAGCTAAAGCGGCAATTTAATCATAAGCAATGACTTCTCCTCCTCCCCAACTTAAACCTAATTACGAGAAAGAATGGTATTCAAGAGAATTGGTGCACAGCAGATCAGTCACTCCACTAGAAATGGCATGAGACATCCGAAGGAGACAAAGCACACACAAGTCTCAAGACTCAGCTCTACTAACATTCTACTTACGGGACTTCAGTGAGTGAAGGACTATGAAGCCAATCAATGCAGAAGTGAGATGGTACCTTATAAAACATGGGAACATCGGAGCATTAATTACCGCTAAATAGGCAAGGTAAGAACAGTAGCGAGATGGTAGGGTTAGGAGTCAAGAATTCCCTTCTGGTCAAGATTACTTTACCAAAAAATAAAAAAATGCATAAGGACAGTTCAGAAAATGCAGAAGTTCCTTCCACCAAACCAATAAGGGCCAATTATCAGTCCATAAACTCTTTGGGGCCAGTATTATTCCTTTGATCCAATGTATTCTGCATTCATCAGCTAGCCCAAAAAGGACCCAAAAAGGCCTACAATCTGCACTCAGGAACAGGACGACTCCAGCTGTAAGCAAAAGAAACGTAATTTTAAGAAGAGACCAGCAGGACAGAATCCATGAAAGATCCACAAGGTCATGGAACGCTGAAGTCTTCCTTTAACTCTAAAAAGTGTATTTTGGTAGTGTTTCTCTCGGTAAGAAAGAAAAAGGTAGAAAAGCTTTTGGAAACCTGTATCTGAACACACGGCATTATTTATTTACATCACCCCAAGGCGGTGGTGGCCCGGGAAGTTCTGTCACAGTTGAGAAGCACCGGGTTATGTTTTCTAAGGGTTCATGCCATTTAGAAGAAAAAAGATACCCCAAACAGAGTTAAGCTGGTTTTAGAGGTTGACAGGAAAATCATCTTTCTATATGATGGATTGTTTTTTCTCATTTTGAGAGAAAGCACACTGGTTTACAAAGTCTCTATCATGAGTCAGAGTTGAAGAACTAGAGGATTATTTACACCTAAAGGACTCTCATTCTGGTATTGCCTTGCAATACCAAACCACAATATCCACGCTCGCTTGTTCTGACAATGCTGCTGCTCCTTTTTCCTCCCAGAGGAGAGACTAAAATTGTGTATTCCCTCTTGTTCCATTCCAAAGGAGTTTCAGTTAAAGCCAAAAACTGAGCCTGTAGTATTTTTGGAGCTATTTTTGTGCTGTAGTATCAGTGCAGCAGCTGGAGTGTCCTGGTAACATACAATGAATGCGCTTGTTTCGGTTGCGTTAAGGCAGCGATGGGACGTTGCATTAAGTACCATCAGCGTGAGGCCATACAATACATGACTGCTTTAAAGCATGTGACTTTAATCGAGCAATACGATTTCAATACACACGCGGTTTTCTGTTGCAGTTCAAGCTGTTTGGCACCAGAACTAGTTTTAGATTTGGATAAAGATACAATGGAGATCTACAGATGTGAAAAATCAACACACAAACGAATAAGAGAATTTCTCTCAAATCAGCATTTAAACCTGTCTTAGAATAATATCTGACATTGATACGCACTTTACAGAACACATTTTTATTCAGTAATTGCTTGTATTTATAGCAACCCATGTTCTTTTAATGTACTTGTGTAGGAACATAGCAAAAAAAAAAAGTTAGCAAAAAAATCAGTCTGTTATGTATTTACTGAGCCAAGTCATCAACATGCAAATCACAAGCGAGTTCCAACTCTTTACGAAAAAAAGTTTAAATAGCTATTTGACAGCTTTCCCCGTCCTCACCGCTCAAAGTGCTAACCCCCACCTGGGACCTGTGATTTACCACCCGTTCAGCAGGTTTGCTCATTACATGCACTGGATGTACGAAATGCACAGGCGAAGGAAGAGATTTGCTCACCCTCAGCAAGCAGGGCATTCGCATCACGTCCCAAACAGGCTTCCAGACCAAATCCGGGAACAGCGAAGGATGATGCTACTTGGAGGTGTGAAGGACTGGAGCGCTAAGCTTCATCTGAACGTATGTTTAACTACTGCTGCCACCAAATATAGCCTCCTTGCAAATAAATCCAGCGAGAGTTAGTGAAGTTGTTAGTCCAACCTTCAGATAACGTTTGTGGTTTCCAAACTATTTAACACGTATGCTACACTTTGCTTCCCATTAACACTTCCAAACTGCTTATTGCCCGTATCTTCTCACCCTCCTTTCAGTCCCTGCGCTAACAAGCTTGGAGGAACCAGAGCCTGCGATTAGTAGAACTGGGACTTATACTTTTTGATGCAGGACCATACTGCAGGTATCTGAAACATGGTTCCATGTTCAGAGACATTGAGTGTCCCCTCCTCACTTCCAGCATGGCCCCATGGGTCCTTCTTGTCCCCCACGGGGGACAGGGATGCAAGGAAATGACTCATGCAAGTGAAGTTCAAAAAGCATTTGGCGGGTGAGTGCCCAACTGAAGGCTAAACATCCTGTATTAAAGACATTATTTTGACATACACGGCTTTTCCTTGCACCAGAGATGAAGCAAATGCATCTGAAAAAACTCTGAAGGCATTAAGAAGTCTAGCATATGAGACATACGCAACGCTTTGCTATACCTTTGCCAAGAAATACTTTGTGCAGTACGTATGAAGTGTGTGAATTAGTAATTTTAACTTAAATCATTTACCTTTTCACCAGCTAGCCGTTATCCTGCAGTTGCCAATGCTCTACAATAGGCTCAGGCACTCAAGCAGCAACATGTTGCCAAAAAAAAAAAAAATTGGCAGGAGAAAATGGCATTCACCAGCTGCAGGTACTATCTGCTATTTCGTAGGTACTCTTTTACAAAAAGACTGTATTTACCCATACAGACAAGAAATCACAGATGATAGTTCTGTGGCGGAAAAATAAAGCGACAAAGTAAATGCCACGAGAGCGCCTTCTCATGAATCCAGAGTGCCCTTGATCACAGCGTGAGAGTAGAAATTGAGCTCCATGACTGAATTTTAAAAATACAAAGGTAACAAGCTTCCAACCCCAAACTACTGTACTCTGCTCCTGATGCCATCTCCGGCCCCGAGAGTATTCTCGAAGAGCACACGTATCTACTGGGAAAAGGTGAAAAATGCCTTCCTACATTCTATGTTGTCCGAACTAGGAGAATTATTTATAGTTGCGACATTTATTATAAATCATTATAAACCATACTATTTTCTAAACTATTAAGTGTTTATAATTCCATTTTATGAAAAAATATTTCCGTTATTTATAGAAAAGTGTCAATAGTAGTACCTTGAATATATACATTTTAAGGGTAAACTTTCCCTATTAAACATGTGCAATGATAACATGCAATCTACAGCATTGTATGATACATTTTCACATTTAAACCTCTAATCTTTTTCCCCCGGGCAGCACCTGTTCTCACTGAAAACTACTGAAGCACTCTTCACTACCATTTGTAAAGTGCCTTTTCTTTCATGTTTGAGAATGTGGGAAAACCACATGACAGATCAGAAACTCCCCAAACCCCCTGCCTTCTACTTAATCTTCAGCACAAGGATGTCTTTTTATATATATATATATATATATATACATACACACACACACACACACTCACATATATATATAAAAATCCTTCAGCACATCTGAGTTTCTACAGAAGTGAAGAATCATTTCTTCAGAACTGTGCCCATCTCCTCCCACAAATGGCTTCCAAGCAGGGCTGTGAATTTCTCCCTTTTAAATCATGTTCGCTAAGGAGGGGGGGGAGATGGGAAGAAAAAAAGGACATCGAGAAAAGGATGAAGGGAGGAGCTGTTAAAGTGATCTAATAGGCAAGCACAGCAGCAAGGATGCCCATCCCCACCAGTATTTCTACTTTATGAGGTACAATTTTCAAATGCTTTACATTAGGCCCTAATAGGTCAACTGGATGTGGAACAGCTCCTGCAAATTGATAGCATGTATTAATTGCTCGTGCACTTATTACCTGCAGAACCTGCATTGCCCCCGAATCTCTCAGTACTGTGAAGTCTCAGGATGACAGGCTACTTATGTCATTTTAAATATTTAAGGTAGCCTAAGAAACTTCAGCCCCGTTCAGCATTTAAGATGGAGTTTTTAATTTACTTAAAAGGTGGGAAACAGAAGGAAAACCCTTTATGCAGTTTGCGCTGCCCATCTTTTGTCCGTCTCTCATTTGCACACGCATAATCCCAGTGTGCCAGGAGAGAAAGCTACTACCTGGCTAATGCTGTGCGATCGGCCCAGGGGCAGCAGAAGGCAGCAAATGCAAAATTCAGGCTCCAGCTGAACCTTAAATACACCACATTAGACATCCTGCATATTTTACTGCACGCACACAGGTCAAGACAGTAAAATATCAAGGTACATACTCTACTATAGGTATTTTCCATCGACTGTACAAGCAATGAGCACACATGCTGCTTTTTGGATGCGTCATTCTTTTGCTGATATTGGTAACTCAATATGAAACACTGAATTAGATACTGCACTTTCCCACTGGAAACAATCACAATGTGAAGGAAAAGGGTTTTTTCTTTTCCTTAAAAAAAACAAAAACAAAACACCTGCGCTTCTTTCGCATCCCAAGTAGTGGAACACTTATCTTTCTTCAAATCTTAGATTTCAGCCAGACAACATACAGGCAGCAGATTAAGGTGTAACTGAAACACTCAGAGAACAAGTAAAGTGTTTCATTTAACAGCCAGAAACCAGGTTACTGACTGCAGCTTTTTTATTCTTCCTTGTACTTCACCTGCTTCATAGAACGGCTCATTCCATTGCTTTTCCCTTCTGATTCCGGGCAGTTGAGCCTCGTCGCTCTCACCGAGCGATGCCCGGCACCAGTCTTCCACCAGCAAGACCAGCAGCCGTGGCACAGGCGCTTCCCCAGCGAGGGGATCCAACGTGCCCCACGCGCTTGCTCCCGACATGCGGATTCACCAGCCCTGCCAAGCCGCAATACAAACACCAAAGGCTTAGCATCACTGTGAGCAAACACAGCCTGTAGGTTTTCAGTAAACAAAGCAAGCAGATGCCTCGGAAAGCCCACCGTATACACAGGCAGCACTCGCATCGCCCTGGCATCCACCCAAGGTCAGCGCCTTTCCGCATGTTGAAATTCAGCATCCCAAGCTGGCAAGACATCCCTGAGGACCATCTCATCTGCCTGCTTACTCTATTTTTTACTACAATTATGATGACTACAGCTGTCTAAATGGAGTAGCTTTTAAAACTAGAATTAGGAAGATTTAGAAAGGCTCAGTTTCATAATATGACTTCTGCAAAAGAAAGAAGAGTCCTACAGAGCTTCCAGCTGGAAGAAAAATAAAACCCACAAACCTCCACAAACCTCACCCAAAGCACCTGCATGTAGGAAAGATGAAGGTCCCTGCCTTTAAGCCACCACTAGGGCACTATGCACCCAGAAGATGACACACACAGACTTCCCAGCTTCATCCTGGCTGCTGGGTGGCAGAACTCCCCTGTAGAAAAGCTCTTCCCTTCCCGAGACAGGGATGCCACCAGCTCTGGGCAGAGAAAGCTCGCAGCCATACACCCAGCTGTGCCTCCTCTCAGGGTACCTACACCCCATGGGAAGGAAAACCAAGCCCTTCCTGCATTTTCTTTTGGAGCAGTACTTGGCAAAGCCATGCTGCACGGCTGCAGATGCACTGGGATCTGGCTTCTCTGCAGAAGCGGATGGACACACTGCACCATGCTCAAAACGTCACTTTGAATCTGGTGAGAAAGAATTGGGAGTATCTCGAAGCACCTGCTGGCCAGTACAGCATACTTTCCTACAGCAGGTATAAGCAATTTGGAAAAAAAAATAATTAAAAATTAAGGACTAAGAGGAAAAAAAACCCTGAAGTATTTGCAACAAAGGAGTCTGGCAGTGAAGCAGAGGCAGCAAATTGGAAACAACTGCCTCAAAATGTAACTGACTTTTATACGCAGCGTTTGTCTACAAGACAGGGCGAAAGCACTTTTTACATCAAACCCCGTAAGAATCACAGTCTTTCTTTGCTTATAAACCAGCAAAGGAGGAGTTGTATTCATTTATCAAACACAGTCATCTGGTCAGAAGTTTTTCAGATATCTATTTTCTTTCTTTTTTTCGGGAGCTGGGTAACCATACCAGCTGTGGCCAACTTCATCCTTCCTTGTACCTGCAAGAAGACTTGCAGAAATTGGCAAGATTTAACTATAAGGCAAACCTTTATTTCTGGCTTCAACTGTATTATAATTTGTGACTCATGAATTATATTATTCAGCATTCACATGAAAAATAATAGCTATCATATTACCTGCTGCAACAAGAGTGGATCGCTGCTTTTTAGTTTATTCAAACAGGCAACTAATAATATTTTCCATTTATCAAAAATCTCCAAAGCACAATGAATGTTCAATTTATTATATTTAATATTCAGCAAAGGAGAACGTTGTTGTTTTCAACACTGAAATCCCAAACAGAAAAATTAAAACAAATCACTTCATCTAGAAACCAAACAAACAATTACATGGAGGAACAACGCCAAAAAGGAAACTGAACAGCTGCGTTTGTCAGCCCTTATTAACAGTAAAAATAACACCTTATTTCATTTTCTAAGAGTTACTTGTTATCACCTGAAAAACAAAACCAAAGTCTATTACTTTACAAATGAAAAGTGTCATACCATCAAAGTGATATTCCAGTAGAAAAATACTTGGGACTGAATTATCAGGCATTCTCAGCACAAGATCCACAGTTCCTAATAATCTCAAGGATGCTGTGGGTGCCCAGTCCTCAGGAAATCAAGTCATTAAAGGCGACTTTTATTACAAAGGCCTCATAAAAACCACACATACTCTTGTGGACGTTATGAGAGATGTAGAGCAAGTTGTAAGAGCCATGCTAAGCTTTTCTTATTATTCCATTCATTTTTTGTTTAAAAAAAGCCAGAGTAAGACCTAACAGCTAAAGCCAGCTGTGATTTCATATTACTTTTGCAAAAACATACCCAGCACCATATTTCAGGGTTGCATTACATACCAGCAGGAACTATCTGAAGTCTGCAGCTACCTCCTTTAGGTGGCCATGAGACCCCAGAAAGGTGCTGTGTGGGGGCACGTACCATCACAGCTTGCACCCGGCAGCTAAAATGCACTACAAAATGCAATCTGGAGGCAGGAGATTCTTTGTATGCTCCGATACAAAGGGTAGGCACCAAATGCTATTAACTGCTCAGTCACGAGATGCTTGTTCAACCCCCCCCGTGCAAGCCATGCATAGCCCTACTGTATTAGTCCAATTGTGAGCAACAAATCTGACTACTTAATATGCAAATTCCCTTGGTCAGTCTTCCATAGAAGCACCATGAAAGCAGTTATTGTAACTTCAAATTAGACATGTGATATGCAGCAGTGCACAGCTCTCGAAAGAAAATATTTAAAAAACTGTTGTCCAGTTATCAAAAGCAGAGGTTGAGCACAGTATTTGGCTTTCCAGAAGTTAACAAAGCTCTAGCACCGCATCAAATTCTGCAAGAGGATGTTGTATTTTTAATAATCTCCTATTCTAGCGCGTCAGTGAAATGTGCAGCCCTATTTCCACTTGTCCCTATTATCACTGCTGGGTGATAGGGGCAGCAGTAAAGAAGACAAATTTCAAACAGAATCACCGTCTTTTATAACAAAGAAGGGCGATAAGAACTCCAGCAGGCAGGCGAACATCATGTCAAGGAGAGCACAGCAGCAATCAGACAGCTGCAGCCAAAAGCCCTAATCTGTAATGACTTGTCATGTCCGTACTTCTAGACACTGGATTTCCTGCCCTTTCGTTATTCCACACAAATAACTGTCTCCCTGAACTTTACCAAGTAAGACAAAGTAATATGCAATTTCTAATAGCATTAAGAGTTTGCCAGAAGAAAATGAACAGGTTCCTGTATCTCCTTTTTCTTCCCACACCTTCCCTCCAAAGAAAGGAAAGAAATTTTTAGGAAGAGTCCTCCAAAAAGGACTTGCCTGTGGGGTGGCAAGTTGGCAATGCAAGTTCTCCTGTCTGTGCTAAACCAAACACACCTGATAAGCCAGTAAACCTTACTTACAGGCACAAGCACAGAGTTTTCCAGCAGTTAACTCCAAACCCAATGCTCTTCTGAACACACAACTGAAGACGTCACATAACCTGTAAGTGGCCAGAGAACAGCTACTTCTCCCCCAGTCTCACCATCCTGCAGAAGCTCCGTTACTTTTGACAGGACACAGCAAAAAGAAACGTGGTGCTTGGCTCCTGAAAGCTTGAAATACCTGATGGGAGACAGCTGAGCTAAAGGGATGGGATGGGGGGGGGGGGAACCCTGTGTCTATAAATCACTTAACGATCATCTTTTATTCTTCTTTCTACCTCCTTTGAAGAGTCACCAATAAATCCATCTCACCATCCAGGACACCCACCCACCACAATACAGCTCTGCTGGACCACAACGCACCACGCGTCCAGACAGGAACTTTTTCCTAAATATGACAAGCAATATTCTCTGGAAATGAAAACTTGCTAAAAAGAGCAGTGATAATGAAACAGCTGGTACCAATCTGCAAAGACCATTTCATTTCCAGCAGGATGGGCAGGGCAGCATCTCTTTAATTCTTGTAACAGAACAGACGACTCCTGCTTCGGCCAACGTGAACAGAAACGTGCAATAAACTGGTGCACACATAGGAGAGCTGGTATTTTTGATTATACTCAGGGGAGACACCCCTGAGTATATGCAATGGCTCTCCAGATACATGCAAGCATCTTGACCTTGAAAAATACCAATAGTAACAGACAAAAGAGGCACAGGCGGTCAGGGCACGCTGTCAGCTCTGCTGAGAAGTAACGGGAAGTGCCAGTGATTGACAAAAGGACTGAGGAGAATACGAGGATGTGACAAATTCTCATCTCAACTCCGGTGATACAATTGAGCAAGGTTTCGCCAGCTCTACACACCACTGTAATAGACTGAGACCGGTATGAATGAGACTTGAGATCCGGCTCCCACTTTTATGCGCTGCTAGTACTGTCTAATCAATCTCTCGACCACTCGTAATTCACCAAGAAACTTTGCCAGTCTGGGGAAAAGACAAAGCCTCCCCAAAAGTAAGCCCACCACTGGCAATGCTCTGGTTAGAACTAAGGTGTTTCTGTTCCAAAACACTTCCTGAGATTTATAAACAATCCGGCTCTGCTCATTGACAGCAATCCGAAAGCGAATACACCAGACTAGGTCACAGCCCAGGAGCTGGAGGAAATAAGCCTTCTATGGGAAAAAGGAATAAGTCGCCTTTCTGTAAGGTCTAGTCTCCAAATGGTGTTCGCCTGTGCTTCAGCCGGTTCGCTTGCTGATGCCTCAAGACATAAGCTCCCTCGAGAGAGCAAGTCAGATTTCATACTTGGCGTGGGCATGTTTGCAGAATTCGTAAAGCTAAGAATTAGTGCAGGCTGGACTTTAACATCTCAGGATTTGTAAAAGATATTCAGAGGTTCTTTCAGCTTAACCTACAACCCCTTTTTTTCTTGTAGGGAGGCAGGACAGACACATAACATTACAAAACAGGCTATTGCACACTGTAGCTGATTGTTTAAGACAGTCCTAAGATGCCTATAATTCAAGTGAAATTTCATCACTTCTCCCTTCAGCGAGACAACCTTAAAGAACATTATCCTTAGAGCATGAATCAACACGAGCCAGCTGACATGCATTTCGCATCTCTTACATCTTGAAAAACCCAGCTGCTGTTCTAATGCACCACACACAATAGGTTATTTAACCCCAAAGCAGCAGTGTGTCATGCCGTGTAAACACCAAGCAGGAACGTGCTCCCAGTAAGCCCATCCAGGACAGCAATCCGTAGATAACTTGGAGCGAGACTCCTCACCTCACGTGCTGATACTGGGCGTGTAATAGACTAATTTACAGTATCAGACAAACTCTGATGATTTTTTTTTCTCGTATCTCATTCATTTGACATCAGGCAAGATAAGAGCGAGAAAATTAAACCCAGGCTATTTCTGTGACATGATCTCACCTCGTAACACCTAGCTTCTGAAGCAGGTCTCAGAACAAATGTCAGCGTAGCTTTTAATGCTATTTTTTGGTCAAGATTTTTGGGGTATGTATGTGATGATTCCCACCATTCTTTTTCTTTGACTTTTACTATGCTCTAGTCCTTTCTGCACTGACACTCTTCCATTATTTACTGTTTGGTAAGTCTGCTTAGTACAAATGCATTTTTTAGACAACTCACTTCTTCCCCTTCTTTCTCACTTCATTGGAACAGGTTGCTCAAAGAAGCTGTGGATGCCCCATCCCTGGAGGTGTTCAAGGCCAGGCTGGATAAGGCTTTGTGCAACCTGGTCTAGTGGGAGATGTCCCTGCCCATGGCCGGGCGTTGGAACTGGATGATCTTTACGTTCCCTTCCAACCTAAACCATTCTAGGATTTCATGAACCTCCCTTTTTTCTTAATAGAGAAGAGTAAGGAAACCTCATACTAAGCAAAGCTATAACATTCCTTTTAATGATAATGATGTAATTAAATCCTACACAGTTCTTAGCAGCTGGACTTTCTGGTATTTCTATGAACTACGTATCTGGCATTAATCAGCAGGTGGCTGCTCAAGATGTAATTCTAAGAGCTGCATTTTTTTACATTATGGAATGACAGCAAAGTCACTGATATGACAGAACACCCATCAGCTGGGGCATCTGAAATAAAACCAGATCGACAAATAATATTCCATAAGGTACAGGGGAAGACACAGTCCTAGGTCAGCAATTTTTAACCTGAAATCTGTAGACCCTGCATGTGCGAGGACTACTTAAAAGTCAAGTGTCCTGTCGGTAGGCTGACTTTAAATGACTGTAAAGCATATACAGCTCAGCTGGAGAACATCAGGGGTCCACAAACCCCAGAAGGTTGAAAAAGCAATCATTCAGACATTTAGGTAGAGAAAAACATAAGGATAAAGGCCGCTTACACTGCAGCAGTGTTTCCACATAAGCTACACTCGCTAAGTAGGTGTGCACTTGCACACGAGTGAGAATACGCTGCTCCAGCATCTGAAGTCGCTGCAAATTCATTATTTAGCATGGGTGATTTAGGCTGGAGGAAAGCATCCATCTTTCTTGGAGAGACTAAAAAGAAAAATAAAACCCAGCCCCGCCGCAGTGACAGGATCTAAGTTATCTGAAGAATTATTTTTTCGGCACACCATAAGGAGCGGAGCCCAAGGAAAACAAAGTTTGGGAGACCCAGGCAGGCCCTTTCCCCAGCCTGTCTTTATTTGCCCAGCCGCCC
>VYZM01010811.1:1324631-1453036 GCA_013398915.1 Dromas ardeola | reverse complement strand
CCCGGGGCGGGGGTCGGGCCGAGGCCGCGGGGGGGGCCGCGGGGAGGAGGGCGAGGGCCGCGGGCTGTGTGTGGGGGCGCGGGGCAGCCCCCCCGGCTGCCAGGCTGGGGCTGCGGGGGTCGGGCCAGCGGTACCCCCCCGGGCCTTCGGTGGCCAGGTGTGTTTATTTTTTCTTCCCGTGCAGTCTGGGGCTTTCCCGTGCTTCCCTGTGTTATTTATGTCTGCACATGAAGAGAAAGAACATGCACACTTGGAGATAAATCTGTATACCGCTCATAATCGAACCACCTCTGTTAACAGACTGCCCCAAAACACGACAAAATGAAAACTAAGCAAAATCAGCGCTGCTTGGTCAATCCACACCTGACTTCAGTCCTCTTCGAATAAAAGTTCGACTTCTGTGTGCTTAATGCCTAGAGGGGTTATCTTATTTCAGCAGCAATCTGGCCAGGGGTTGGGGAGTTAGGGTTATACGCTCTCAGATGCACTGTAGCTCTTTGAAACAACCAGCAGTTAAGTCAGAACGTTGAAAAATGGAAGCAGACAGGGCAAAAAATAAAGCATGGTAACAGGCTGTGCTCTGGATTCCCCACACGCTCAGCTATATATGGCAGCTTAATGTTCTGATACACAAAACAGCAGAAAACAAAACTCAAGCTGGCCGTATTTTATTCCTTAAAGATGACATTGCAAATGCATTTTTTAGGATTAAAATAGCTTAGCTGTTTGTAGAGCTCATAGTCACCACAGTGAAAGGAGCGGATGGAGAAATCCATTTTTCTACCATTAATTTTCCTACATAATCTTCATACCAAAAGACCAACCAGGCTTTGGGAAGGCACTTGTATCGATAATTAAAATCCCAAATGTATGAGATAAGCTGAGTGCAAAACGCCGAGCACTTTATCATCTGGGAGCAAAAAGACGTAGACCTGGTCTGCTTTATGGGCCCAAATTGGAAGGTCAGGACTGGTAAGAAAACCAAAGGAAAGATTATGAGAGTCAACACATGCATGCTAATTAAAAGAAAAGCAAAAGTTCCTTGTCTGTGCAGAAGTTTAAACCAGCTAAAGGAAACACACAGAGCTCACTTGTTCTAGTTTTCTTTCCAGGTTGTATCTGAGGGCCACACAGGGGTTTGCCAGAACATGCACAGGTATAACTGAAGGTATACTGGGTGCATTTTTTATGTATTTTGGTTTGAACGTAATTTGTTCAAAATTGTAGGAATGCAGGAGAAAGTTAAGGATGTTTGCAGATTTTCCTGAGAGTAGGTGGTGATGTGGGTATATCATCCTCAGAGTATGGTAGTTCTGCAGAGAGAGCGTGGATTGCAGTGAGGAACTTGGGACAGCTTCCACCTCTGGGTATCGTCTCACCCGGTGAGATCCCAAAAATGCCCGTCCGCGAAGCCGAGGGGGGTTAAATACAGTGTGACTCTGTTCCGTCCGGGGGGGCTGCTGGCTGCAAGCTGGCGTGGGAAAGAATGTCCACGCTGAGACAGCAGTCTGCTTGCGGGGCTTTGCAGTAACACATCGCCACTTGTTATTCTGCATATTTGGTATTAAACTAATTGGATACCTTGTTTTTCTCACGCACACACTATGTATAATACATATATAAGTGTTTATCTGTAAATAAACACTCAGGATGGGCCAAAGTCAATATTTACTGCCTGACCCCCTGTATCAGCATGTACTTGCAATGCACTAATAAAGTACAGAAGGCAAACCAAGACTTTTTCTAAACAGATGATTTATTTTGAAGATTATATTCCTCCACAAAATAAGTTTCATGAGAGGCAAGGACTGAGCTTTGCAATCTGAGTTTTGGCACTCTCATCTTGGCTCTGCCCTAGATACCCTTGGACAAGTCACATAACCTCGATCGCTCTATTTCTATCGGTAGATTAATGTTTATCTACATATCTCTTGGGGGTATGGCTAGGATTAATTAATTCTTACTCTTTATTACTTGCTAACTGCCTGCAATGTGTGGGATGTAAAACACTTTGAAGATCAGAAGTGTCATTTCACAAATTAAATGGTGTAATGAATTGACTGTTCCATATAGGTACGACTACCCTATATGGTTGGAAACGATTCTTTGTGGGTCATAAACCCTACAGTGCGAACAGCTGAAGGATTTTCTCATGGCACGAGATGCTACGGGACCGCATGTTGTACCAGGAGGGCCAGAGCGATGGGATTCGTGGCCCAAGGAATGAGGCATGTAGAAAGTGGATCTACATTTGCGTCGTCAAGATGATTACCTATATATTCCTATATATTGAAATATTTTGTATACTTCGCCAGTTTTTCTCTCCAACTGGGATCTCACTGTTTGCTTGCAGTCAATGGTGGTGGGTTTTGCCATCACACGACAATACAGTATGATAAATCCCTGTTCTCTGGTGAGTCATCTTTGCGTGGGAACAAGTATGAGATGCTGACAAATTGCACCAGTGCTGAAACTTCTGTCTCAGGCATCAACATT
This sequence comes from Dromas ardeola, assembly GCA_013398915.1. Taxonomy (NCBI): domain Eukaryota; kingdom Metazoa; phylum Chordata; class Aves; order Charadriiformes; family Dromadidae; genus Dromas; species Dromas ardeola. The sequence continues at coordinate 1,450,540 of VYZM01010811.1, read as the reverse complement.
TTGATTTTTATCGGTGCTACCCAGGACTATAGTATCAAAGTCTTATCACTGTAAGTGAAAGTCTACCCAGATCTCTTTCATCCTCCTTTGACAGATGGGAAAGGGAGACATGAGAGATGAGGTTATTTGCCAAAGGTCCCACAGGAAGCAGAAGCAGGAAAAAACCTTGGAGTCCAACCGCCGTGTGATGCTGAGCCCGTCTTCCTCCTCGGAGAGTCTGAAGAAATTTAGCAAGTTGCTATTTTCAGATTTAGTTCCACATGGCTCCCTTCCTGAAAGCTAATGAGGCTGTAGCCTGATTTTCAGAGGCGACATGATGGAGGTTTCCCTGCCCCCATATGATGCACAGCACTTACATTTAGATGCGGTTTTGAGGAACGCCGGCTCCCATTCCAGAACTCCCACCAGTGATTTTCAGGCTGACTCCAAGCTAATATAATCCATCCCTTAGAAAGCCATACCAAAGCGACTAGTGTTAGTCTCCACCACCTAGAGACCACAAAGCTATGTCAAAAAGATGTTAAAGCAGGCAGAGTTTGTTTTCCTGGAATGACCAAGGGAAAGAAATCTACTGCACAGAGGGGTCCCTGTGGTTGAGGAACCCCATCAGACGTGAGGACATCCCGAGCTGGCTGACTATGAACAGAGGGAGTGAATGGCTGCCCAGTCCTGCCTGTGCCTCCCCTGTGCCTGCTGGTTGTGCAGGTCCTTCAGCAGATCTCCAGGAGCACCCAGACCCCCCTCCCAGTGCCTCCACACACATCCCTGCTGCAGGAAATGCTGGGATGGGCAGTCTGAGCTTCTCAGGAACTTCCATCGAGTGGAGGGTGTCTTGCTGTGAAGAGCAGGTTACGTTTCTCTCCTGACCTCTGCCAAGCCCAGCTCCTGCTCCTATGGGCTACTTTTGCGGGCTCTTTATGTCTTCTCTATTAATAACAGAAGGAAAGGTGATGTTTCAGCTTTCTTTTATACATTTCTGCAGAACTCTGTGGTTTCTGTCCTCAATAGCTGTAGAAAAGGTGTCACTGAAAAGGCTAAAAATCACTATTTAATATGCAGCATCAGAGAAGGTTGTAAAAATCCCCAGGGGTGGTGAATTCTACTGCGGAAACCCACAAAATTCCCCCAAATATTCCTTGCTGGAAGTTTTGCTTTGCCTAAAATGCAGCAGTGGCACTACCCTCTGCTGCCAGACTGTTGAGGAAAGGCTCATTTTTTGTTGAGCATTTCAGCACCAATGTTATTTTACAGGGACCATAGAAGTATTTTGCTTTTTAGCCTGAAAACATTGAAAATGGATAAATGAATCAACCTAGAGTTTAATCAGATATTTCTCTCTTCATTCATGTATTTAAAACCAGAACTTTCTGAAGTTATGTTTGTGAAATACTTAATTTCTGCTTGAAAAGAGTTGCTCTAACTTCAGGCTATAGATATATGAGCAATTCCACTACAAGTTCCGTTTCTTGTCTGCACTGGAAATCAAGAACTTACCAACCAAATTTTTAACTGGGTAGAGGGAGTACGTATCTTAAAGCATTAGCTGTTGGTTAGCAGGTACCGGCATGACCGGCATGAAGGTAGCTGGCAAGTGAGCTGCCCACTTCCATTTTCTGTTTCATGTCAGCTTTATTGCTGTTTCTCCCTTTAAACACGCTTCTCATTTTTAATAAATTCCCTATTCTTCAAGCTGTTCTGAAAGCAGGGGGTTTTTTTAACTTACCATCCCAACCAGCTCCTGCCAACTTAAATTCTCTGAATATGACCAATGGATATTTATTGCTTTGTCACATCAGGAAGGTTTTTCTAATGGTCAAAATATACATTTAAAAAAAAAAAATTGGCTTTGATTACTAAAGGAACAAAAGTGAAACGCTGCTTCCCTCCTGTGGTGACCTTTCTGATTGCACACCGAAACACTGTATTTGTACAGACAAAATAAATTATTCTGATGACATTCGAAGAGTGTCGCTTTCTTGCTAATCTGCAGCCAAGCAGCCGTTCACTTCCCGCTGTTATTGTTACGGCGCTGGGTTTAAGTTTTCTTTTCAAAGCAGAACGGTGCTGTTGAAGCGTACAAAGCGCCAGCTCTTGCTCATCGTCCGCGATAGAAGCTGTGAGAACCTTATCTCATTACGACCTGCTATGTGGGGACAAGTTGTCCTCCTCTTTCAGCTGCATTTGAATTGATTCTGTGCCTGGGTGGGTGCGGGAGTGTTATGTATCGGTGTGCTAAATAATGAAGTGGATTAGCGGCAGCGGGACAAAGCAAACCAGCGTGGATGAGGGCCCTGAGCCCACCTGCGAATTACCTGGTGGGAGCCTCTGGGTCACTGAGCCAGCACAGAAGGACAGGTCACACAATGGGTTATGTTCTTACCACTTCTGCATTTGCCACTATAATCAATATTGTATTAGTACCTGGAGGGCTCACCCAGTGTCACGTACCTCCACCTGAAAGGACACTGAAGTTTCCAAGGGAAGACATGGAGATGTGGTTTACTTTAGAAAAGGAATGGAGCAGGGGGCGTGATAAAAATATCTGTGGTCACAAATAAGTGAGAAGAAGAAGGGCAAGAGATTTGGATTTCACAGAATCACAGAATGGCCGGGGTTGGAAGGGAGCTCTGGAGATCATCTAGTCCAACACCCCTGCCAAAGCAGGGTCACCCAGAGCAGGTTACACAGGAACGCGTCCAGGCGGGGTTTGAATGTCTCCAGAGACGGAGACTCCACCACCTCTCTGGGCAGCCTGTGCCAGGGCTCTGCCACCCTCAAAGTAATGAAGTTTTTCCTCATGTTGAGATGGAATTCCCTGTGTTCCAGTTGGTGCCTGTTGCCCCTTGTCCTGTCGCCCGGCACCACTGACAAGAGCCTGGCCCCATCCTCCTCACACCCGGCCTTTAGATATTGATAAGCATTGATGAGATCCCCTCTCAGTCTTCTCTTCTCCAGGCTAAACAGTCCCAGGTCTCTCAGGCTTTCCTCATCAGGGAGGTGCTCCACTCCCTTGCTCATCCTTGTAGCCCTCCGCTGGACTCTCTCCAGTAATTCCCTGTCTTGAACTGAGGAGCCCAGAACTGGACACAGTGCTCCAGATTTGGCCTCACCAGGGCTGAGTAGAGGGGGAAGATGACATTTCTTTTTTCTCTTTTTTGTCTTGCAAGAATGAGGGCATGTATTAGTAATGGTAACGGGGTAAGTCAGGGCTGATTAAGGAACAATTTTTTTCACAGAGCATGTAATTGAGTAGAGAGAGGAAGAAATGCTTAACACCCAGGACCTTTTGCTTCTTTCTTGGCTTTGCGCTAATGAACTCCAACAATTCCTTTGGGAAAGGTGTTTGGGAGTTCCCTTGTTCCTGGGTTTTAGCTCTGCCTCCCGAATGCAAAGCATTTGAAATCAAAGAGCTATTTCCTAGACAGAATATACAGACAACCTTCTCATGCAGGACCAAAAATTGGGTTCATTTGAGGAGAAATCAACAGTTTTTGGCGGGAGGAGAAGGAGGGGTAGAAAAGGAAAGATGCTACTGCCTGTCAAAATGCTTTTGATAAAATTAAAGCTGAGCCAGATGGTAATGGTACAGGCTAATGTTACCATATGGCAGGATCAGTCATGCAAGAAATATGCTACTTTAAGGAACGTGTGAAACTGATAGATGTTAATATTCCAAATATTTGAGATTTGTATCTTGAATATTCTCATGGGCTGCGGAGCTGGAAGAAGATGCATGTGCTCAGGAAGTGTTGGCTTGGACTGCAGTCGCACTCCGGTGGGATATTGATTCCTCCTCCGCACTCCTCAGCGGTAGGAAACATCTGGCTGAACGGTTGCTTTGCTGTCCCCGCTCGGTGCTGGGGACACGTCACAGCAGTGTGTGTGTCTGGGCAGGTGCTTGCCCAGAAGGGAAATGGAGACAGGGAAAGGGACAAGGGCTCACTGCACATGCGGGGCAGGTCAGGGACACCAGCATCCCCAATCGCTCTTGTTCTGCAAGTTTGCAGGACATCCGGAGGGGAGGCACTGTGGGCCACAGCCGTGGGGGTCCGGACCTCCCGCAACATCCCTGTGGCGGTGGAGAGGGAAAGGGCAAGGGGTGAATGAGCATAAACTCCAAACCTGTTTATTTGTAATGGAGAAAACCAGGAATCACGGCAGTGACAATGGTAGCTATGGCTGGCCAGATGCTACCAAGAAGAGGAAGATACAACTTCTCCACTCCCAGCTTCTTGTCAGCTCTTCGTTCCTGGTAGTGAAGATCCCCAGCATGGCAGGATACATTCACACTGAATTGTTGGATGGCTTTGCCTGGATGTATGTCAAAAGCTTGTCTCTTCTCATCACTATTGTCTCTGGGGAGAAAGTTATTTCATATGTACTGTAACTTCATTGAGTTGGTGGAATTGTATCAGGGATGATGAACTTGGCTGAAAATCTGTTTTGAACTTTTGATGATGATGTTAAGAAAACCAATAACAACAACAAGAGATCTCAGCTCGTGACGACTGTTGTTTGTCCCCTATGCTGTATACTACCTCGGGATTTAGAATAGGATCCTATTGTTATATTTCCAATAAACAGAGAGGCAGTTTCTCCTCCCACTTTATTAGATAGTCTTTCTATGAATCGAGGAAAATAACATGCCTGTTGTGAGACAGAGCATGGTGTAAGCAACCCTCCTTGGCCTGTCCTGGTGGAGACGTGGTCTCCAGTGCGTGCAAGGAACCCAGTGAGGGACACACAGAGCCCAGTTTAAAAACCCATGAATTCAGATAAATAAGTGTTGCTTTAATTTCTACCATTTACTACTACTGTCTACTGTCAACCATTTCCAGCAATTTAAACTGAAGGGACACAGGGATTAGAGTGGTTCTGGCAGGGTTGGAAACCTCAAAGGAAGACAGTTCAGCAAAAGTGGTGCTAAGGAGTGATCTCCAAGAAACATCCTCCGTTGTGTTGGGCTTAACATTGCGGCCTGGATTCATGTCATTTCACGTCACACCTGAATTCTGCTGACCAGAGATATTCATGTGTCGTGGTTCAGGCTGGGCTGGCCACTAAACCAACGACAGATGCTCTCTTTTAACCTCTTTTTCCCTTCCCAGAAGAGAAGGAGAGAGAAGAAGGGATTTATGGATTGAAACTAAACTAAAACTAAACTACTTTAATTAAATATTAATAATATTAAAAAAAGATAATAGGAAAAACCTGAAGAGATGGGAACATGTTTTGAATATTGATTTTTGTAAATGGGAGCATCATATTACTGGGTGTGGAAACATGAAAGATCTCTAAAACTTGTGCTTCATGACCCTTGCTGTTGGATCTAAAAGGGAGCACCTTTTTGGGAATAGTGACTGGTAAGTGACCATTTCTGAGGTTTCCTCTGCCTTTTGGCTTAACCAGCGTGCAGAGGCTGGGCTGGGTGAGCACAGCAAGCCCCGTCCTCCCAGGGCTCGGAGGGCTCACGGGCACAGGACGGCACACACTAGTGCTGTCCCAACAGTAAAACTCAACCTTAAATGAAAAGGGGATCACTTCTAATGTGCAACAGTAGCTTTCTTCTCCACTTAAGCTCCCTCCCGAAAAAAGTTACTTTTTAATAAATAAACCTTGGAAAAAGAAATTTTCTTTGCCAAAAATAAAAAAGTGTGACCTTCCACCAGCTCTGTCAATGTCAGCAGTATCTGTACACAGCAGTAAATTCTAGGTTAACCATTGTAATCAGAAAAGAAATACTCTGCACACAGACAGAAGTGATAAAGTAATTGGTATCATCATCCTTTCAGTGATGCTTTGTTAGTTATTTCTCATTTTGTATCCGTACATTCGATTTTTCCTGCCTAAGCACGGTATTTTGCATTCGTCTTCATTGAGTTTCAGCTTACAGATTTCGTCCCATTATCTAGATCAATTTGAATTCAGATCCTGTCCTCCGCATTGTTTACAGTGCCTCCCAGCTTATAAAATTGTATTATCTTCGCTATCACACAAATCAGTTATTAATGGACATGATGAACAGACCAGGCTCCTCTGTCCCCACTTGAAATGACCTGTTTGGGAAGTGTCTTTTTTCTCCTGCTTATGCACCCAAATTATGCTGATTTTGTTTATGTTCTTATTTTGCTCATACGCCCCTAATTTGCCCATGAGACTGTCATGTAATACTGAGTACACAGTCTTTTTACAGTCAGGATATATCACATCTGCTTCTCCCTTGTCCACCAGGCCTGTTATTCTGTCAGAGGGGGAAATTAGATCGATTTGATGTGATTTGTTCTCGAGAAATCCATGATGGCCTCTTTCTTGTCATTTTATTATCTTCTAGATGTTTATATTGATTATTTAATAATTTGTTCCAGTATCTTTCCAAGAAATAGAGTTAGGCAGGCTGGTGGATAACTCCTGGGGCCTCTTTTTCTCCTTTTTAAAGCTAGGGCACTGTTCGTTTCTTCTGTCCCTTGGGGCCTGCCACCATCACTTCTCAGAGATAATCACTAATGCTTTAGAAATTTCCTTGGCTGGTTCCCAAGTACTCCAGGATGAATTCCATTAGCTCTGCTGACTTAAGGACATCCATTTCCACATGTGCTCTTCCCTTATTCTAGCCTGCATGGGTGGGTACTTTCTGGCCCATGTGCCAGGTGATGCTTTGTGTGAGGGAGGACGTCATGATGGAGCAAAGCAGCATCTCTCCGAAATGGAGCCCAGACACAGACAGGCAAGTGCCCAGGCAGGGAGCTGGGAAGTCCTGGTCTCCACAACATAGACATGGTCTGGCTGATGATAATGAACCTCTGAGCTGCTTTCCCCACACCTGCTCATTTCAATAAATGGTGCCACTCACACAGATCTGCAGAAAAAATAAGACCGTGGTTTTGCAGGAATTATCCCTAAAGCTCAGGCTACCAAACAGGGATTATTTCCTGATCATGTGTCTATTCATCTGAGCTGCAGAACAGTATTGTAAGGCTCCCGGATTATCAGGTGGATTGTGAAACTCTCTAAAATCTTGGTTATATACCCAAACTAGTCCGTGAGGACATCTGTGGCCCAGAGAAGGACGCAGACCCACTCAAGGGTTTCTGGGAGTTTTGAACTGTAACTTTGCAAAGGAATTGGTGTATCAGAGCACAGACCATCCACTGCCTCTGGGGCCTTTGGTACTCTTCTCTTGCTGATTAGGTCATGGTCCAGATGATGGCTCACGTCTTTGGGCTGTTGTTTTGCCATGTTTTGCCTTCCTGCCACCTGCAAGAAGGACCAGGCCTTTTCTATGTCTTTGTTTGGGTGCATTCTTGCCCAGGTCAGAACCCAGCAAACTCAAACTAGTGCAGCTTTACAAATCCGAGAGACCCCACTGGTGCCAAAGGCAGTGTCATGGTGATATGAATGCTTGGGACACTCCACATCTTTATCTGGGTAGTGTAGCTGGTTACATTGCACCACAGAGGCATTGGGGCATCTGACTTAAATGTGAAAGTGTTAATTATAATTGGCCAGGCAGGTGGGGAGAGCAGGGTGTAAGCTTGAAATTTCCAAGTAATTTATTGCATTTATTAATTATTAACTCTCTGACTGTTAGGAATACATTTACAAGTCTGGGAATAAGAGTGGGCAAGATTAGATCATGCTCATACCTTCACAACAATTCAGCTTTTTATTAAATTTCTGTCCAGGAGGAGACTTTATGCTGAGGAAATTATTTGAGGAACCGTTAAAAAGAACTGTAAAAATCCAAATTACATTCAGTGCAGCAGAAAGAGAAGGTTTTATGAGATTTGTTAAGGGGCATTTATCACCTGGAAACACACCATAGTTTGCAAAATCCAGTTTGCTTTTAATTTAACTGCTCAAAAGTGACTGGATGACTTTTCGTTAATACTTAAATCACCCAAAGTAATTACAGAGCATTACATACATCTCATTAAGCTTCAGACCACTAGGGTGAGCCAGACTATAGCCAATGTCAACCATTGTGTAGCGTGAAATGGAAATGACATATCAGATCATGAGATTCAGAACAAATAAGTCAAAATGTGTGATGAGAGCTCATGCCTTTCATCTCAAGACTAAGGTACTTCACCTTTCCCCTTGCCCTGCGGGCCAAGGGGCAGCCTACCTCCCTTGAAAGTCTGGCTCTGCCTGTGATGAGCGGTTGAAACGGCTCCTGCAAGTGCTTTGGAAATTCTGCCCTCTTCGCGTGTGAGGCACATTGGCTGCCCAACATCACCTATTTCTTGTCCTGGGGCTCTCAAGGTGCTAAATTTCATTATGTGTGTAGGGAGCTTTCTAATCTTATCTGCAACTGTGCCAGAAAAAAAATTCTTTTAAAAGGTTTTAACACAACTCTTAACTAAGCAAAGTTAATGTGCCTAACTTATGCAAGGGCGAAAATTCTACCCACCAAAGTGTCCCCTTTGTCACCTCAGTCTGGGGTAGATACAAAGTGGTGTGCTAGAGGGGTTAACGTGAAGAACAAACAAAGAACATTTCAGTTTAGATTTAAAGTCAACTGCCCTGTGTAAGGGCATGTTTTTGTGGCTGATCTGAAGAACCTGCTTTGCCTGCGATCTGAGCCACCCAGCTGTAAGCCAGCTCCAATTTGGGACTTGTATTATGGCATTGAGTTGACACTGAGCCAGAACGTATATAGCCTGTCTTTTGGCCAGTACAAGCACGTGGCTGGCAGTCCCTTAGTAAAGAATCAGTCTTGTCCACTGACAGGATAAACTGTCCTAAAGCAATTCAGGAAAGAAATGGAGAAACTTCGTGGTACTAAAAAAGTCAAGACATGAATGCTTAGTAGTAGTCTGTATAAGCAACATTGATGATCTAGGGGTATGAGTGAGACAAAGTTGGCAGAGAAGAATAATAACTTTTATTAGATTGATATCATGAGGAAAGGCAGGCAGATGAACTCTTGGATGCACAGTGGAAGTCTGAAGAGAAGGAGCAAACAATGCTATATACAGGTTGAGATCAGTGGCTCCAAGTTTAACTTAATCAGCAGGACAAGTGGAGAGAAAGGGTGGGTGGTGCACCTCTACCTCTGCATTCCCAGCTGCTCCGCAGGGCCACGGCTCCTCCCTCGACCTTTTGGAGCTCCTGGAAAGAGCCTTGTGGGCTTCTTGTGTGTGTAAATGAGAGATGTTCTCCCCCGTGGCCACCTCCTGGCCCCTGCGTTGTGTGATGTGATACATATGTGTGTGGTGTGAGCGTGTGCTCCCGCGGGGCTGTCCCCTCTTGTGACCCAGCACAGATGCGTGACTTACTGTGGCAATAAGTGCTGGGGGCTTCGTGCTTTTGAACAACAGCTACCTCTCCTTAGACATCTGCCTGCCTGATTTCAGGGAAAAGGTGGCAGCAACCCATACGAAGCAATAAAAATATATGAAGTAAAACAGTGTCCCTTCCTCCTCATTTTTCCATGCTGGGTGGAAATCTAGCTGGATTGTAACAACCTTCACTGAAGAAAATCTATAAATGTTTGCAATAGAGAACATTGCAAAGGACAGCGGGGCTCTCTTATTTAAGGAAAAACTTCTTGAAGCAGTTTGAAAAAAGCCTGCCAAATACTTATGTATAGCATCGCTGGAAAAACAAACAGGGCTCTGCGGGCTAGCACAGTCAGCTGTGCATCATTTAGGTTAAACGGTCACATAATTCTCCCTCTTCATGTTCTTCCAACACCAGAAAACAAAGCTGTAGTTTGGTATTATTTATCCCCTGCATTCATTGATGTCAGGCACTGAATAGCCCTTCAGGGGGTTTTACTGCCCTGAACAAACTGCAAAAAAGGTGGTCTATTATCTCAGAGCAGGTTGTGCCCATGGATACTGTGGGACAGTACTCCACCTCTTGGAGATCTCCCCTGGCAGTGGCATGTCCTTGTTAAGGGGGTTCTTTGTACAGACCCCGGGTGGCTGAACTGGTTCGGTGATTGCCTTTCTTTCCCCAAGCTTGGCTCAAAAATCTCTGCTTTGCTGTAGTCAAACAGAGCTTGGAGACTCCTTTCTGTGCAGGAGCTGGCTCCCATTTCAGCGAGAAATGATACTGGAAGCCTGTGGTTTAGACAGGTACTTGGTGGAGCGTGTGCTGCGGCACGTTTTCTCTGCTTGACTCATCTCCTGCGCTGTAATCCACTTCATAGCTGAATAGTAGAGCTCTTAGGTTTGCAAAATGAGAGATTTCAAGCAATTTTAGGAGTTGGGATTCCAAACCCTTTTCTGCTGTTTTGTGACAGTAGAGATCGAAAGGACTGAGACCCTCTACCACATTGAAATAAATCTTGAGGGAATCCTGCGTGATAGCCGCATTTTCCATCTGTGTCGCATGTGTCTTCACAGCACGCTGCAATCCAGGATGGAGATGAACAAACTCATTCTCAAGAAATTCGCTTGTCCAAGAGGCTGTGTAGCTACATTAATATGTTATTTCACAGATCTGATGGCATCCCGCTGAGAAGATATATCCTGCTTATGTATCTACACACAGGAAATGGACTATGGAGGGGAGATGTGCCCTAAGAGCAAAACGAGCTCTTCATATTGGCTTTGGTTTTAAGCTGGCACTGTGGCTGTGGAAAGCAGTCACTGCTACCCCGCAGCCTGGCCATTCACTACAGGCACCGTGCCACCCCCTCTGCTCTGTGGAGGGCCCAGGTAAACCAGCATGAGGGAAAGGTAAACAGCCAGCTGGATCGATTCACTGGGAACCTCTGCTTGGGAAGACCTCATTGTGATTCTTTCCATGGGTACATGGGTATTTGTTCCTGCAGAGTACAGGAAGCATCACAGAAGGAAGCCTGCAAGCGAGTGAATCCAGGATGAAGAACGCTGGGACTTTGATGGCAGTGCCAATTTAAATGTACATCAAAGTATGGCCTGATTTTGATTCCTCTGCTTTTGTTGCTTCTTATTCCCTTGCTTCCTATGGTAGAAATGGTGAAATACTTTGACCATGTGTACGTCATCTTTGCAGAGGGGGAATAGTCGTCTTCTCTGTATCTTTCCAGTTTGCTTGTCTGGACTGACGCAGATCCCACCAGCCAGGCTGACGTCCTCTGAGATGTTTGCTCGATCAGTTGTACACACTTCCTTACTGTGTTTGTGTGTAATGCCCACTGCTGCTTTCAGCGTCCCCTTCTCCTGGAGTGCTCGGGCACATGCTTCTTCACTATTTAATTGTGTCGCTTCTTTGCAAAGGAAAATAGCGGGGGACATGGACACTTTTGCCTCCATACCCAACTCCCCACAGATCCACCAACTACCAAATGAGATAAAGTAAAAACATGCACTAATCTTCTCGCATGGCCATCTCCAAGTCCAGCTTGTGGTGGTCCTGGAAGCTGCAAATGGATAAACCTCAGCGGAGGGCAGCTGATACAACTTTATTCTTGTTACAGTTTTTGGCATTTTTGACAAGACCCCCAGCTCAGTTTGGACACCTCAAGTATGTTAAACCTTCCCGGCAGTGTAATGGTACATTACATGCTAAATGGTCGTTTTCTTGCTAACTTGATTTATGGAAAAAACTCATCCCAGGAAAAAAACAGCAATAACAGTAGGTCCAGGCAAGTTTTTCACTTGTAAAACAATATTTACTCATAAGAGCTGGCTGACAACTCCGGGAAAGCATTATCATAAACAACTTTCCTTCAGCAGAGCCATTTCATTCTGCTTTATGGCCCTGGCTTTGAACAGCTCCACCATTGTCAAGGAAGCGACACTCGGCACAAAATGATAAACATGGGACATGTCAAATGTCAGCACACGTCTGTAACAGCGAGGTTTTGGAGAGGCTATTTTCAAAAACAAGCCATCAGATTTGCATCCTGAGGGGTGTAAACACACACCAGAAGAGCGGACACCCATAAAATCTTCAGTGTTTGGGTTTCTTGGACAACAAGAGGCCACAGGGCCACTCTGCAGGTCACGCATGATGAACTATGAATGGTGATAGATACAAACTGCCCTCTGTAGTGCACTTCTCTCAGATTGCTGTTACACAGTGGTAAAAGCCATTTAAAAAGTCTTTCCTGCCCTCTGTGCCCCCTACCTGCAGCCCTTGGTCCTGTCTGCAGGAGGGTGATCCTCATCCCAGACGCTTTCAGTGCCCTCAGAACAGCCTCCGTGGTGCCTCTGCAGCACTGTAGACCAAGGGGAGAGGTGGACAAGTGCCTCCACAGCTGCAGGGAGTGCTTATGTCATGACATCCTTACCTCTTTAGGCCCCTTTTTCCTATTTTTCTGTGTAAGTTTGTGTTTTCTTTCTTGTACACCTTCCAGTTCCCACTCCCCAAACTCCTCTTGTGTTTCTTATCTCCTTCCATTCATTATAAACATCAGCCCAGAAGTGACTAATTTTTGGCAAAAAGTATTTCATTAGATTTTGCAGTGAATTCTTCAGGGAGTTTGAAAAAACAGGCAATCCATAATTTGGATCCAGTCTTCAAGGTTGGCCAGAGACCGAAGGAAGAACTGAGGCTGTCCTGCGGTCTGCTGGAGTTGCTTCTGTCTCCCAGTTTCTCAGTCACATTGTGTGGAGATGGTTAAGCTCCCAGGCTGATAAACAGACTGCTGAAGAATGTTTTTTCCACTTTGCCAGGCAGCAGAGAAAAGGCTCTCCTGACGCTCCTGGTGCCACGCAACGTCGTGCTGCGCTGCTCTATCAATGCACTTAGTGGGCTTTTGGGAACAAAGCATAAATATTTCAGAAGGGTGCTTTAATAAGTGTTTGTTTGCTCAAAAGCTGTTGATTCCTTCTTTGGTAGTTGCTATGGTAAAACACGTTGATTTAAACAGGAACATGAACGCAGACTGGAGAGGTTCACTCCCCGTGTTATCTCTTGATAACATATGTTATCTCTTGAAACCCATCTCACCAGCAAAAGGGACGGCTCTGAGAAGGTGGCGATGCAGCTCTGGTTGTGGCTTCAGCCAGGCACTCGCTTCAGTAGTTCACACCCAGCAAAATACTTCTTTAGCCCACAAATTGCATTCATCCCACTTTGAAAGCGAGGATTGCCTAGTGGCCTGAAGAGTGGTGTGATCTCTCGCGTGCCGCTGCCACCTCCACCGCTTCTCCTCTGCCGCTGGAGAAGGACCTCTCTGGCTGTAGAAGCGTGGCTGGGCATGAGCATGGCCGGGCATGAGCATGGCCTTGGGGATTGTCCTCGCAGATGATGAAGACAGCCACTGTTAAAATCATCCACATACTCCTTTTTGGCCTAAAGAATAGGGCTAAAGTGGAAGGGGATTTTGGGGGGACAGTCTGGACAAAGGATTTTGCTATGTTTGCTGCAATATGAGCAATAAGCCACAACCAGTTTCCACTGTTTCCCTGCTGCCGAGTGGCAAAACAAGCACAAAACACCTGCCAACATGCTACGAGTTTGCCAAGGCCAACAGCATCCTTCCAGTCAAACGCAGTGAATAAACAACGAGTGCAACTGAGTCAACAAGGCCAACACGGGGAAGGGAGAAAGCCACCAGGGCTGCCCGCAGCCCTCTGACCCATCACCCCGCTCCGAGGGTGGGAAGGGGGGCTTTGATCAGAGCGTGATTCATCTTCCCCAAGTGTGGAGGGCAAGAAATCCGTGAGCCAACCATCAGCATTCCCTGGCAGTTCCTGGAGAAAGGCCACTGAAGAGCTGTGCTCTGGCAAGCCCCATTCCCCGCTGGGAGAGGGCCCTGCAGATTTAATTGATTTTGCAATACATGGTGCTCGAGATCAGAGCCACCGGGCTGGGCGGAGGCTGGGCTCTCATCTGATGGGGTGCTCCATGTCCATCCTCGTGCGGGACCCAAGCTCCACACAGATTTAGGTTTTCCAGGTTCACATGACTAATTAAATGTCCGCCTGCCCTCTTCACAGCCCGCGTGGTGGGGCTGAGCTGAGCTGTGCCGGGGTGGGATTTGAAGCTTGGTGGTACTGTGCACTCGCCCTGTGCTCCGACCGTGAAGTGATCTGAGAGAACACATGGTTGTCTCCATCTTCAAGACTGTAAATATCACACTCCGAAGTACAACCATTCTTCCAACCCTTCTGGCTCAAGATGCTCATCATTAAGAGCCCCAACTTTCAAATACTGAATCTCTGCTATCACCTTCTGATTTACCATTCTCCCCTTTCGCACTGTGGTATTCAAGACTGTGATATGTGCTGGGGCTCAGCTGGCATGCCCAGCTAAAAAGGAGGCATAACATTTCATAAATCAGCTTTCTGCCTACCTGGATGTAACATGGCCTCTGTATCTCCAGAGCACCCCAGGAATCTGAGAGACAGGCAGCATTTTTCTGCATACCTTCCCCGTGATGTAGGTGGTGTGCTATTTCAGCTCAGAATTAATACTACAATTAGACTCATTCAGGCTTTAATAGCGTCGCTGGACTATAAACTTCTGAAGCATGCTGTGTGCGCTAAGGTATCAGGGTAACAAAACCGGCTATTATTGTTGCTGTTAGTGTGGAATTGCCAAGAAGCCCTCGTGAGACCCGCACTCCTCCGGGAGGGCACTGCGCGACTCAAGGTAAACCCGGCACGGCTGCCAGCCTTAGCGCAGGCAGCCAGGGCAGAGCACAACCGAGAGAGAAGCAGCAGATAATGGCAGGGACTGAATATATTTCCCTCCACTCTGGCCCACAGCTCTTCATATAATGGGCTTTTTTTTTTTGTTGCTGAAGGATCAGGGAGCTTTCCAGCCGCCTTGGCCCCAGAACAGCAGCGTGGCAGCGCTGCAGAAAAGCTTCACAGGCACTTTGGAAACCTCCTGTGAGAACAGGCCATGTCTAATCCTCTGAGGCATGTTACGGTGCCTGTCCCAGCCCTGTGTCAGAGAAGAACGGAAGGCATCAGAACTCCCCACTGTCTCCCCTTCTGCGGGTGAGTGTCCGGAGCACAGGACTTTGAATTTCATCCTCATGGCATGTTATTTTTGGATCTACAGAAGATCCAAACCTCTCAGGATGCAGCGATGAGGGGCGTCATCTCTCGGTGTGTTAAAGCACCTTTAGGAAGGGGGCTGCAGTCGAAGCTGGAGAACTACTGCCAAAAAGTACAATACACATGGAGAAAACATGCTACAGCAAAGAAACAAAAATAGAAAGGCAAACTTAGATAAGGCCCTGACAGGAAGCTAGATGGACTGTGCCACTTCAGCTGTGCTTGTTTAAACCTGTCTTTCTGTATTTATTTAATAGATTCCGGCATCTCTCGCTTGGAATCTGTTTCAGAAGTGCTGGCTGATTTCTGTTCAGCGGGAGCACACAGCCCCATGTCTTCACCACCAACAACAGCGCTTAGCAAAGAAGTGTTAAGAAGTGTGACCTGGACAGGAGAGGAAGTGTCCTTTCGGATGCTTTAGGGTTGTTGACATGGGAACGGTAGCTCACCATACGGCATGTTCCTTCTTTTAAACCAGCAGGGAGCTTTAATTATTCAGACTGGGAAACAGTCTGAAGGAACCGCTCAAAATGCCTTGTGCTGAGGCCAGTCTGTTCCCCTTGGTGATCAGATGTTTGGTGTCTCTCTTCTCTATTTGTATTCCTGCTCCGTGCCAGAGAAGAACGGGGGCTGGCACATGCAGCCTCGGCAGGGGAGATGCTCGCCGAGATCTTCTGCTGAACCTCTGTGTGTGCTACAGAAACCCAGCCTGGTGCTTTCCCCCACTCCTCTCTGCTGCTCTGCGATGCTTGTGCTCCCGGGATCCAGCCTGTGAGCTGTTGGCTAGCAGTTGAGCTAGCTCAGAGGCGGTAAAAGGTCTTAAAAAACATATTGGGTCCAAAATGTTTTACACCAGGAATCAGGGTCCTGCAGTTCCTGGGGAACTCTGGAGCCGCAGAAGTGGTTGGTGCATACTGCAAACACACTCTGCAATTGCACACCCGCGCCCGCAGCCTGCCTTGCGAACACGGGCACGCTTATTGAGAAATGGTCATTTTCGACCTTTCATCTTCACCATTTCATCTTCACAGCCAGTTCCCTCTCCGCTATATGCTAAAGCCCCATTAGCAATGATGTGACACCTACAAGGTTCTAATAAAACCCCTGAAAGTTTAGATCAATAGTTAATTAGCTGGGGGCCTCTGGCAGACAGTACAGTGAGATGGAGCTGTCAGAGCATCGCAGTTTCCTGCAGTAAGTCTTGCCATCTCTGCATTACTGAAAATTTGAGGAGATGGCATTGTGAGCTTGCTGCGCGTACAGGAATCCCATCCAGACATCTATACGTGGCTGCAAGGGGCTAGAGGTGGGCTCAGGGGGAGTTGAGATGATGCATTCTAATTAGCGATAGAACAAGAGGGAATGGCTTCAAGTTGCAACAGGGTAGGTTTAGACTGGACATTAGGAAAAAATTCTCCACAGAACGAGTGGTCAGATGCTGGAATAGGCTGCCCAGGGAGGTGGTGGAGTCACCATCCCTGAATGCGTTTAAGAGTCGTTTAGGTGTGGTGTTGGGGGATATGGTGTAGGGGAGAACTTTGTAGAGTGGGGTTGATGGTTGGACTCGATGATCCCAAGGGTCTTTTCCAACCTGAATGATTCTATGATTCTGTGATTTGTTACGTCTCTGCATCTCCTTAACTTTAGCTTTGCAAAATGGCATCTGTGTGCTTGAAAGGAAATTATAAAATTTATGTGGGTCTGCCTTGCAATTGCTAAGGTTTGATCAAATTATATTGTCACAAGCGAAAGCAGCAAAACCCAGTGAACACCCCACAGAAGGATGCAATAATCTTTTTACTGAAACCCTTTTCATAATACATACGATATAAAACGTGTTATATTTTCAGTGATTTCTTTCTCTCTTTATGTGGGTTGCAAATTAACTCAGAAATAAACACTGCAAAAATCAATAAATACTTCATCCTTTAGCCTTTGGTCTTATTTATTCACCAACAACTTAGACTGCATAGCCAAAGAAAAACAATTCTCTCTTCATTATTTTCTGGTTGAACAACTCTGAAGTAGCAGAAGAAGACACGCTCCACTATTGTTTTCCTCTGCTGCAGTAGCCAAAATTGCCCCTGATCTGTTCGAGGCGGAGCTGGGCAAACAATTTGTAAGTGATGCCAGGAACATAACACAGTAAGATGTCCTCAGGCTTTTAATTTCTACAGGCTATTAGCGGGTGAGACAACAGAGAATTTTCTAAAATTCTTCTTCAGACATAGCTTTTTTGCCAGAAAACGCCAATTTACTCAAATGGGAACTTTTTATGGGAAAGGTTCTGAAGGGTATTCTAGAGGCATTGCTAAACCTCAGGTTTTGAGCTGGGAATGCTGAGAGAGAGGATCCTTTGAGGCATTTGCTGGTTACATCCATCCCAGGTAGGCATTCATGGATTTTAGCCTTTCCCAGTGAGTGCCCTGCTGCCCACCAGCCTGCTCCTTTTCCACAGTGCCCTGATGGGGAGCAAAATGGACCACTGGAAAACCTAGAAGTGCCTTCCATCATGGAAAAAACTCTCTTCCACCTCTACTTCTGAGAAGGGCCACCTGGCTTTAACCCGAAAACAGCACAGAAATGGGGTCACCAAGGAGTCTCCTGGGCAGGGCAGGGATGGGGGGGGGACTTGGGGAGACCCTCGTCTGGCTTTGGGGGAAGGAGCTTTGCTGAGGGCTGGGTCCTTCCTCGGCTCCTCTGCCATTAGAGGCATTTCGGCAATGCAGATAGGAGCTCCATTTACCAGGAAACCTATTTTTGCGGTTTCCTCCCTGCAGCGGGAGGTCAGGCTCAGGTGGAATATTGTTCAATATTTCATATGCTGAGATGGCCAGGGAGAGTCCCCACTTCCTTCCATAGAGTTTGGAACTGGTTTGGGAAACTAAATAAAGCACGAAAAAAAAACCCCCCGTGATACAACTTGCCCAGGAGCAGGGCTTGGCTGCTGACTTTGCGGCACTATTTTTATACCTGAAGTGTTTCCAAGCTCCCAAAGGCTTAACGGAGCAGGTCCAGGGGAGACGTTCACTGGGGAAGGGCTCTGCTGGCCAGAAGAGGTTTCTTCCTGTTTATTAGCTGGAGACATTCTGTTTAAAAGCAGGAGGGAGTGACTTTGTCTCTCTGCCTGCTGCATGAGGAAGCCCTGTTTGCAGAGCATTTCCCTTGCCTTGTTTACTGGCCAGTGAAAATAACTGCAAAAAAACCCCCAAAAGAGCAGATTCCTGCTCTTGGGGCCGTACATTGGGTTTGACTGGGGAGGTGGGGAAAGATGTACATTCAGGTCCCAAGGTGGACCCGATCACAGTCCCGTCCGAGGGCATCTCTGTGCTGCTTATCCTGGGAAGGGAGTTTGCAGTTCGCTTTATAAATCATAGTCCGCAACCAGCCTGCAACGGCGGGGGGCTGCAGGGGAGCGCGGGAGAGACAAACCGGGGGAGAGGTGCAAAAGTCTCCGCCACCCCTGTGACCGGTGGGGATGAGCTGACAGGACGGTGCAGACCCCAACCCCATGGGGAGAGCGATCGGTGGGCAGCAGAGACTCCTCCACACAGCCCTTTCCCGCTCCTTTTCTTCCCACAGAGTAGGTGGCCATCATTCCCCCTCCCCGGCCGGGGGGGGACCGCAGCCTTGCAGAGCACAGTGGTGATTTCAAGCATTTAAACATACGGGCTCTTTCTTTTCTCCGAACGCAGAAACATCGGAGGGTCAATCAGCTCATTCTCTTCCTTCCCCGGAAGCCGCAGAGGGTTTTCTGAAGTGCTCCCAAACTCATTGAGATGATGCCTCGACAAATTGTTCTATCTCTGTAATTGTTCGGGGCCTGGTACGAGTGGCCCGAAACGAGCAGAACAAAAACCTCCTCAGCGGAGGCCCGCGGCCTTGGACCGCTGACGCCGCCCTGCATCACGCATCTGTTCGCCCGGCGGGGGGTTGGCAGAAAAAGGTTTTTCTCTCACCAGCTGCAAAATAATAATCCCCCCTTGCTCCCCAGGCCAAAGCCAGAAAAAGTAAAGGAGATATCTTTTTCTGGCGGAAAATGCTCCGTGTTTCTGTTGACTCTAGTCCTTCCAATGGAGAAGGCTGGGCTGTGCGTGTCTGGCGGCTGCGTCCTTCTTGCCTCTCTGACGTGCTGTGTTCCCTGTTTTCCAGCCAAAGCCGGGGTGGACGCAGCAGGAAGGCGATCACGGCGATGTGCAGGGAGGTGGTACCCACCGGCTGCCAGGCACCGCCGATGGGGAGCCTGCAGCCTCCGCTGCTGAGCTCTTAAATCCGCACCTGGCCACCGCTCACTGAAATCATCAGCCTGGAGACGTCACTGCGATCCCAGAGCACCAGGCTCTGTGATGGGCACACGGGATGGTGCTGTATAAACACACTCGCTGTTGCTCGGTAGCCCTGCGCCACTGCATCCTTCGTGTACCAGTGTGAGGAAAGTTTGGGTTTGCTTAGGATGATGTGCACAAGTGTCACAGGGCAGAGCCTGGGCTTTATACCGGACCATCTGCAGCTCAGAGGTCCTTCTGATGGAGCTGGGAGGGGACGGCAGAGCACGCCACATATACATTAGCTTTTCAGGTTTGGACACTGCAAATGAGGAGGGAATATCTCAGCTCAGGTCTCCATCCAGCCTTTGGAGAGCTGCAGGATGACTTCAGCCCAGGCAGTCTGCTGGAGTCCAGCAGAAGGCCAGTAGCTCTGTCAAGACAAGGAAGCCAACCCGAAGATGCAGAGGGATGCTCTGCGGGTGTGCAGCGATGTGCAGCACCCTGAAGGCTGCAGGGCAATGGTCCATCTTCTGTACGTGCTGGCTTGCACGTTTGGTGTCCTTTCGCTGAGCTTGCGAAGGATGGTGGCGGTAGTTCTGGCCAAATCCCACCCCGGGATGGTCTGCGGCGAAGCGTGGCCGGGGTTGCAGCCCGCGACCCCACAGCTCGAGGCCCCTCAGGACCGCCACGAGTGCATCCATGTATGCACATGTGTGTGTTACTGCCTGTGAGCACACGCAGGTGTGTGCTGACCGAGTGCCTTGCTAGAAGGCTGAAGGCTCATTTCTTCACTCTCTCTCAGGTTTTGATAGGGTGCGGGAAATTAAATCTGAGGAGGAATGATGCCTTCCCTCCCTGCTCTCCCCCAGGCAAACTTTTATGAAAATTTAGGTAGGTAATGTGACAAAGAAAAAATAATACCCAAAAAGGGCTCCATGAAATCATGTTATCAGACCTAAATGCTTGCACTGCTTTAAACTGTCATTGCTGGGCCACAGTGGGAAGCTAAATAAATGGAAATTGGTATTCTAGCCTTAAACTCATCCTGCGTTTTTCCCTGCGTTCCTTTCCTTTGCTCATCTGGACTGATAAACTGCTAATCCAGACTACCTTTTATGCTGCAAGGTGTTATTACTGCTTACAGAGCTGATAGGAAGTATAAGTATGCTATGATAACTGAGTGCCAGAAGTCTGTAGAGCACAGGGAGGGACAAGCATCACTTTGTGCAATTTGCCACCTAAACAAGAAACAGACTTTGCAGGCACAGCTGGAAGATCTTGTGACAGTCCTGCCACCGTGTGAGGCCCTCCCAACCTTGCGAGGGACGGAGGATGCTGCTGGCATCCACGGAGGAACAAGGAATGGGTGGGTGCAGACAAAAGTCCCGGTGGGGCTGTCCCTGCAGAGCCGGGCAGGAGAGGGCATTGCCCTGCATGGCCCCGACGGCCAGGACAGCGAGGAAGAGCCCCGTCTCAGCCACCGTCTCTGCACCAGGCTCAGGAGTTTTCCCATCCCATCTACAGGAAGGCTTTTGAAACATGAGAGAGGAGACCGGGGGAGAAAAAAAAATGCCTTTTTCCTTCCAGGCAGCCAAGCAGAATTGCTAACACAGGATGCCACCTGTTTCGGAGGTGGCTGTCCAAAACCCACGTGAGGAAGGGGAAGATGTCAGGAAGCGGTCAGATGTCTCCTGCACCGTTACTTGGCACTGGGCTGCTGGGAATGGAGCAGCGCAGCAGCCTTGGGAACCCACAGGAGGCTAAGGAAAGGAAAAATCGGGCTGTGCCTAACACAGGAAAGCTGATAAATAAGATGAAAGGAAAACACAGGCAGTGATGGGCCAGAGCAGAGTAAACTCTAAATAAAGCAAAGAAATGAATCTCCAAGTGATGCTTGATCCAGATAAGGTTGTTGGTCACTGCAAGATAAGGGCCAGCTCCGGGCTTTGAGAGCGTGTTTATAACAAACCACGAGCACTGATGCTTCCAGCAGAACTCCCCAGCCTGGGAAGGAGCTACCTGAGTGCGGGGACGGGGCGTTCCCTCCATTTGCCTCCCCAGCACCCTGGGTCCCCCTGTCCTGCGGCAGAGGAAGGATGAAACCTTGCTACCATTCACTCCCCATTTTTCCAGGACTGAGGAGTTCCCCAGCCCATTTATGGGCTGCACACAAAGGTCGTCACCTGCCTGCCAAGGGAAAGGGACAAGATGTCCTGGTTCTAGAATCCTGGGGCTGCAGGGATCTGTTAATACCAGGAATAACAGGCATCCTGTTTTCCTGTTACGGCCATGTCTGTTATCCCTCCCGTGAAGCCCTGGGACTGCCTCCACCCTGGCCTGGAAACCCAACCCGCCACCCCAAACAAGGTGTTCTTTCACCATGTGGTGAGAAAGCTGGGTGGCCTCGCACGGTACGTGACATGGGTGCCCGGCGGAGGGATTGTCTTCTCGGGCAGAGACCTTCTTTGTAGAGACAGGCACTGAGCTGTAAGAATTAATATATAGGCAAACAAAGTGGAAACGATCAGGAGGGAACGTGATATCTGGAGTGCGTCACAAGCAAATATGCTTTCCAATTAAATGACTAGAAAGAAATGGAGGGGACTACACGAGAGGAGGGGAGGGGGAAAGGGAGGGCTGCCTTCACTGCTTTTTTCCCTGTGCGTCATCTTTTATACCCGTGGAAAATGACTGCAAGAAGCAAGTACATCAAAGTGGTAACCTTTCACTCTCGTTCCAAACAAGCGAGATGCTGACTCTGGGAACAAGGAGATTGCAGCCTGGCTGGTTTCACCTTGGAAGTCACATTTTCAGCCTAGTCCTGCTCCTTGGTCTTTCCTCTTGCAGGAGAGAATACGGTATTAAACGTGTGGCATTGGAGGGCTAGCTGATGCTTTGGACTGAGAGTTAAGTTTACACTTGGTTGCAGGATTATTTTGCAGACTAGAACCCTCTTCTGGTTAAATGTTTGTGTTTGAGGCTGTTTTGGAAAATCCTGTTACTAAGAAGAGCAAGGATCAGAGTTTCGTAACAGTTCATGCCAACGGTTACTGGTGTCAGGAAAGACTGCTTCTTTAATGAGCTGACAGCAGGGGTCAAGTACTCTGCTGAGATATCGTCAGTGTAAAATATCCAGTGTTTCCAAGAGAAAAAGAGCGTGTATGTCCTGCAGGATTCACTCAGTTCTACACACTCCACCTTCTGCTCTCCAGATTTGCCATTTGGCTGAGTAACACGACTGAGCCCCTCACTCCCTCTATGTTTGTACCCCTCCTTCACTCCAGCTCGCACTGCCATGTTTAAATTATTCTGTTAATAATTCTGTCAGCATCGTATTTGGTCCATTTAAAACAAGTTTCAGGCTACAGACAGAAAGACTTAAGCCTGAAGGCTCCCATAGGCACCAAGAGCTGAACTCTGTGTGCCTGCAGCATTTATCCATTTGTACATTTGTCCATTCATCTTCCCAGCAACGTGAACAAGAAAATCCTCTGCAAGGAATAAGCCCATCTCTGTTTGTCATCTGGAAGGCTTTGTTTGTAACGCTTGCTGTTCTCGTCCAAGCTGCAGGATTATGGAGCTGAAAGTATCCCTAAAATATATCCTCAAGTCAGTACAGAAGGGCCAATGAGTTAAAATGAACGCAGTAAAAGAGAGGGGAAACCAGCCCTATTTGCTCCTCGCCTCTTGTACAGGGCAGGAGATCTTTGCATGCAGCACGGCTGTGTCCTCACCAGCACATCTCAGCTCCGCTCTCCTGGTTCTTGCTTTCCCACACTGCCCTGTCAAAGCGCTTCTTTCTTGGTCCTCCTGAGCCATCCCAGCTTCCTCTGGGAGGAATGTGCTAAAGATGCCAAGTTATGGTTTGGTTAAGTGGAAAGATTATTCTCGGTATGACACGATGAAGCACAAATGAAAAGCTGGTTCTTGGGGCTGTACCCTTTCTGCTCTGCCTCCTGCCAAAATGCTCTTAATTAGCACAGAGGAAAAAAGAGGGCTTTTTGTGATTGACGCTTGAATAGAAAGATCTAATAAAAATGTTAGCCCACACTGAATCAAAATATTTTTATTTTCTTCTGAAACGAAAAATAGAAGAAAAATGTTTTTCTGGCTCAACTCAAAACCTTTCATTTTGTTTCATTTTGGGATAACTTTACACTTTCAAGTCTCTGATTTTGCTTTGCGTTTTTCAAAGAATAGGTCAACTTTGAAAACAAAGGTTATTTCAAAATGAAAATCCGACCACTTTGTTTTTAGCCCCTAAACAGACCATCTGATTTTAAAAATGTTGAAACATTGTGTTTTGACTTTATCAAAATGCTTTTTTCTTCCACCTTAACTTTTGCATCTGGAAGGATTCAAAGAATTCAGCCTTTTTTTTTTTTGGGGGGGGGGTGGTGTTGTAAATCTGCTGTTCCCTGAGAAACAATTCCCACCGCATTATCCTCAAGTTTCTTAGTCTTTAGCTAGTCTTAGCTGACTCATTCTCAAATGCTACTGTAATCACATGCTTTTCACACGATAATTGTTTACAGCCAACTTCTACCCATTTCCATCTGTGCTTTATCAGTAGCCACTGCTTAAACACCATTTTCTGTCAATAGCTGTCATGAGTTCCCAGGATACTAATGTGTTTGGGCCGCACAGATGCTGAGACGCTCACAAACTGCTGGGAGAAAAATCAAGCATCCAAAGGTTCCTTCCAAGGGGAAAAAAGGCCCCAAAAAGTAGATCCAAAGGTCAGAAGAGGGGAAGCGTCACCAAAGAAGTGGGGGTCGTCCACCCTGCTGTTGGTCCTTCACACCACCAGAGAACCTCCTTCCCAGCCTCGAGGACCCTCTGCCGCCCGTGGTCCCTCCAGAGTGCAGGAGTGATGGAGCAGCTCTGCCAGGAGCTGATGGAGAGGAATAAGGAAGAGTTAAGGTAATCCCAGCCGTTGTGGCCATATCCAGGTTAAGGTTAGCTTCACAAGAACCCTGGTCCCAGGAAGAGGGGGAGAACAGGGACCTGCTCCTATCCTGAATCCTGCGCTAGCTTGGCACAGAGATGAAGGCAGTCCCCCAACCTCCTCCACTCGCTGCCTGATGTTGAACAAGTCGCTTCCCTTCCCTCTGAAAGGGGCAGTCTGAGCCCGGCTCCTTGCGGGGCTGGGGATGAGGAGCGGGACGGCCAGGGAAGGCATCACGGCTCAGCTGAAGCCCTCCCGAGGGCAGCTGGCTGCCTCTCAATCTGCTAACTCAATAACAGCGGTGCCCTGCAAATCCGCTTCAGGCAATGAATCCCCTTTTACTCAAGAGGTTTATTCAGTTACTCTCTGCTATTTTCAGTAGGGAAGGCATTTTTATTGTGGCAATTTAATAAATTAGCAGGGATTGGTGTCAGTAACCTTCTTGCAACGTCAGAAATGCAAAGCTTCATGTGGCAACAATCCCATTATGGGCCTAATCTCATCTGCTTCTTAACAGATAACGGCGTGATAAGGGGTCAGATTTCCTTGGCTGCCTTTGCGAGTGTGCTAAGCTTATTATCCTCTCCTCATCCCCTACAGGAGACAGGCTTTCACCTCCTAACCCCTCCCGTAATTATTCACTCCCTGTTAGCAGAGCATGGCAGGTCTGGCTCTTGAATTCTGCTTAATACAATATTATTTATCTAGCCAATATTCTCCTCTCAGTGGGTTCCCACTGATGGCTTTTCTCTCTGCAGCTTCCTCCCGCTCTCTCTGCAGTTCTTCCCACTGTGTATTTTGACCTTTTAAAGTATTTCAAAGGCCATAAGGATCCTCCTGAAGAAACAGGACTTACAAGGAAAGAAGACAAGAGCAGAACCTTATTTTCCAGGTTGTGCTGATTATAGTGACATGAATGACTCCCTGCACAGCCCAGGCTGAGTTACTACCAGTTGCCTCCCTCTGTTCATGTTCCCGACTAGTGATAAATATTTGCTTTCTCTTCTTGAGGCTGGATCATGTCAGGTTTCATTTTCAGAAAGCTCTTTTATAAAAAAAACCACCAACTCTCTCTGTTTATTAAGACTTTCAATTTCTGCCCTCAGCTATATTTAGTTTATAGGGAATTTATGGGATGAATGCACTTTTGTTAGCACAGGGGTGGTTACAAATGGCATCGGCTGGCAAAATGTCAACTCGCCTGTCAGGGTGGTTTGCAGGATGGGGAGGGCAGGCATGCTTCGGCAGAATCCTATTAATTGTGATGCGAAATGCTTTCAAAACACCCTTCCACAGAAGGGAGCTCAGCAGCAGATCCCAATTCCATGGTCAACTGCCCGGGCTGTTTTATAATCGATCATTCCTCACCGGCCTTGCTGCTGTCAGCTGCGAAGCGCTGTTTCGTCTGAGAGGTGCAGCTTAACACCGTCACCGTCACACATCTGCAAAGTAAACGTGTCGACGGGCACCACCTCTACGCAGAATACAAGACCGCATTGTTC
Source organism: Dromas ardeola (assembly GCA_013398915.1). Lineage (NCBI taxonomy): Eukaryota > Metazoa > Chordata > Aves > Charadriiformes > Dromadidae > Dromas > Dromas ardeola. The sequence goes on along the minus strand of VYZM01010811.1, from coordinate 1,424,874 downwards.
CTGCTCAGATCCTCTCCTTTCATCACGGCTCTCCTCTCTCTTTCATCACCCAAACTGGTAGGGGAGAAAGTCAGGATGCTCAGTTTGGCCATTTGTATGCAGGATGTGTATGGATGGGAAAGCAACTGGCAGCAGAACCGGCATGTCCAAAGGTCACTGCTGATGCCTCAGATGCCAAAGGTCCTGCTCAGGTTGGGGTGATCTGAACACAGGAGCGAAGCAGAGGAGCAACTCCCAAAGCTGCTTATCTCAAGGCTGAGCTCTCTCTGTCCCATGTTTGTGAGCATTTCTCCTTTTCGGATGAATGCTTAAGCTAAAATACAGATGTGGCAGCTGTTCTAACTCTCATGGCCCTGATCTGAAGGCATCAGGTAACAAAATGATGATGCTTGGGACGTTTTACTATTTCTGAGAGAACCTGGTGCCAGACTTCCAGACAACTAATGCCAGCTGAGAGGAATCCCACCCTTCACATCTTCCTGTCTGCAGCACTTCACACTCCAAGACAGACTTGACATAGAGCTACTGCTGACTCCAATGCCCCTTGTCATCTCTTCTTCTAGCCTGGAGGCATCTAGCAGGTTTGCCTTTGGCTGCCTTCCCATCCTCATGGCAGAGGCAGCCAGTGCCCACTGCATACCCAGCTTGTACACTGAGCCTCGATATTGGTTAATCAGCTGAAATTATGTTCTCTCATCTTGGAATCTGTGTCCTTTCCTATGAATTGGGAAATGCACCAGGAATGAAATTCTCCATCCTTTGTCTCTATTGCTGCTCTCTTTGGCACAGAGCAGCTGACCAAAAGAGCAGAACAAAGGAACAGAGGACAAATCCATTTCTTAGGAGGCACTTGAAATCCACAGTGTGCTCTGAAATCACTGCTGGAGCTCTTCTAAGTCCATAAACAAGAATTAAAAATGGATCTCAAAATGGTCTACAAATTTCAACAAACAACTGCTTAGTGCTCCGCACTTTTATTCTGGTGTTACTGATGGGAAAATGGGTAGAGAGCAGTCAGGAAACCTGGCCAAGCTTGCATATTAGTGTCAAATTAATAATAGAGCTAAGCTTAAAACTTAAGAGTCTTGATGTGCAGTGCTTGAATCTAACCACAGCATAGCACAGTTTAATATTTTCCTATCTACATCTACTTTTATAAAATTAAGTTTTATTTCTCTACCTTTATTTAATTTTGGAGCCCAGCTGCATTCTCAATCGGTAGCAGAGGCAGTGAGAGGGAGAATGTCATCTCCATAGAGACTCTTGTGATGCCTTCAACATACCTGGAACAGAGAGAGAGGGATCAGAGCAGCACAGCTCCTTAGCCCTTCATCTGCCTCTGAACGTGACCTGCCCTGCAGAAAGCGAGAGCAGGAGACTTTATTGGCAACTGCCAAAGCTATAAAATAAATGATCCCAAGAGCCCAATATTTAATTTTCACTTGGTGCAGAGGCTGGCCCCTGTAAAAATGAGAGACCTCTCACCCCAGCAACGCTGCGGGAATGAACAGGCTGGCTCCTTATCCTTCCACTCATTTTTTAATGAAGTGTGATGGCACGTTGGGGGAACCTGGAAGCCGTATGGCATCCTTAGTCCTCAGTGACCCACAAACAGGGCTGTTTACAAAAGTGAGATGAAATGAAAGGAAAACAGCACTGCCGTGCCAATAAATGAACATTCTGTCCTGCACACGCTTCCTCCGGGACACGGGGAGGAGGAGGATTGCTAATTGACCAGCTATTTCTCACCATATATTAGTTGCGGTTGCAGGATTGCTCATTTAGAGCCATCCTGTTGTTTGCAGTTGAGTTTGACTGAGGAGATCCTACCTTATCATTGTCTCTTTCAAAGCATTTGAAACAACAACAGATTGGAAGGGCTGCTCCTACCCAGTTAGTCTCAAGTCCCTTTGAGACTCCATGGTGCATATTCCGCTGCTCCAGAGGCTACATGGGCTGTGTAAAATAAATTCCTATGATTTGAAAAAGGATCACTAAGCTTCTATCACTGCAGCTCACCGGGAGGGGAGGAGGGTGACTGTATAAATTAACACTGCAGGGGTTTTTGTTCATTCCCTAAGCAATGCCACATAATCTTTTTCTCCAATGACAAATTAAAAGCTGATTTTCCTGTTTACTCTTACCCCAGACTCAGCCGGAGTAGAGCCTTATAGATCATTCCTGCCTCTTACTGACCACCCCAATGAGATGTGTCCCAGGGTCTGGCTTTAGCCGGTGGTCTGGTGGGGCAGGCTGGTCCTCCTGGCTCTCCTGGGGCTTTGCTGGCCGTGCCGCGTTAGGGAGATGGAGGAGTGGGGGCACAAACATGCATTTGCGGAGCCACTGCATTAGTGCTGTGGATGTGGCTGCTGCTCGCGGCTACTTTCGCACCACAGGTGAGTGCTGCAGCAGAGGGACAGAGGATTTGCCCGGGCCTGGGATGCTCTGCTTCACAGTCCAATGCCTTTTGGTGGCTTTGGGTGGGATGCCAGGCTCAGGGCTGGGGGAGGCCCTAGCAAGGGGTCTGTTCTGCAGATCGTACAACACAGGTGGAAACCTCCCGTGGTGCTGTAGGAGAGGCAGCCTGGGGCTCCTGTGTCTGAAACACTACGTCAGAGCTCGATAAGGTGCACCTGGCACAGATCCCCTGGTCTGAATGTTCTCCAGCATTGCCCTGCAAACCCCTCTACACCCAACACCCCCCTTTTCAGACAGGTATGGCCAAATCTGTGCAACCCACTGGGGGAGGCAGCAGGAGAGTGGCTTGAGGGATGTCAGCAGGGCAAAGAAATCACCAGTTTTTCAGCTTTGGTTTCTGAGTCACTTCCCCAGTTGCAGCCTGTGCTGACAAGGAGGCCGGAGCAGCAAGACAGGCACCAATAGTAAAAAACTGTAGTGTGTGGGCAAACAGAGGTGAGCAGGATCTACCGTCTCAGTTCGCCCTCTCCTCCTCTACACCAAAGAGGACAGCTTAATAACTTTTTAAATGCCCTTCCAGAAAGATGGACCACTGGGATGTGCTGGGTGGCTCAGGGACTGGGAAGTGTCTGCGTCAAGCCCCAGCCTGGGTCATGATGCTTTGTGCTGCCCCGAGGTGCTGCCTGGGAGAGAGCTGGAGGTTGGACACCAGCAGCATCACGGCGGCTTGGAGTCCTTCCAGGTCCTGCCTGGCTGCGCTCCCTTCCCAGTATGGCAGCTGGGACTCTGTCCAGTGTTTATTGGAATAACTAGATAATGGATCCAACTTCAAAGTTTGTTAATTTAGAAGAAGCACTGCAGGCTCTGTGTTGGACCAAGCATTTTATCTCTTCAATTGTGTTTAAAACATGTATTGTGACATTAGATTTCATATCCTAAGATGTGCTCTTCAGCACAGCACATAGGAAACAGAGATTTCTGCTTTACCTATCACTACTCTTCTGCCATAGAGGAAAGGGCCGGTGATTGCACTTCAACAAAGAAGTCTGTGAATGAGGAAAATAGATTTTTCAGAGGATGAAGGGGAAAATAGCTTTTTCCCCTCAGAAGAAAAGCTACCACCCCAGGCGAGGGAGGGCGGTACTGTGTGGTGCCACTCTAAGCCCGAGTGTGCAGTTGTGTTAAGTGCAAATGCTGAGTGAAAAAAGGCTGAACAGTCTTCCACAAGTTTTGGTACAGAGGAAAAAAAATGTGTCCTTTCGCCCATCCTGTTCTACAGGGAATCGCTCCCAATCGCTTGCTGAGCTGTTTATCACGGACCTCACAAGATGCTGCTTGCCGTGTAACGATGGTCTCCAGCCAGCCTTCCTGCTGCTATATCCCCCCGTGTCAGACATCTCAGGGAGCTTCATAACAATAATCTAAGCATGGTGGGAAATAAAAATCGCTCTGTTCCATCTGTGTGCTTGTGAATATAGCGCCAGCAGCTCTTAATAAACTTTCTTCATTTTTCTAGCTCATGAAATGTTTTACTGCCTTCAGGGAAGGGTATGCCCCAGGCAGGCAACACAACGGGGCGGGATCAATTAGCAGAGATGCTGCAAGGCTTTCCCCGTGCTCTCCCCCATCTATACGTAAGCCAGCCCTGGGATTAGTATCCTATTTCCATGTGTCCTTTATTGCCCCATGCCACTTTGCCCAAAGCTGTTGTAACCAAGGGACTGCAGCGCCCACCAGCTGAAAAATACAAAGCTCAAGTTTGGTGAGGCTCGAAGCAGGCAGGCAGCTCCGGAGCAGAAAAGGCAAACGCAGCATCCCAGCCTGTGCCCAGGCTGCCTGCGCCAGAGCACATTGCCTGCGAGCAGATGGATTCCTCCGTCCCAGGGCTGGAGTTATGTCCAGCTACACGCTAGCTGGAAGAGCCAAGATATGGGCAGGGCTGAGGTGTTTTAAGAGCTGTGCAATCAACTATTGTATTCTCCCATCTTTCTGACACTGGGAGCAGTGAGCAGGAATATTGAAATAAATCCAGATTAAGAGCTAGGAAAGCCTGATTTCTTGGTGCAATTCTCATAGCCAAGTATGGACCCTCAGCAAGTTGTTTGTTGCCTTTTTTTTTTGTCCATTAGCTCCATCAACAATAACAGAGAAATGCTTGTGAAGTGCTTTCAACTCAAGTATTTCCGGGGCAAATAATTCTTGTAAAGCAAATGCTGCTGAGATAGCTGCCCTCATCAGGTGCTGCAGAGGGGAAAGGCAGAGGGGCAGAGCTGGGACGGACCCTTTCCCATCAGGAAACATGGAAGATGGTAGTCTGTTATTAGTGAGAGAAAACACAGGGTGTGAAGGGTGCTGCAGTACCTACTTGTTTGCCATCTCCTTACTTTTTGGTGTCTATGTAGTGTTCTTGGGCTGGACAAGAAGCCGAGAGCATCACAGGCACAGGAGCTTGGAAAGTTGGTGTTGGGGCCAAACACGTTAACCGAGCACTGGGCATGGGACAGGCAGACCTTGACTGTGGCTGTGTTTTATCCTTCAGGGTTTTGAGCTGTGTGCCAGATGCTGCAGTCAATGTAAGCAGCGGGGTGAGGGCAAGCCAGGCTGGACCCACGGAAAACAGCGTGGCATTTAATGTACTGCCATTATTAATTCATTACAGCACCTGAATGTGAAACGAGAGAGGGATTCAACTTGTGAGTGACCCGAAGCCGATCGCTGGGTCTAAGCAAAGCTCTTTCATTAGGGGAATTTACTCCTGCTGCTATCTCAGTGATGGATGCTGGGGCAGAGCCTCTTGTGCCGCCGTGATGATCCAACTGTCACAGCAGATCCTGCCTCCTGCGGGGCCAGGTCCTGCTGGGCAGCAGGCAGGGAGGGTGTCTCACTCTCATACCCCAAATACCCACGCCGAGCAGGCAGGGAACCAGGCTTCTGGTTGACTATGTGGCTATTCGCTCTCCCTCTTTCCATGCCGGGCATTAAACAAACCACCCAGTGTACCAGGGCTGGATGTTTGCCACCAGGACAGGGGACTGGAAAGCTCTTTCGTTCCACATTGATCTTCCTGCTTTTCCATCCATCACAGGAAGGACTCCTTGTTTCGTTGCCAGGATTAGTTCTGGCGTTGGTCCTGCTTTGGTCTGAATGGCCTCCTCTGAGAGCAGTTTGCTCCTTTCTGGGAAGGACGCACATGGAGATAGTCAGGTTTTTATTTTATGGCCAAGAGGAGAGAGTGTGTGGCCAGGTACGTCTCTCAGGCGAGTGCATGGAAAGGGCCTGGCATCACCTTTCTGGGTACCCAGGAGAGGTTTAGGACCCAGCTCTGAGGTGCTGGAGTGACATGCAGCAGGGTCTCGGGCTACTCCTCATTGTCAGCTGAATGCTGACCCAGTAATTTCAGATTGAGGGGATAAAAAACACAGAAAGCGATGTTTTGTCTGGTGTTTAAAGGGAACAAGGCTTACATGGTTTTTCGCTGTCTCTCCTCATCCCCCTAAAAACTTTGAACCTGTTGGTTAAATTCCACCAAACTTAACAGAGGGACACAGGTGCCAAGGAGACTGAAATTCCTAAAAATATTGTGAAAAATGATGTCTGAGCAGCAGAAAGCAAATCTGTCAACATCCTCTCTAAGACAGAGGTTGCAGCATCAGCACAACCTTTCTGAGGTCTCGGAGGACTGGCATGGGCATGAGATGTAGGAAAGTCGGCAGCAGTGGAGTTGCTGGTAGGAGCTTGTGTCTTATTGGACATCAACGATTCCAGTCCTCCGGCAAGGCTGGTCTCCCAGGTATGATCTGTGGTGCCCCATGCAGGGAGACTCAGCCCCAATGGCACAAAGACAGGGCACACCAAGGTGCTTCTGGCTTTTTGCTGCTTAGTCTTTGCTGACAGCCCCTTTCCCTGCCTGTCCTTTGGGCTGAGAGCAGTCCCACTCCAGGAGACACCTTTTGTGACCAACTGCATCATGCTTATCCATCCCTCCACTTCTTATCAGAGCCATGTATCTTCCCACAAGCTGGAGTCTTTCTTGGAGACAATGATCTGTATGCACACCTCAGGGAGTGGGATGTGTGCTAGGAGGCACTTAGACAGCTTATGAAGGCAACAAGTCCCTGCTCTCTCTGGTGACCCTCAGCAGATTAACGTGCCAGCTTAATGGGGGTGAAACTCCATTAGTCATCAGCAACCGGACACATCTGTCCCTGGGCTGAAAACGCTTCACTCCGAGTAGGTGAATAAGGACAAAGTGTTGTCAGAGGATGCAAAGCTACAAACAGGCAGGTTGTGGACTCTGGCAGAGCCCTGGAAACCCTCTGGAAGTGACTGGGGACTTGGGAGAATATGGGTCGTTTTGATCAAGATTTACCCGAGTTTGACTTTTAGGGCTGCCTTTGCAGCAAACATGACCAGAGGATGTTCAGTTTTGGGCTTGGAGTCTGGGATATACTGTACACCCAGTTTTGTGGTCCAGCTCTGGTTCAGTATTTCCAGAGCTCCAGAAATCAAACTGTAGACTAAAACTTTAAGTAAGCAAAAGACTTTTACAGAACAGATATGCTAAGGCATGTTTTGGACCTTGAGAAGACCCGAAGGTGTCTGTTAGGATGCAGGCTTTGTAACTCGCTGTCCATCACTGAGCAGGTTCCCCGCTCTGCATTCATCAAACAGATGGATACTGGTGAGTAAAGCTAAAAGGTCTGATCCTTAATTTGTTGCACAAAATGAACTGCTTGGGAAAACCTATTGGTTCAGGGCTGTATTTATTCTGTGGACAAGCTGCCTTGAGCAGACTCCGGAACCCAGAAATGAGTGTGCAGAAGGTCCCCCCACCCGTGCTGCGTACAGAGGGCAATGTGAGAGATGCTATGGAGCCGGCAGCGCTGAAGCGGCAGAGCTGACACGCTTCAGAAGCAAACGAGCCATCCCAGAAACCAGGAACAATTGCAAAGGTCTGGGTTTGCGTGGCCGGTGATGCCCAATGTACTGAAACGTATTTCCCGCTCTGTCTGCCAACAGCACAGCTGAGTTTCTCGCTCTGTTTCTCCCTTGCAGTGAGTGTTGTTAGATTTCATGGATGCATTTTACATCGCTTAGCCTCAGCTCCGCAGCGCTACATATCTGCAATGCCTTTTCATTGCCTTTAAAGCGGAATGATAATGAGAACAATCCCCGTATTTCGTTGTGCCTCTGGTGATCAAGAGATATGTTTTTATCTGTGGCACCCAGGAGACTTGTGCGGGCAGGTCCTACTTTCTGGTTGGAACCGATGGAGTTTTAAAGATCTTTCTCTGCATTGGTGTTGAAGCTGCCTGGCTTTCAGGGCAACGCTGCTGCTCCTTTGTTGTCATAGGGTTGCCCATACACCAAAACCGCGGGCATTGCCTGCCTGCCTAAGGCAATGCATATGTCTGCACTTTGGCATCCAGACTCCGCAAGTACATGCCAGGTCCCAGGTCCCTGCATACGTCTTATTTATTACTGCACCGCAGGGATTCTGGAAACCTTAGCCAAGATCGTTGCTTCTTTTGTAGAAGGTTTCATGTTTTGAGTAAAACACTGAGTGATTATACAGACCATTAAGAATCACGTGGTGTTTCCAAATCAAGAGGGGGTGAAAAATCACTGGATCATATTTCTTGCCTTTTTTCTCTGTCTTAGACCCGGTGTCCTCCGTCCCATCCAGCTGACCCAGCCGGCTTGGCTTGCTGTGCCCGCAAAGCCAGACGGTAAACAGAGGTACACCGACCAGAGAGCTTTTGCTGGCTCAGCATCTGTGACATGGACAACGTCTGCTGCGCTCGAGGGCTCGTCTTGTGCTGTTGTGAGGGAGGGTCTGCAGCACAGACTTGCTCAAGTGCAGATCCTGCACGGCTCTGGCTCCTGCCCCCCTCTCTGACTCGCAGGAGGCTAAAAATATAACCTTGTTCATAGATGCTATTTTGGGGGCTCGGTGTTGTTCCTTGCTTCAGCTCCCCAAGCACGCACTGCTTTTTTTTTCCAGTAACGATCAGCATTACCCTATAAATTTCTCTTTAGAATATATAATTTTAGACCTGATTATGCAGTTATTACCACTCTAAATCATTTGCTATGTGAATTGGCTTACATAATTAAAAACAATAACAAATTTGGCTTCATTTGTAGCACTGCAAAGTGGTTAGCCCCAGGATTAGAGTGGGCTTCTCCAGGGACTGTGTGTTTCCCAACACTCATCAGTCCTATCGATGTGTTTCAGCTCCGTGTTCCCTGCAGAAAATCACCGAACTGTGCCAGCTTCCGTGCTCTTGTACAAGGTAGAGAAACATTTATAGGAAAGGAGGACAAGACCATTTATAACTGTAGGCACAATTACGACGTTATTACTAGTCTGAGGGGTTTGAGAACAGATCACCAGAAGCAAAGTAACTTCATTGTCTTAGTAAGTTGTGATGTTAAAAGCACCATGGGACAAGTTTTTTCTATGTGAGGGAATAAGAGTGTCAAAGATACACTGGAAGAACTACAGTGTTCAGTACTAATAAAGGAGATGTTACAAGTTATTCATATTTTTGTCCCAGGGCTGGCAGGTCCCAAATGCTTTGACTGACAAGATCATTCTCAGCACTTCTCAGAGAGAAGCAAAATGAAGGCTAACGAACACAAAAGAGCAAGACACCCTGCAAACCCCATTTTCCCCTTTGAGTGAGGCAGCAAAGTCCATCAGGAGCTTCAGGTGAGGCCCTTTGCCATCCTCATGCTTTTATCCCCTCTCTGCCCCCCAAACCTGAGCAATCCTGGGCCAGCCTCGTATCCCGCATTTTTAATTGTGCTTCTCTGCTCACGAGGGGGTGGGTTCATTCGGGTGCTGGTGCTCTGGAGGGAGGCTGTGATGGGCTGGGAGAGGTGGCTGGGCAGCCTGGGCAGTGAGCATCCCTTGGGACCGTTTCAGGAAAAACTGAACCTCCTTTGGGGCAGGGGAAAAGCCCAGCTGGCCTCCTGCAGTCTCTTCCAGCTCTGTTTTTTATGATGTTATTTATTTCTTGCAGATCTCTTTTTGTCCCTTTCCTCTGGTTCTGGCTGTAATCTACAATTTGCTGCTATTAGTGTGAAAATGATTCTCATCTTCACCCTGTGATTGTGCAATCCACCCACCCTTAGTAAAGGCATAAATTGAAAACGGCGCAAGTGACAGTATGTGGCATCCTACAATGTTGAGGGAGCAAACCCTCCATCTGGGCTAACCTCTTCCTCTCCTTGCCAGTGGCAGGCAATACACTTGAGTAAATAAGTCTTTTTTACTAACAGAGCTGCTTTTCTCTGCAAATCCTCTAAGCTACAGACAGTCTGGACCTGGAGAGCTCGCAATATTGTTTCTTTAATATATAAAGTCTGTGAGACCTTTTTTGGTGCTATTTCTCTTTCTGCAGTTTTTAACATTCATCCTTTTCCCGTGCGGCACAGGCTCGCCTCTGCCTCTGTTCTCACCAGCTCTGCAGTGAGCCCATCCACCCGGGCAGTGCTGGCGGAGGGGGAGAACTTGCTGGGTTTTCATATGGAAAATAAAAATCTCCTACTACAAGTCCTATATAGTGAGAGCTGGCTAGGGGAGAGCAATTTGTGGGTGTTTCGGAGATGCCTAAAAGGAAAAATGAGAAAGCTCCCAGGGTTATCTTCATGTCAGCTGATGCCTCAGGGATGCTTTCTGGGTCTCTGCCCCTCGTGCTCTGCAGGACCAGAGCTGCCAGCAGCTGGCCATAGCACCAGTGTCTCTGCGGGCCAGGAGCTCAGCAGCTCACCCGGCGTGTGTCCAACCTGAGACACCACGGCCTCCCACAGTCCAGTAGCTTGTCAGTTTGGCTTCTCCACTCTCCTCCAGCTGACAGCATTCCCAAGCACTTCCCAAGTGTCCTTCCAACTCCAAACAGCACCAACAACAGCTGCTCTCTCATCCCAGCCCCAAGGAGGAATGAGCTTTGCAGGCCCCGTTAGACGGCGTCATGTTTGCTGGTGTGAGTGGTGGCTGTGCTGGGCTTGCATACACATGCACACACGTGTTTGTGTGAGGAACACGCCAAATGAAGGCTGACGTGATGCAGGTGGACCTTGCTGTCTCTTACTGGGGGGGCAGCTGCACCCCAGCTGTGCTCTTTTCCATTGTGGTTGGGATCAGCAGCTTTGTGATTCCAGTTCTGTGGTCGCTGCCACACATTGAGGTGGACCCAGAGGGACAGAGTCTGCTTGGGCTTTTGCGGGGGGAGGAAGAGCCTCCAAGCCCTGTGTGGATTTGGTCAGAGTAGCAGAAGCTGAGCCACTTGGGACACTTTCATTAGTATCTACAGCCCCTTGGAGACAGGTCCAGGGGAACTGCTGCTACTGGTATGGAGTAGGGAGGGGATGTGAACTTGGGCATGGTCACCAGGTGGTGGACTGGATGTCTCTGAGGAGACTGATCGTGATCTGGGTGCTGGCAGCTGGCACATGGTCCTGAAGGGACGTCTCTCCTCCTTCCTGGGGATCAGAGGACGAGGGGGAAAACAAGGGCAGGAGGGTTCTTGTGCATTGATATCACCCAGGATAGAAGCCAATGTGTGTCACTGACGTCAAATCTGACCCCCGTCAAAGCCGAGTGTCCTGTTACAGTCAAGTAGCATTTCACTTCGGGAAAATGCCTCCGTGCTGAAGCTGTTACTAATGCGATAAATGCCGGAGCTCCCGGGAGACTGAATAATTACAAAGTCCTCAAAGGAAAACAGCACAGACCTCCTTTAAAGTAAAGACAAGATAAAACTTCAAAGCTGGAAGAAGTGAACTGGTTCTAAATATGTTGTAAACTCTGGAGTTAAATCCACCTCCCTGGTCTCACATAACCGCTGTGTTAAGAGGCTCAGAAGTTGGTGCGAAGAAATCCGGAGGGCTATGTACCTGGAAATGATGATACCACGCCATGAAGAAAGTGTTTGTGCTCGGAGGTTTGTGGAGCAAGGCCAGCAGCCGCAGCCCCGATCTGTCTGCTGCAGCACAGCGTGTTGCTTCTCAGCTGCGGGCAGCTTGCGCTGGTACCCAGATGGAGCTGAGCCAACAGGACAGGAGATGGTGCTCAAAGCCTGAGTAATCCAGCCAGCCCTTTACATCCTGATGTGTGGCTGTCTGTATTTCTTCAAGCTTGATGTCAGGCTAGGGGGGAGTACAGAATTTTTCATGTAGGGCTGGGATTGGGCTGTGATACTCAGGACCAGGAGTCCTTGCGCAGGGATGCTCATTAGGTGAACCGGTCCTCTTCCAGCCAGAAGTGGAGGTGAGCAGCCAGGGCTGTGCTCTTCTCTGGACATGCCTGGTGGTGGAGAAGGGCTCTGAGGCAAAAGAAAAGAAAATACATTTCTGACTGTCCAAGAAATTACATGAGGATGTCTGGGAGAGCTGCTTGGAGGCACCGCTAGCTTCCTTGCACTTTGTTGGTGCCAATGGGTGTGACATCCACTGTAGGATGGAAAGCACGTTTGACCTGCATCAAACTGCACCTGCCTTCCTTTTTTCTTACTGTCTCTTGCCTTTGCACCAGAATGCACTTTCGGCCCTTTTAATAGTCTTTTCTGGGAGAGGGGTGATGTGCCAGGGAGGTGCTGGGTACTGTCCACCCCACCGTGGCTGCCAGCAAATTCAGCATGGTTATATATAGGCGCTGAGCTGAGGCCTTCGAAGCAGCACTTGGACCTGAGTTCCTCGAACACGGCTGGAAAAATTCCACTGGGCATCAGGCAATTCACCATATGCTGCTGTTCCCTTCTGCTTTTATCCGGGCCGTACCTCCATGCTCTGTGCTGTGGGATAGCTACTATTCTGGGGGGACCATTTGATATCTTTCCATTCCCTAATCATTCTTGAAGAGGCTGTCTCCCCTCCTCCAGGCTGGGATGCAAACAAACTCCCCAGCTCGTTGCACCAGCCCAATGTCACTGGATTGCAGTGGTGCATGCCCAATGGCTGGACCGTGGGGCTCTGAGAGGGCTGACAGTCTCTCTCCGACATGTACCCACGTGTTGGGAGGCTGAGGCTGGCAGATATTCTGGCAGATACCAGAATATTCACCACCTGCATGGGGTTTTCTCAGATACAACCTGTAGGGCCAGTAACTTTCAGGCACAACTTCAATGTTGGAAGAGCAAGACTTCCACATTTCTATTTTGAACTGCTGGTTTTCCATGTAGTCTAGGAAGGGATTCTTGTAGGAAGGAATTCTTGTACATTCTATTTCCACCCATTGCCTATAGCTTTTTTTACAATTTTTGCTCTCAGAAGGAGAAATGCTTTGAACATCTATTCTATTCACACACAAAGTCAACATATACCTAAATCACCAAAACATGTTTGTACGACCCAGTGAGTTTAGCCTGGGACTGCTAAGTGGAGAACATGGGTTTCATAGTAGATGGTGTAGGTAACCTGCCACACATCTTGCGGGGACCCTCTAGCCAGGTCTTCGCTATAAACCCTCCCTTGCTCATCACTGACAGGCAGTTCCAAGGCAGGGTGAGCTCTGCCCAATGCAAGCATGCAGTGCAAAAGCCCTTAGTTTAGAGGCAGTAGGACAGCTCCTCTTGGCAAGTCTGGAATACACCTCTCCAGACAAATACAGCTTTCTTGAAGAAATACAGCTTTCTGCAGAAGTGTGGGAGGCACCTGAAGGTTTCTTTTGGCAACCTGTACACTTCTCTGATCCCCAGTTTGACACACCTGCAGAGATCCTGGTCGTTTTGTCTGAGCCGTCTCCCATCACTAAGACTTGATCCTCGTTGCTATTTACTCACACTCCTGCAATCACGGGGGAGAGTAAGGTAATGGAGATGACCTAGCAAACACCAGCTGACTTTTTTGGGAGTTTTATATAAGGGAGTTTTTGAGTTCTAAAGCTGTCAGGAGGGAGAAACATGCAGATCTGAGGAGCTAGGTATTGCTCCACGATACTAGCCAAGCTCCTGTGCCGCCTAGTGTCACTGGCGGCTTTGGAGGCAGGACCTGGCTGAGGTCTCCTATGCTCTTCTATTTATTTTCCTGGACAACTGACATGGCTGACCGTGCAGAAAAGGGCTGTCTGTTCCTCAAAGAGCTTTCTGAACCCATCATCGCAGGGGCTGCGTCTGGGAAGAAATTCACTTTATCCAGACTTTCCACTGGTACACCTCTCATTCATGCCTGCATAGCATCCCTCTCCTCTTGCTTACACGGAAAATAGCATCGGGAGAGCATTTGTGTATTTTTAGCTACTTTTAATTGAAGTAGCAGCTGGAAACAAGGAGGAGAGCCAGCGCCGCGTTGCCAGCCAGCTCTTCACAGGCGTCCAGCAGCTGCCGCGCAGCCCTGCGCCCGCAGCCACTTGGCGAGACGGGAGAGGTCCATGGGCACCAGGGGACATGTTTGGAGCAGCTCTGAGAAAAGACTCAGAAGCCAGGAGCTGTAAATGCTGCGTGTCCTTCCATGAGCCCGTGAGCTGCAGGTAGTTCAGGTTATTGTCCCTACAATCTTCCACCACAGCAGCACAGCCAGCACTTGTCTTCCATGCTGCCGCAGGCTTGACAACTTTACAGCAATGAGAGTCAATATTTACCACCTCTTGTGTTTGTTAGTAGTTAGGAAAGCATCTCACCCAGAGATGCTTCCTTGACTAATCCATGTAAATGCTTCTCTCTTAACGAGGGAGAGTGGTAAATATGTGGCAGGGAGAAGGTGACAAAATAGCAATGGATGTCACCCATGGCAAGAAATGAGGAGAGAAACGGCACACTGCTGTCAAGAGATCAGGAAATACAGTGGGTTTGGAGAAGCAAAAGGAGAAAAGTCAGTGAGTGAGACACCCAAATGACTCTGAGACCCTGGGAGAAGGTCAACTGCTGAATTCTTCATGGACAACGTGCCATCCTCCTTCACTGGTGGTTTCAGCAAACACGGTACGTGTGGATGAAATGCCACCAATGCACATGCATTTGTGTGCATGCTTTATGGACTGGAAACCCATCAGGGCATCTCTCCCTGTTTGCAGCCCACCTGAGGAGGGTTAGCAGGGCAGGGTCCAGGCTGCTGGGGGTGCACTGTGTCCTACTGGCTGCCCAGGGGGCTCACAGCCTTCCCGGGATGAGATGGGGTGGGAAATCAGGTCCGTGGGGAGGGATTTCTGCTGCAGCCTGCTTCAGTGATCTTCGCATTTCTGAAAGTAAGACATGCTTCTCTTCACATTGCAGAGCAACACGTGGACTCCACCGTGTCTTCTTTGGCCTGATGTCAGGAACTGAGTCCAGAACCCACATTTTGATCATCTGATTTTTATGCAGAAAGGCAGCTGGGCTAAAGGAAACAGACCCTAAGGCACTTCCATGCCCCCAGTCACAAGGAGGCTCCTACCACAATAAAAATTGCACGACTTTCCTCAAAGACATCAAAATCTACAACCTGTCTAAATAACAAAACAGGCCGATTTTCTTAGAAATCCTCCCTTTGCTTGAACCGCTTCCCCACACAGCTCTGCCTCCAGAGTAAGGAGGGCTGGAGCCACAGCAGCAAGCCCATACCCCTTCCCGGAGCACTGCCAGGCTCTTGGGCTCTCTCCATCACAGCCCCTCAGCCCTGGGTGAATACCAGCTGAGACCATGAAATCTGCACTTGACACTGTGCTAAATTCATGCTCAAACAGCTGCTGCACACAAAAGAGAAGCCCAGTTAACTTTCAGTACACCAATTGGATGGCTGGTTCTCATCCTAACCCTCTTCATCTTCCCCTGTTTCAGTGCAAAAGGTCCACGAGAGAAACCTTTGCCACTGGGGATTTGTCAGCCTGCCATTTTTATTCCCATGTAAGCACCTTCTACAACCATCAGATTTAGTAGCTGGCAGGAATAAATAATTTCTGAAAGGCAGGAACACAGAGCAGGCTGGTAATTAGGAAAATCTGACTCCAGCTGAGGAAACATGCTCTGCAGGCAAAACATTTGGCAGCACAGGAGGGGGCTGCACATCTGGCGAAGGCAGGCAGAAGGCTGGCCAGCATACAGCTTCAGGAAACATCTGGGCCAGTGCAGCCTGCAAGTGGGATTTGGGCTGTATCTTTGAGTAAAGTAGATCCCGGTGAATCTGCACTCCTGAGCCTATGTGCACTGAAAAACACGCAAGGAAATTCATATACATTCATGTGTTCTTTTTTCCCCCTTTGCAGAAGGCTTTTCTCTCTCTGTGTTGCTGCTGTGATTTCCTGCGCTGCTGTGGGTTGTCTGGGGACACCCACAGCAGCTGCAGTGAGGGGACAACTGACACTTTGCAATCCTTTCTTGCTGTCAGAGGATACCGGGTTTGTTTCCTCCTTGCTCTGCCCAACTCAGTCTTGAATGGGTCCTTGGGAATGGTCTGCAAGTGCAGCAGCTCAGCATCACCCCATTCAGCCACTCGCAGGCAGGGCAGAGAGGAGACCTGGGAGGAGGTTGTGGGATGTTTGGTTGTCCTTGGAAGTGGGGGTGGCCCTTGAACACCATATAAGCCAGCCAGCAATGAGAGCTCTGCCCAGTGCAGCTCTGTTGTCCCTCCAAATCCTCAACCATGCCAGTGTCCACTATTTGCCCGTGGAGGAAGAGCATCGCTGCAGAGCTGCTGTCCCCCTGCCGGGAGGTGCCAGCAATGGCTCCTGTTCGCACCTGGAGGGCTGGCGGCAGCTCTGGTTCTTGCCTGTGTCACCCACCTGAAAAGGGTCTGGCAAATCGTTTAGGGATTTGGTATGTCTCCCCCGACATGTTCTCGGGACTGGGTACCCACCCCATCACCAAAGTCCTGGTGAGAACACGTGGAACCGTTCCTGACTGCTCTCTGGGCAACCGCCTATTTCTTTGCTGAGCTCAGTACTGTTCTCTGCTGTGACATTAAAGGTAGCAGAGCTTTTATTGCTGGTAGGGATGTGATGAGCATGAAGCATCCAGCTGGACTCCTTATGTTTGCAAAATGAGTAGGCTCAATCTGGAAACAATCTGGAAGAAAACAAACGGGAATCATTGAAATGGCTTGTATTCGATTTTACCTTGAAGGGGAAAATGCCCTTTCGCAGTTTTGCATGGTACAAGGGAAGTATTCCCAGACACACCTCTGAAATAGGGTGGTAAACATGGTAATCTAAGGACTAACAGCCACAATTAATTCCCTCTGCAATTTCTAGTAGCTGGAGAGGCTTTAATCTAGCAGGATATATCCATTCCAAGGCAATTTCCTTTATTATTCAAGCTTGCAAATTGCCTGTTGCTATTGGTCTCCAATGCAAGTCTTTCAAAGTTTAACACATCTGCAATTTTATTAAGTCATTAGTTTTAATTAATAGATAAAGCTCCTCCATTATTCTCAGAATTAACTCCAACTGAGAAGAAGACACAGAGCCAATACGTGGTTGTGTGTATTCACTAGGAAATTATTTTGAAATGCTGTGATTAAAGGTAGAGAAAAGGTTTTGGGCTTTATTTGGCAGATAAACACAGAGCAAAGTGTTCTTGCCAAATTCTGTAGGGCTTAAGCAATCTCAGGTGTGCTATGACTTGCTGCCAAGATGTTTTGCGTTCTCCTCTTTCTTGACGTCTGGTAAGAGTGGCCAGTGGGTTCCATCTGTGCGTCGGTGGGTGCTGGAGGAGCAGGCTGGCAGTCAGCATGGGTAGCTGAGCTTCCAGCGCCAGCCAGTGTCAAGGCACATGGTGCCGTCCCGTCGGGCTCCCGATGGACCAAGTAGGTGAAATGTCAGACGTTTCCTCTGCAGGAAAGTGTCCTGGGAATGGCAGTGACCTTTCTTTTGGGAGCACTGGTCTCCTGCTCCCCACCTCTGGACCCTCGCCACCAGGCTGAGCTTGATCTGGGTACAGAGCAGCTTCGCCTCTGAGGTCTGAAGATACACACAAAGGCTTGAGAAGAAGGAGGAGGTAGAATAAGATGGATTTACTGAAGATAGAGTCATGGAATCATAGGTCTAGGTTGAAAGGGACCTTTAAGATCACTGAGTCCAACCATCAACCTAACACTGCCAAAACCACCACTAAACAAGCATCACAGACACATCACCCTCAGCCTAAAATCCTGGATCTGCTTTCCTCAGTGAGTATATCTAAGCTGGCATGCGGGGGGGTGCTTCCATTTGGTGGTCCACCCTGGACAGGAGCTGGCTGTGAAATTTTTCTCTCTCTCTCCTGTGCTGGTTTGGCAGTATTTAATCCCAAGAAGCCAGACCACAGGTACAGTGGAGCAGCAAATAGCTTTCCCATCCCATAAAACATCCTAGGCTTTCAAGAATTCAACCGTGCTCTTAAAAGGGGACGTATAAGACTGTCACTGTGGAATGACAGACTGGGGCTTGCTTCATGTCTGTGGAATCTTTCTGTGAAAAGCTGTGCTTTTTAACAACAGCAGCATTTCAATATAGGCAGAGCAGATCATCAGGAATCCTTCCTCGTCACTGATCCCAGCCAGATCCATCCTCTTCAAGCCTGAATGCCAGGGTGCAGCAGGAACTGAGGCCCTGGTGGGCCATGCAGGAGACACCCACAAGGAGCAGAACGAGAAATCTTGGCACTTTCCAGCATAGCCAGCAGCTGCTGCCGAGCAGGTCAGCTCAGCCGAAGTCTGCCAATTTCTTCCTTTGTTCAGCATAAGCCAAAAATACAAGAATGGCCTAAACATAATTGGATCAGCTGTCCCTCTGGTGGGGTGAGGCTGGAAAACTCAAGCGGTGCAGGAAGGCTGGGGAGGAACTAGAAGAGTGTCTGTGGAGTGAGGTGACCATTTCCCGTACCGGTACAAGGTCCTGTCTGACATTCCCATCCAGGAAACAGGCTGGCCTTGCCCTGCTAGCGTATGAATTCATGGGCAAAGAATACAGGAAAACAAATAAATGCCGTGAG
Organism: Dromas ardeola; assembly: GCA_013398915.1. Classification (NCBI taxonomy): domain Eukaryota; kingdom Metazoa; phylum Chordata; class Aves; order Charadriiformes; family Dromadidae; genus Dromas; species Dromas ardeola. Next base: position 1,406,569 of record VYZM01010811.1, on the reverse strand, counting down.
GCTTAAGTGGGAATTAATTCTGCAGAGCAAAAGGCAACACGGTGATGACAACTCAGCTGACAGGGCTGAACTGTGAGTGGCAGCGTCGTATCGCTTTGGGCTGGATGCAGCAGTTCCAGTTCAAAGCAGAAGTCAGTGGAGCTGTCAGCAGCTTTGGTGGGATAAAAAATGGTGCTCTGTAATTTTTATGCTCCATTAAATGAATACAAAGAAGCACCTGGGCTATGGTAAATCAAGATAAGAGCAGTGTAAGAAACAGGCCCCTGTGACACAGCAGGGAGAGGATGCAAGGAGGTAGTTTACAAATGTCTGAATTTCTACTGAGCTGAAGTCGCTGTCAGCTCCTCAGGTCCTTCCCATTTCTACGGTGGCAAAATTCAAGGGCAGTTGAAAGGGACTGTATTATTAGTCAGAAAGGACTGGCTCGGAAAGAAGCTGCCCCTTCTCAGCAGCTCGCAGAGTCCCTGGCATTACTCAAAAGCCACAAAACCATGTCTCTGCCCCAGTGAACAAGGTGTGATGTGCTGGAGCCATGCTCCCAGCCGGCAGCACTGCCTGCGGCTCGGCTCATGGGGCTGGGGGCAGCTTTCAGAAGGAAACTAGAGATGCTCACTGGGACATGCTCTCCCCTGACTCTCTGGGGGTGGAAAAAGCAGTGGAAGGTGCCCAGGTGTTGAAGTTCTTCACTGCAGTGCCCCATCCTGCGATCAGTGTCACTCTTCAACTCCCACTGGCTTTAGTGAGTGTGACAAAAAGCCGCTTATATGAACATGGGGCAATGCAAGGGCAAAAGTGTTTCCCAGGCTCTACAGACCCCAAACCATGTGATTCCCAATGGGATGGCCTTGCCTAGAGCTTGCCGATGGTGGCGCAAAGGGCTGAGGTGCAGATTGTGGCACCTGCGAGCCTGGGGGCTTGCCCGAGTGTGACACCCCCTGCTCTTGTAAAGGAGAAGAGAGATGGTTTCTCCTCCCTTCTGAGAAGGGTGGTCTCTGCAGGGTTTGCAGGAAGTAACAAGCATCTGCAATTATACACAAAAATTAGAGGTGGTTGTTGTGCTCCCTGGGTTAGCGGGAGGTGTGGGGAGAAGCTAGAGCTGGCACAGGGGAGACATGTCTCATCTGAGGTGGAGACAGGACATCTCACAGCAGCTGCACACCCCAGTGAAACAAGGAATGAGACGGGTTGAGACTTTCCATGGGTCAGTTTGTCAGCACTCAAAGAGGTTTTTGCTGAGCACACGTTGGACATGGGCACCAATGCAATGCTTCACTGCTCTCTCTTTCTGTGCTGTCCCATTGCTCCTCAAATGCCAACCAGAGATATCTGGGATGTAGCAGAGATCTGGGACATACGGGAAATAATGTATGGTCCAGGGTCTTCTGTAGAATTATAGGAGCTTATATGTAAGCTCGGGCAAGTATAGTCTGACCTGTTAGGAGACGAGGGGGCCACTGTCCTGGCTCTTAGGAGGCTGTGAGTGCCTTCCATTGCTGTTCTGAGCCATTTGAGCTCATGGAAGGTGTTCACCCAGTGCTGAATACTATGAAACTGGGCTGTTTCCTTGCTGTGCCCTCATTTCCAGAAGATCAAAAGCTCAATCAAGTCCTGCAGTGCGGGTTGCCTTCATTGGCTATTTCAGATGAGTTTGCCAGAGCCCAGCATCTCCCCAGGTCGCCCTGAGTGATGAATGCCAAGAGGAGGGCTAGTCGTGCAGAACAGACAGGGAGGACGTGCGATCTGCAAGGAGCCAGGGGTGGCCAAGGAACTTTGGGGCTCTAAAAGCACACACTAGAAAAATGAAGAAATACTTAATCACAGCTCCACAAGGTGCTGCCAGCCACCAAGGAACAGAAGCAGCCATAAAGAAGGTGTCACCCATCAGGGATTAGAGACCTGGAAGTGGCTTTTAGTCTGTGACTGTCAGACCGCACGTGTGAGCTCGGATGAGCCAAAGCACAGATATTAGAGTCCAGTGGTCCCACAGGCAGTTTCTACTTGGTGAGCTCCCACATGAAGCTGGTTTCAGCTGAACCCCTATGGCAGTGGGGACGTACCATGCTGCTCCTCCTGCCCCCAGAGTCAGGGTTCAGAGCAGCTCTCAGTCTGTATTATGTAGAGGACACAGAAGGCATCTGACACTGAGAAAATTAAGACAAAAATCTCCAGCTATAAATAAGAAGTGTGAAAGTTTGAAAAATAGCCAGTCTGCAGCAGGTGTAAAGCGGCATCAGCAGACCGGAGGCAGCAGCACTGTAATGCTTTACACCTCTGAGGATCTGGCCCCCTGGGGTGTTGTTCTCTGACTTCACAGTGCTGGGAGGGGTGGGGGTGGGGGTTGCACAGGGCTGATAAATAGCACCAACAGGAAGGCAATGTGGTTAATGTTTGGATTCTCAGAACTCAAAACCCGACGTTTTTATTTTTAACATTCTTGATAAAGAATGGTCCGTGGTCATTTTGTCTGCTGACATTCAGCCTCTGCTGCCACGTTACCTCTTCTGCCCCTCTGCGGAATACTTAGAGCCCAAAGGCTGTTGTGAAATGAGCTCCTGCACTGCAGGGACGAAACCAGGATGCTCAGAGCACTCAGCTCTCATCAAGGGGAACCAGGCTGGGGAAAGGAGGCCGGGATGCACAAGTGTGGGGAAGGAAAGGATGAGAACTGGAGAAATAAAGGATGGGGATGAGGATGTAGAAGCCCTCAGATGACTGGGATGGGGCAGAGAGGCATCTCTCCTTGGATTGTTTTTCCATATCACTAGCTCCAAGTATCCAGACTTACAGGTCTGTTCTGTTCTGTCCTTCCTTCTTTCTTCTTGCAAGAAAGGATTTTTTCAGAGGCATCGGGGCCTCACTTCATGCCTGATTTTCAGCATTTGCATGCTTTGAATTTTTAAGCTTCGCAAATGCCTAGAACCTTATTTTGCCCCAGGAAAGCTGAGCTCCTGATGCAACTTTTCTATCACTGTAACTGAGGCCGTAATCCCTAAACAGCAAGGAAATCACAGGCAGGTAAACAGGGTCTTTAAATCTCTCCAGTGCCTCTCAAAGCACTCTAATTATTCCTGCTACCTTTTTAGCTAGAAAGCTTTTCTCAACACTTGGCTTACCCTTCTTGGCTAGAAACTGTGGCTGGGAATGGCTGTGCCTCTGCAGTTGCTGCAGTTGAACAATAGCTGTTGGCTGTGTGTTGTCATCACCCTGCTAGTGGCTCACACCCTCGCAGGGGCCTTGAAAGGAGCAGACGATCACCCCATCCTCTCAGAAGGGTTAAACCAGGCTGGTTTAAATAAACCCTGAATAGCAGCACCCAAGCAGCACCCTCACAGCCCATTCCGCAGGCTCTGTGGAGGGGCATGTACAACACAGCCAGCTGCTGCTGCCGCCAACGCTGGTGCCTTGGAGAGGATGAAGTGCTGGCAAAGCCAACCTGGATTTAAGCCTAATTCCAATTCCTTTAGCTGCCCTGCGGGTCTACTCCACTCAACTGCAAAGGACATCAGCAGATAAGAGATAAAAAGAAAAATGAAGCAACCTCAACCTATTGTTAGACAATATCAGATGTAGTCCTTGGTGATTAATCACCCTGATGAGTACTGTTCATGCAGATTTGGAGGCATTTTGGACTTCTGTCTTATTATTCTCACAATCACCTTCCTGATGGAGTTTGGGATTGTAGGGCTGTTTGACATTCCTGCTCAGAAACTCCAGTTTTGTGTGGCTGATTTAACTGCAGCAGGTGGCTGGTCAGGCGAGCAGCCTGCAGGCTTGCTGGGGGCTTGTAAGCGCTGCCCAAGCACAACAGCAAGGGCTCACGAAATTATGGGAACATTTGCAGGGCTGATGGATGGATTGACTGATCTTTAACTGGGCAGAGTGAAGGAGAAAGCACAGAACGAGAAACACAGGCACTGCCGCCCATCATCAGCCCCAGTCTAAGGCCCGTGGGCCACCTGGAAGTGATATCCATCATTGTGCTCTTTATTCATGGAGCATTCTGGAAGACTCTTCTGACTCCTTGAGGACTCTTGTTGTGATTGCAAAGATCCCCGTCACCTGGCAGACTCACTGTCAGTGGTGGAAAGATCAGATTTAGGACAAAGAGATTTATACAATTATGTGTCTAATCAGTGAGACAGAAGCTGAAGGGTAATAGAGTCCCTGCATATTCACCTTAGAGCACTCTGCCAAGTACAGTATTTATAAATAAAAATAATTTCTGAGTCTTCCTATGCTCTGGTGTAACTTCCCAGTCTCTAACCTTGACTAGACAAAGATTTCTCTCAAAACTCAGCTTCACTTTTCCCGTTGGTAAGGCAGGAGGACTTGCTGTGACCCTGGGAAGGGCAGACCACAGCCTGGTGTTTTGGGAAGCCCTTGGACTCTCTCACCCACACATTCCCCAGCAGCTACAGCTTCCTTTGCGGGCTGGACCCAGCTCTGCGTGCACATTCCTCACACAGCAGTGTTTTTCCTCTTCTTCACCCAGCACCTTGTGGTCAAGGTTATTTTTCTAAGTAATGGCGAGTGGTTTTCTTCACCCTTCTCAGCCACAGAGATGATGAGGAGAGTAAGGAAGCATTTTGTCATGAGGAATCATAGAATCATAGAGTCTTCATGGTTGGAAAGGACCTTTGAGATCATCGAGTCCAACCATACACACAGAAAAAAAACCCCTACAATCTCTGCCACTAGAACATGCCCTGAAGTGCCAAATCTATACGATTCTTAAATACCTCTAGGGATGGTGACTCAACCACCTCCCTGGGCAGGCTGTAAGGAGGAAGACCTCTTTGTGGGGAAGCCAGCGGCAAGCTGAGCCCTGCACACTCTGCTCTGGTGCAAAGCATGGCACCTTGCCTGGGTGCAGCCTTGTGGGTGCTTCTGCATCGACCTGGGGCTGAGGCACGACAGGACACACACACACACAGCCGAGTCATGCTAGCCCTTTGGAAACCTCCACCCTGAAGTCCCTGTGTCCCACCTAGGACCAGATGACCTCCAGCTGTCAGCCACAGGGAATGGGTTAAGATGGAGTCCATGCAGATGTGATGTTCTAGGCACTTACTCACTGGAGACAGCCCTGGGTCAAGAACGGCCTGCGCTGCAGTCTGGATTTATTCTCCCCCAGTTTGGGCTTGCGTGTGCTTGCCAAGCTGCAGGTAGGACTGTGGACCAAAGCTGAGCTCCCTGGGAGCCTCTTTTACAAGGATCTCTGGAGATGATCTCATGTTATCTATGTTGTCCCTGCTACCTAGCAGGGCTGCTGGAAAACAAAATGATTATAGTAGCTTTGACACAAGCAAGGCGAAAATACCATGCCAGAGCATTTTCCTTCAGCCACCTGAGACTACTGGCTGCTAGGAAACCATAAGCCTCAGCCAACCTTGCAGTCTGTCTGTCCCCCTTGCATGGTTCTGGTGAGAAAGGAATTGCTCAATCCCAATTTGAGCCCCAGATGGGTGCCGTCTTTTGCGTATGAGAAGCATTGGTAGGACTGGTCCAAACAGCAGAACGTAGCCAGAGTCGCTCAAGCAAGAGGGGAAAAACAAGGGTAAATAAGAAAAAGGTTACTATGCGAGGAGGGCTCCAGGAGTAGGAAACGTGAGCCTTCCTACCCATGCAGTGGCGTGCCAAGAGGCTCTGCCCTTGGAGGGAGGCAAACTGCCTCATAAAGCTGCCCAGCAAAGCCCTTTCTCAGCGTAAATATAAACTCAGTCTCACCTTTCTTAATAACTGGAAAGTTTGTCACTCTCTTCAGTGTCTTACTGGCTCCAGACAATGATAAATGGTTGTGCTGGTTGATGCAGCTGAGCTGCTCGTAGCAGCACATGATGAAATTCAGCATCTTTGTAGAAAGGGTTGTTCCCCAGGAATAACGCTGTGTCCTGGCTTCAAAACATGAGATCAGGAAGATGAAGGGATAGGGGAGAAGCTCCCAAAAGTCCAAGTGCAGCAGACAGGGTTTTGGCAGGCGCTATAGCACCTTGTAACATTCAGTCTCATGGGGAAATGGGAGGCAAGTGAGAAAAAAGCAAATAAAAAAACCCAGTGAAAAGCTGGCAAGGCTTAAGAATCTATTAAAGTCAAATAAGTATCACTCAAAATATGGAAATCCATCCCAAGAACAGCCAGCTCTAAGGAAATTGCATTGGCAACTCAAATATAAGACAAAAATGAGATTGTTTACTTGGCAGCAAATTGTACCTCTCGGGATATTCTTTTAAAGTAATAACGATGAAGAAATTGTGTAAAATTGAAGTAACCAAAGAAAGAAGTGCTATTAACAGTTCATGCCTCGGTTCAGCAAAGGACTCCAAGCAATGTGAGAGCTCCCGTGGACTGGGCGAGCTGGATCACCCTTACGAGCAGAGACTGCTTCCCCAGGCATTCATGGGGTGTTACGTCAGCTCACAATTTTACAGATTTTCAAGCCAGAAGAAACCATGATTATCATTTGGTTTTCAGTGTAAGTTATGAAGCTTCACATGACACTTCCAGTTTTGTTTCCTTCTGCTCTGGTTACTCTGCGGAAGAAGTTTTCAGGCCGAGATCTGCAGATAACTGGAGCCCACTAAAGGTTACTAAGGACGGCAAAGGTTTCTTCACAGCAAACCACGTATGTGAAATTGATAAAAAAGTCTCTGTCTTCACTGGGACATTTTTAGCTGTCTATAAATGAAAACAGTCAAAAAGCACTTGGAAAGACATCAAAGTTTAAGCTAAAGGCCAAAACCGGATAGTTTTCTCTGTAGCTATGAAGGGTGTGGTAGGTGAGGCACAGACAAGGAAAGACTGTCACTAAACTATCTCAGAAGATGCATGGTGGCTTTGGCCCTAGGGGTTGCCTGAGATGAAACTGTGGATTAGGCCTATGAACACCTTTTAGCTTTATGAAGCACTATATAAACCCCAAATTAATATGGCATGAAAAGGAAAAACAAGTGTGATTTCTATAAAGGAAATTCATGCTTTGATTATGGTGATAAAAGTATAGATACTGGAGAAAGAGAAATCCTTTGGATTTCAAAAATAAATTTAAATTAGTCATGCCAGGAAAGACATTGATAAATTTCTAAAGGATGTCAGACACTCACATGAATAAGCTGCACAATGTCATATCTTATGCCAAATACGAGGTCACATTGGAAGGAATGGATTGAACACCTCGTACAGTCAGAGCATTGCTGAACTCCAAATTAAAGGTACCCATAAAGGGGACGGATCTGGGCATATGCACACAGCTAAATAAAGAGCAAGGCTCTCTGCGCAGCTGTGGTCTGAAGAGTAAACAAAATGCCTAAAGGTTGGGGTAGGAAATATTGTGCAGCTACTGTATGACCTGAGGCAGCCCTGACCTCTCTAACCTTGCTTGGCTCTGATTGTCCAGTCCCAGAAGGGCACACGCTGAAAATGTTCGGAGGCTGAGGAAACCTCCTTGTGAAAACAAACTGAGAAGATTGGGACTGTTTGCCAGGGCCCAGAGTGCACTAATAGGCCTTGGGTTTAGGAAAATGAAGAGCTAAGAAGGAATAGAATAGAGACATACTGGGAAGCAAGCTAATTTATCTTTTCTATAAATACAAGGCAAGAGAGGAACCAACAGAATCAGAGCGCAATGTATTTTAAATTGATAATGGGCTTTTTATATGACAGTTCACAGGTAATCTGTGGAACTCACTGTTGCAAGATATCATAGGGGCCAAGAAGGATGAAAAATCAGGTCTCTTCAAAACTTCCATACACTGATGGTGTGATCTGGGCAATATTTTACAACTGTCTTAATTTTGACAGGCATGCGATGATCTTGCAAGTACTGAAATTCTGATCCCAAACATGCGATGTCATTTGCAGTGTAATTCAGTGTAATTTGCTGTGTAATTCAAGCCATGGATACTCAGGGCTGGGAGCATGGATCAGAGAGGAAGGCAGCCTTCAGGTCTCTTCTCACCTGAGACTTTTGCCTTGTATCTGAAAGGAGCTCTAGAGGTCAGCCAGAATCCTTCTGATAAGGATTAACTAGACCTTTGCTATTTGCCAAACGATTTGTCTTCCTGGTTAGCTTCCTAGGCCTAGGAGCCAGTGGCAGGCCAAGAAAGTGCCAGCTCCTGTACCAGGAGCTCCCCACCGGCAGGGACTGAAAGGCCAAGCATCAATCAGCCGTTCATGCACTATCTGTTGTGACATCTTTCTGCAGAGAGAGCAGTAAAAGTAGCAACTGTTTATACATTTGAAATGTGCTACTGTCTAAAACATCTAAATGCAGCCTTGGAATTGCATATCACCACTTCGTTTATCTCTTTTCTCTATAAACATACCATGGATAAAGCCCCCTCAAACTGGAAACTTTTCTGAGCGGCTTCCAGCCCGCCCGAGATCTTTATGTAACGTGTCCATGGATGAGAGCTGAGGCAGCCTAAGAGCAAAGCATCGTTTAGGGACAGGACAAAGCCACCTCTGTGACTTACAGTCATATGAGCATGCTACAGGCATGAAGTCTGAGAAGAGATTTATGGTGTGCTGGTATACGATATAAGGATCTGGTGTTTAAGGGAGCTGTTGCATTAGCATCCCTGGGTTTCCTGGGTCATTCATGGGTAGCTGAATTCTGGAGCCATCTCCTGGGGGCGGAGCAATTTTTCAGGTGTCCTTGAGGGAAATTCAGGGAAGAGATTGTAAATGGAGTCAACCCTAAAGAAAAGCAAGTGGGTTACAAGAGCTTGGAGAAAGGAAGTGAATTGCTGAAGTGCTGGAGTTAATTCACAGCACACTGCTCACAGTTTCACTTCAACCCATCCTCCTCCAGATGTTTGTCTATAAAAGGTTCATTCAAGCTTCATTTCTTAGCTAAAAGGGTTGATAGCAAAGATCTTTATCCTCGGGTTGGCTACTATTCTGATGAGCAAAATAGAGAAGCGCTGCCAGAGAAGAGCCTGTTCTGTGTGCTATATTTGTAGCTGTGAGAACACAAAAAGATATGCCTTTGGAATATAATTGCCTGATTTCTCAGATGTCCTTCTGGATCCTGGCCTCGCAGCTAATTTTCCTATCTCCAGTTTTAATCTCCAGATTATTCCAGTTGGGTACCCTGAGTTTTTGAATACAGGCACTGACGCTGCAAGTTCTTACTGCTCTGAAGAAACGTATCCTCAGAGTATTGTTAATCACTGAAGTTCTTATCCTGCAAACAGGCGAAGAGATGGAGGAGGCTGAATGGCTTCTTGTACCTGTTGCAGAAGCTGAGTCATCTGGGGAGCTCGGACTGAGCTTCACCTCTCTAAAGTGGAGATGTGGCTTTCTTTAAGGCATCATAGAGACAAAGGTCTCACAAGTGTGCAACTGAAATCCTGCACACAGCACATGCCAGAGGCATTGTGGCATGAGGAGCATGGATGAGACCTACCCATGGTACAATGTCCCGTCCCCAACCACTGTTTTTTAGGGGGAGATGGACACGTAGCCCTGTTTAGAAAAGAACAAGAGTGACGACTTTTGAGCCACAGCACATACTGGGTATGCTGTCTCTCTTCCTACTGTGTTGTATCGTAATTCCCCTGCAGCCCTCCAAGACCTCATTTCCCTATCAGGCAACCAGCACCCACAGACCTGGGTGATCCTCAAAGCAGCTCCTTCCTTCTATCAACTTTGCAAAATGTCCCAAAGCCCAAGAAAGACCTTCTGGGTTTGTTTTTTTGCTTGACCCAGCAGAACACGAGGCTTTCTGCCTTGTTTCTTCCCCTTCTCGTTGTGAGAAAAACAGCAGCCGAAGGGACTTGAACAAATCAAGCTGATGACCCAGACGCAGCGATGGGGACGGAGCGTACTGGGGCTGTGCACATGAAGAGCTGAGGCAGCACTTTCCCCAGGCCAGAGCACTGAAGAGGGGCCAGAGTAAATGAAACCTATGGGTTGAAAAATGATGCTGAGAAGACTAGTTAGCTGTCTGCATTACATGGTGCTGGGTAACAGGGGGTGATCACACGCTGGGCAGGCAGTGAGGAAACCTCTCCCTCCTGCAAACAGATTAGATGTCTGCTCCTGATCCAGTGTTTTTCCAGCAGCTCCCAGCTAGGAGAGCAGCCAGGGAGAGCTTGTTGTCCCAGGATGAGCCAGGAATGAAGATACAGGGGAGAGAGGTGTAGTGATGACAGAAGTAAAGACATTAAATACTGGCAGCCTGCAGGAATGGGCCAGGAAACCCAGCAATGCAGGAGCCTGCAGAGGGAAAGCAGCTGGAGGAGAGGGACCCCAAGGAGGACATCTCAGGAAGAGGCGCGTTGCCTGGAGTGTGAGTGTATGCCTCCTCCTGCACAGAGTGAGATCATGTGTGCCATCACCCAGGGATGGTCCCAGAGCAAGTACCAGAAGATGGCACTCCTGGATGTGCAGCCACATTGGAGATGCACTGGACTGACATGCTCCAGACTGGTCACACTGGGGATGCACATCATGAATCCCATTGAGACTGCCACCAAATGTAAGTCGTGCCCAGTCCCTGGGGAATACATAGTCCTGGGGCTGTGTAGGGTCTGGTCCTGAGGCAGCAGAAGCCAAGGTGGCAAAAGCACAGCCATGCTTCTCCTAACTGTGCCTAACTCTGACACATCCACCCCAGGAGTGGGGCCGTATCTCAGCACTCTCCACAGCTCTTCCCTCTGCTGTAGAATTTAACCCAGGGCTTGAGACTCTTCGCCATCCTGAATTGCCTTTCAGGCCTGGAGAGCTAAAGGAGCATTTAAGGCTCTGAACCTCCCATGAGTTGCTGGCTTCCAGAGCATCACCAAGACTTGCTCCATGGGAGCAGGCCTTTGAGGCTTCGAGGTTTAAGTCCTGGTGGCTCAGGCTCACCATGCCACTCCACACAGGACAAGAAAAGAGGGAGCAAAACAGGGGAAAACACAAATGATCAATAAGATGCTAGCAGAAGAAGAAAGAGGAAAAAATGTCCAGTGAATATGTATAGAAAACAGGGCAAAGTGAAAAACAGATCCAAAGAAAATCTGAAAAATGGAGCAGAGAGAGAGTTCCCATGAAAACTGTTTTGTGAACAGGCCAAACTGTAGGCAGGCCGCATTTGAGCCACATAACATAGGCTTTCTTCTAGCTAGAAAAACAATTGCAAGCTAAATACTGACTCACTCTTGGAAACAAAATCCACAAAACTTTCATTTACAGGAGCGGAAGGTCTCTGAGCTTTGGTGAGATCTGCAGATGTCAGAAAAAGACCTCACAGGGTTTGAGTGAAGCTTGTCCCGGAGTGGCCAGGTCCGGGCTTAGTAGGAGTGGTAACTGGGCTTGGGAAGGAGGAGGAGGAGGGTTTGCAAGAGCCCCAGCAGGCAAAGCCAGAGCGCAGCAGCCTCAGGAAAGCGGTGCCTCTTCCCTTTAGGGGTCATGGTGACTGCACTAAACGAGCATCGCTGGACCAAGCCTTGGTGTCCAACCACCTCTCCCTAAGGGTCAGCTTTGCAAAGCTCTTGGGATGGCAGCTGCCAAAAGAGAGGTGGATATGCCCTCCCTGGGGATGCACTCAAAGAGGAGATGTCATTCTGTGGCTTCCCAGCATCTTTAGCTCAGCAAACAGCACAGCAAGGAGTCCTTGGGCTTTGATGAACCACCGTCAGAAACCTGCACTGCTTCACTTTGCTTTGCTGAGCTGCAACCAGCCATATCCAGTGAGGATCCCGCCGGTCCATCTAACGGGGTGCTCTGAAACAAAGGAGGAGCCCGAGCTCTCCTTTCAGCCTGACAGACCCAAGGACACATTCACAATGAGGACACAAAGGCAGGTGATACAGAAATAAATAACCTCTGCCATCAACCAGCTTTGGGCAGTGACAGGGGGAAAATCTGTTTTGGAAGAGCGAGATGGGTTTTAAACAATACACCATCCTTGCTGGGAGCACCAGGATAAGGAGCAGCAGAAATCCCTTGTGTTTGATCCCAGGGAAGTGAGATTTCTCAAAGCCCAAGGACCTGTTGCTAATATTTTCAGGGTCACAAGTGCCCCACTTTGTGGGTGACAGATGCTCAGCAGAGAGTGGCCAGGGGAAGCTATTAATTTGTTTTTCCATTGAAGTTTTTTAAAAAAATGTTTTCTTGCAACCATGACCAAGAAAGTCGGCAACAGCGCAAGGCAAATAAACAGTCATTAAAGTGCCTCAGAGGTATGTTTATGCTTCATTCCTGATAATCAGCCTCTCGGCAGTGCAACGCTCTGGGCTAGAATTGGGGAAAGGGTGAGAGCTGGGGAAAATAGCCTGGACAGAGCAGGGGGACAGCCACCGTGAGCGAGGGTGGAGTCATGTCCAGCTGGGGAGAGGTGTCATGCAAGAGGGATGGCTGGATGCAGGGTTGCACTTCTGCATTCCCTTTGGTTTGATGGTGGGGCTTAACATGGGGCTCGAGTGCATCCCCAGCATCCCCTGCCAGAGAGTAAAACCCTTATGAGTTTGCCCCAAACAGCCACCATCATAAGAAAAGAACATGTCATCTTTAGTAGGAGTGAAGTCCAAGCTTTGAAGGGCCTACAGCATTTTGCCAACATTTTATCTTACTTTCCACTCCCACTCGGAGCCTGGATGCCTCTGGCCTCTATCACAGCAGCAGAGAGATTCCCCACAGGCAGGACACGTGTAGTCCCAGCTCGGTGATCTGACAGCAGGTGTGAAATAGCCAACCCACCCCCCAGCATGTCACTCTCCATGTCCCCAAACAGCGGATGCACCAGGGCAAGACAGTGAGTGCCGAGGTCAGGCTGGGCTGAGAGGCAGGGGTGCAGGGACGAGGAGGGGGTGGTGGGGCCATATGTGTGACCTGACCAGGGAGATTTCTGGAGCGAGTCCTGTTTGCAGTGAAACATTGCTCTGCACGCCCTTATTCCGTGGGCTGGGACCCAGTCAGACAATATTTATCCCCTTGGAGATTAAGTGATAAATGGTGACATCTGTAGCTCTGGTCTGTGTAACCCAAGTCATATAAAACCCACCCCAAAAAACTGGGATGAGATTCCTTCCCGGGCTTTATTTGTATGCAGCCCTTGCCCGATTCTGGCGGCTGGAGCACAGCATGGGCAGCTGCCGGGCACCTGTGCAGGGGCTCGGGGGCTCTCCTGGCCAGCTTCGAGCTTCTCTTCCATGTCCTGGGTGCAGAGTATACATGAAGGAGATCGTTTTGCTGAACTACAGGAGAATCTACCACTGCACTAAGACCATTTCTGAGGGACAACATTCCTGACGACTGTGTTTCTAACGCCCAAGGGGAATTTGCAGAGAGATTTGGAAAGGATGGTGCTGGATCATTTTGGAAGAACTGAGATGGTTTGTCAGAGAGGCAAAAATCATGGTCCTAACCAGCAGCATTTATCAAACAGCCCTGCATTTCTCATAAGAGATGCTGGGCCCCAACCTGCTTGAATTCCTCTTAAGTCAAATAATGTTCTTCGTCCCCCAAGCTGTAGTATCCCCTCTTTAAACATGAAACCTCCCACTTCCTGACCCAAACCCGCAAAGCACTCTTTTCATACTCTGCTCCTTCTCACTTACAAACAGTAACATCTAACTTGTTGTGTTTCAGTGATGAGTAAAATAATCCCCGCTCATAAATTATGTTTATAGCATGCTTTTGGATCTTACGGGATGAAAAGTACTGAAACAATGTCAGTATTATTTTTCCCATCAGTTCAGGGCAGTGAGTTCAGTCCCCTTTAGGAAATGCTTCTCCATAATTAGGAAAATGTCACGATAACTGTTTATCTTAATCAGCAAGCCTAGAACTGTGAACACTGTGAAGGCTACAAGCTCCCCCCCAGACAGGCTGAGCTTTTCTCAGCTCCCTGATGAGATTTCGCAGTGAGCAGGGGACGGTGGGAGGGTTGTGTAGCAGAGTAATGGAGACCTCAGCTGACCTACTGTATGTGGAAGAAGGCAGAGGTAGAGGAAACTGCTTTGATGCCACTGGCCTTGCAAGGGTGGTGCTTTCACCCAGAGGTGAAAGTCCTGTTCAGCCCTATGGCTCCTCATCCCTGATAAGCAGCCAAACTCAAGAGCTTTGTTGCCATAGTGGACATGTTTGTTTATGTCACACATTCAGGAAAGCAACTGAGAACAAAGTAAAAATAATGCACTATATAAATGTGGGGGGTGCTGTGTGCAGCCCTGGGCACCCCACCTCCAGCACAGTCCCAAGGTGCCAGTGGGTTCAACACGGACACAGAGAAAACCATGAAGAAGGTCAACTACTGGTTTTGAAACATGAAGCTTTGAAGTTCTTCTCCTTCAGCTCAGGAAACTCCTGAACTGCTGGTTGCCGAAGGCTGGATGGGGTATTAGAAGAATGACCTGTGGGTTGCATGGCCAGCTTCTTGCTCTCTTTCCCACTTTCTGCTTGCTGGTTATAGACACAGGCAGATGTGCAGCACACCTTCGGAGAGCCACTCTCCTGCTCTTAAACAGTCAGTGGAGGACATAGCATGGCTGAGGCCCAAACTAGGCTCCAGTCCTTGAACTTGCACAACCAAGAACTGTCTCCATGGCGGCTGCAGTCGCCTGTGGTCTGTGTTGTGCTGTGGGTGGGTGAGCAGGTGTTTGGGGCCATTTCCACTGGTTGTTGTAGTGAATTTTTCAGGGGGGAGCTGGAGGACAGAGGTGCGGTGAGCCCAAGCCTTGATGGGCTGGGGGTGTCCCACATGGCCATTGCTGTCCAAACACTCAGGCATGGTTTGGGTCACCTCTGTGCCCCCTCTTGATTATATAGAAACAGGATGGCCACAGAGGGTATGGGCAAAGATGCAGGTAGCACAGTAAATCCATAGTAGTTGATGAAACATAAAGAAAATGCATAGGGTAGCAAAGGGACCACTAGAGGCCATGGTTACTGTTTGGGTGCCATTTTAGTTGAGGAATGTGACAGACTTGTGATTTGTGTTCTCTGTAACTGCAATTTTGTTTTTTTGGGAGCTTTCATCAAAGCAAGTAAGGGCCAAGAGCTGCACCACTTTGGAGTCTTCAACCCTTCCTTCCCCCTGCAGATCACAAGTCACCCTCATGGACACCACCAAACAGTGGCAGGAGGTGGCTGAAGAAAGATGGAAATATCCCAAGCAGACAGGATTGTGCTTGTTTTTTGTTAGTTTTTGTTTGTTTGTTTGTTTGTTTTCATGGCATGACAAGTGGCTCCTGGAAGCAAAAGGTGGAAAAACAAGCCTGCAGAGCACAAACACAAAAAGCAAACATGGGGATGCTTGGTTTCTAGTATGGGAGGCTGGTGCTGCTGATGGGCTGAGTCATTGTCCCGGCTGGCAAGGGACACATGGCGGGGTGGGCAGAGGTGGGGAGGTGGCAGATGGCCTCTCCAGACCAGCTGGAAAATGGCCTGGTGGGGAAGGTGAGGCCTTTCCAATTGAAGGTTGTGTGAAAGGGCTCCGGCCCTCAGAATGTAGCTCAGAGAACAGCATGACCATGGCCACCTCAGGGACCCAGCGCTGCTCGTGTTGTGCCAGGCACCAAGCCCAGTGCCTCCATGAGCTGGATCCATGTGCTACAACACGCAAGTGGCTCCTATTTAAAGCTGTCCTGTGCCTCTATGCCAGCTCCAACCTCCAGGATTGCTCTTTGCAGAGCCGTTCCAAGGAGCAATCCCATCTCAGGGATGCACGAGTCCTTGCTTGGCTGATGCAGATTTATTCAAACATGTTTTTGGCCCTTTTATTTTATTGCTATTTGTCAGACCAGGATAACCACCTCATTAAATCCAACCCTGCCTTGACAAAGCATTGGCAGGAAGACTGCAGAGATCAGCTTTGTCCCTGGGACAACTTAATCTGCCTTCAGGCTGTAGCTGTTATGGAATAATAAAGCTCCCCTGCTCGGATGTGCTCTACAAAAGGTCACATCCTTTCCCAACACCCTCCATAGTAGCCCTGGGCTGTTGTGGGAGGGGAAGGGAGTTCCTCTCCCCACTAAGAGATGTGCTTCCAATCCTCTGCTGCCATTTCAGCATACTCCCCCTGCCCTGCCCTGCAAGCTTTCATGCTGATACAGTTTTGGACTGGCTCCACTGCTGGATGAGCATCAGCCCAACCTGAACACAGCATCACTGAGGCTGGATGGTTCTTGCTGGCCGTTTTGTATGTGTTCCTCAGGTCTTGCTTCTCCGCACCATGTGTGTCCATGCACTCTCTGGAAGATGCTGCTGAGAGGGGTGATGAACGGTGCTGCTGTGGGCATCGCAGAGCCTGTAATGGAGAGCAACCTCCAAGGTGTGGAAGGGACACTGCTGTCCTGGGTGCGCCTTTGTGGCTGTACGCTGGTGTGTATGAGCTTTGGTAAAACTGGTCGTAAACTGGTATTCCCTCCTGCAGATAATGTTGATGAAAGAAAAGAAAACAAGGCATGATCTTGATGAAGTTTGCTATGGAAAACATCATCATTTCATTCTCCAACTGAAAGTTATTGAACAAAAATGCTAATACGTTTTTTTTTGCCCCATCTTCCTGTAAGTATTTCCAATACATAAAGATGCACCTTTCCCTTTGGAAAACTGACATCATTTATTTTAACCAAATATTGATTTTTTTTCACTGGAAAATATTTCAGCAAGTGTGTGCACTTTTCATTGCACATTGAAATTTCATGCACTTGTTGAAGTATTTTCCATTGTGATAGCCAGTTGCTGATCTGACAAAAAGTGGACTCTAAAGGAACTACAAGCTATGGTTATGATTGTTGCAACGAAGCTGCTGCTGCTATGACCCAGACCCAGTTGCTTTTTCTCTGTTTTCGATAAGCAACTTCTAAGAGCTGGACTAACTTTCACTCTGCTCTTCACACGGCCTTGATCTGTTTCTCAGCTCTGCAACACATCCATCTCCTCTGCAATGCTACTGCTTCTGCTTTGATCTGCCTTTGCAAAGTTTAAGTGCCCAGAGAATAATTAATTTGAGCTTCTCTCCCCATTGCGTAACAGAAAAGCTTGTAAGACCAGCCTGAGCTCTGGCACTGGATTTCGTTACAGTCCCATCCCTACACTGCACCTGACTGCAGTGGCATTGCAGCTCAAGGTTACTGACACTGATCCCTTCTTCCCAAAGAAGACCTTTTCTCCTCACTATTAGGTCAGGAATGACTGCAAAACTGCAGCTCCAGAAAGGCCTCTCATGGCACTTCCACACCCTGGTGGTCAATACTGCATTTGAGAAGGGAGAAAGACCTTCTTCTGACCCTGTTTCTGAGAAATGTGCCCTGGGCCACCTTGAGGTGGATCACCATCCCTTGCTGGTGAGGTCCTTTCTGTGCAAACTACCAAAACCCTCTGTGTCAGCCTGTGGGACAGCTGGGGAGGGGACTGGTCACTGGTCACAACCTTTGAGGTGACTTGCACTTTGGTCCTACAGTGGCATGATGGAGCAGATGAAATTTTTTAGAAGTAGGAGGCAATGGATCTGCATCAGGATCCTCCCACAGCTCTATGCCAGAGAAGTATTTTGTTTGCCATTTGACTTATTTCTCCTTTTCTTTTCTTTAACTTTGTCAAGGCTCAGAGAGGGATCTGGAGGCTGTCCTGGTCTCCTCACAGCCGACACTACATAGCCATTAATTGCCAGGGATGACTCTGCTGGGAACTTCACCTCGTGTGGTACAAAAACTCTGCTTGTTGATAGTGCGTCTGCCTGAGGGTAAAGCCTGAATGGGTAAACAATATCCCCAGTGATGAGAAGTCCACATAGGTGAAACCTGGCCAGTCCAGTGAGAAAAACGCTGACAGACTGGCTTGGACATTAAGGGACTGACAGCCTTGGCCCACAGCGAGCAAACTGTGATGCTGCTGCTGAGATGGGTATTGCTGCAGGAATTAGGACCAAGGGGTTTGAAGCAAAGCTGTGGAAGGGAATGCTTCAAAACCACTGCAACGCTGAATTTCCAGCTTGCTTGGATCTGACAGCAAATGTCATACGTCCCCCATATGTCTCCGGTATGTTTCCTGATCTAACTGTTCCAGGCCTCAAATCAACACCTGCCCCTCAAGGCATTTACTGCATAACCCAAAGCTACCTGCTCCATCTTAGAGTCCAGACCCATGTGCTGCACTGTGCAGTGACTTTGTGATGGGAGAAGGTGGCACTGAGGACTAAGCTGTTCCCTGTAATCACCTCAGAGCCTCTTGGTCTCTGGAACGTCAGGGTTGGCTTGAAAGGGACATTGGACACAGCTCCTATGTAGTCACACCTTAGGCCATGAGGGTGGCTGTGTTTGGTCTTCTCAATGGAGGAGGTGGTCAGACCAAGACTTTCCCTTCAATGTATTGCATAGTAATTTTTATTTGACAACCCTTAAATTCTGCATCATATTTAAGGCACTTTCTCCCAAGGAGCCACTGTGTCAGCAAGAAATGAAGACTGTAGAAAGGCAATCACCATTTTTCAGCTTTGAAATACTGTCCCCAGCTTTGATGGATTTCTGATAATATCTGTGACTTAGGAACTCTGAGTGCCTTTCTTCCAGAAAATAGTTAGGATGGTTATTGTGAAGCATGAAGATTTGGGGGATGTTGGTTATGAGGGAAATGAGGACATTGAATGTCCTTTCTTCAGCCTGAGTGAAGAACATGAGCTAGCTAACAAAAATACTTCTGGAGAACTGGATCATCTATTTTATAAGGTTTCTTGGAGGGCAGTAGGGCACTTCTGCTTTAAAATATTATTTCACTGTGAAGAACCCTGCCTTTTCTCTGCAACATTGGTATTTCCATGAATATTTAATGTTTAATGTGAGCCAGAAGAAGTAGCAATGTACAGTCAGCTTGTGATTTCATCCACAGGAAATGTGATCATATTAGAAAACACATGTAACACATGTCTTTTCTTATTAATTATGCAGTACCTAATAAATTGCTAGATACAGACTGAGCTCAATTGTTTCATTTTTCCCGTGCGCAACAGAGTGGAACTAAGCTCTGCCAGATTTGGTTTTCTTATGTTTTAATTCCTCTGGGGGGAGCATGCAAACATTTCTTATCAGAAACTTAGAAGCAGAGTGAGAAATAACCCTCCACACTTATCACTGACTCCTGGACCCTGATCAAAGGATATTCGCTGTGGCATAAAGTTCAGTAATGCCTGACTTAGAAGGAAACTCGTTTCCTGCCATGAGTTCTTCCATGCCTTGTTCTTGGATGCACTCTTTATCCCCAGATCTCCATGTCTTTATATCAAGGGCTTTCTCCTCTGTTCAGATTTATCCCTCACTCCAGGGTAGCGCTGCAACTCAACTGTGAAATTGGGTATTTGTCCTCAGCGAGATAAATTTTAGGAAAAATGCAGTTCATGGGAGAAGGAAATTATTTACACATTTTGGGTCAAGTTTTGTGAAAAAAAGATTTCCTTCCAAGATTTCCCTTCCCCCAAAAGTGCTGAAGTTTTTCATTTTGACATTTTGAAAGAAGTCTTTCACCCTTATCTTTCAGAATCGCCCCTTCTTTTTTCTTTTGAAACATAACTGATTTTTTGAGAAAAAGATTGAAGAAGAATAATGAATTCTCCCCAAACAGAATAAGTCTCTTGATTTGGGTTTAGTTCATCTTCTTTGTCATTGCTGTTTTGCAAAACAACTCGGGGGGAAAATGCAGTTCTGCTTGGGCTGATCTAATTCATTTTTCTCTGATTTCTTTGTTCACCAACCAAACTGAAAAATCATCTGTTCCTATAGCTCTATTTGCAAATGAGCCGTAAAAGCTCCTTATTCAAACAGTAAGACTGTAAGAAATATCCAAGGGATCTCAGGAGGAATAGCACCAGGGGACAGCATTTTGTTCAGAAGCATTTCTCTTGTTCTCCAGTGCAAAATTCCACCTTTTGCAGAAGAGAAATGCAATGCCTGTGATTTCAAAATGGCAAAGACTGCTTTTTAAGAAGCAGACTTGAGCAGGGCAATATAAACCATCCCGTGCGCCAAAGGTGGTTCCTGTGGTCCTGGTAATATCATCATGCTCGTGGGTGCAAGAGAAGTAATGGACTGTGCAGGCCTGGCGGAAGGGAGGGACCTTGGGTTGGCTGGGGCTGATCAAGAAACAGCCCGAGCAATGGAGGGACTCCATGACGGAGCTTTGGCTCTGTTTTTCCAGAGTTATTTTTACTCCTAATGAACCCTTGGTCCTGGTGGAAATGAGCTCAGTCTTACAATGCTTCCTGTGGTTACCTGCCAAGCCAGAGGCACCCGTCCCATCCCACCCGGCCCTGCTGACCCCAGGGTGCTGCAGGACCCTGCCTGGGAACGGCAGCCACCACAAGACCCACCATGTTTCCCTGCTGATGCCTATGCAGGGGGATGTCATGCAAATGGAGGGCGGGTGGAGGGAACATCCTCCCCCCGTCTCGCTGGGAGGACCAGTGCCAGAAGGCAGGTTCTGCACCGCAGCCCAGCACGGCGGCTGCTGCCCCACCTCTGGAGCCACAGCCAATGTCCGGCTCTAGGACAGCACTGTGTGTCTCTTCCCGTACTGCCTGTACTGCTCAGAGCTCCGCCAGCCTCCCCAAAAACGCAGTAAGCATTTCTGTGCATCCTCCCAGAAGACATTCACATTCCCAAACCATTTCCCAAGGGAGCACTTTTCTTTTTCCTAAATTGCTGAGTGGATTTGAGAGCAATTTCACAGAAAGCCTGGAATAACCAAGCCCTTTCCACTGTTATTTGGACTCGGCCATGACTTCATTTGACTGCTGGGACACTGAACTCATGGGAGGTTTCAGTTATTTGCAACTGGTGACGCATCAGAGGGCCTTGGTAAATGGAGGTGGCTTAGCAAGCCATGCCCTACCTTCCCTGTGGTTAACATGCAGGTGGGTATTGCAAGTGGATGTGTTACTGGCAATAAACCAGCAAAGGTGGAGAACAGGTCCCTCTCATCTATGTGGTGTCCTCCTCTTCCTTCCCACTAGCTTATAGTTTCAGCTCCCACCCTTGGGAATGTGCCCAGTAGGTCACTCCAGGGACAAGATGAACGCAGTGTCTTATCACTGGCCTGAGGATTTCTGCCTATATCTGTCTAGGGATGGGAAAATGAGGAGGGAAGAAGTTCATTATCTTAATCTTTCCCAATGAACCTGTAAAGTGCTGGGTGTGGGAGGGCAGAGGAATCAGGTCGGTGCTTTTGGGCAACAGCAAAATTCCTCTGTAATTCTCCAGGTCCCAGGAACATCGCAGCCCCTATCCTGGAGCACTGTTTCCAGCAGGGACAACATAAACAAGTCAGCCTTAATCTCATTAGTTCACTGGTGCTCTTTATTAGCCTAAATCAGACTGGCATCCTTTTGATCTCTGTCCAAGATGGATTGCATCTCTCTTTGGTTGGAAAGGCCATCAAGAACTCTATTCCTGGGCTGTAAATAGAAAAAAAAAAAAAATTCCTTGTTGATGAACTGTTTTACTGGCAAGCCAGCAGCCAGCACAAGGGAAGCAGCTGAGAAAGCGCAATGATCAGAGGTCAGACTTTCTGCAAACTGAGTTTGACTGTTGGGAGGAAAAAGCCCCTGCACTCAGTGATGAAATCCCATCACGTCTGCCAGACCTCCAGTCCTGGGTGAGCCTGGTGTTATGGGCTGGGAACGGACGAACAACCTGACTGCTGTGACCTCTGTTTTGTGTCTGCCCATGGGTGGCTTTCTAGACAGCCACCATGGAGCAGAAGAGGATGCAAGGCAAGGAGAAAGGAGCAGAAAAATCAAGAGAGGAGGGGGGCAACAGAATTAAGGCAGGAAGGGACTGGATGCAGGGTATCGTTACCCTGGGTTTGGCTACTGGTCCATGCCATCCACTATTCTCATTATCCTGCCCCTGGCCACGTGATTATCAGAAACGTTGTTAGGGATTGCACTCCAAAGTGGGAGTTTCTTCACCCCCAACACTGCATGTCCTGTTGAATGGAGCTTGGTGCGTGCGTGTGGTTACTTAGAAGAAGGAAGGAGCTAGTGCCATTGGCATGTCCTACGTGGTGGAAAACTTCCCAGGCATCTCCTCCCCTCTTCTCTCCCAGTACAATCCCAGCTGCATCAAAGCCTGGCCAGGAGACTTAGCTCACAAAAGTGCATGTAGCAGAATGGTACTAAAATGCCTTTTTTTTTTTTTCATGTGCAAGAAGGATGGAGAAGGAAATCAATGTGTATTAACATATGAATGACAGGGCTATTGCTTTTATAATGACTGTCTCAGTGGTAAAGAAGCTGATGTTCACAGGAGTCCATACCTTCAGCCTGAGACATCCATGATGATAGGTAGCAGCTTTTCTCTTTCTTCTGCCAAAAAGAGTTGAATAAAAGACCTGCATTATTCCAGGGTGTGGTGGGTGACACCATGCATGATATCACTGCCTCGGCAGTGCCAGCGCCTTGGTCTCATGGCATAGCCCAGTGTCTTTCCAGGTGTGGCATCAGGAGATGGTATCTCCCCCGCCTTGTCGTGTCCTGCCTGAACATCACAACGTGACACTGACATTTCGCCCAGACCTCGGTTATTATGGAGAGAGGAGCTAGTCTTGGCTTCAGCTCCACATTTCAAACTGATGTCGGCAGTGCCGTTGTATAAGTCTTTTTTTATTTTTTTAAAGACACTCATTTGATACGGTTATTTTAATCAGTCTTTTCCATGTCATATTTGCTGTTTCCACAAACCTTGAGCCAAAAAGGGATACGGAGCAGAAAGCAGAGGGAACCGGCCCATTCTCACTGCTCAGGTCGCAGTACCAAAAGTAAGCAGGGACAGGAAACATGGGAAGGTGAATTAGACTTTCAGAAGCATTGCTATTAGTGGACACTGATAAAGGAAAAACAATTTTTTTTTAATAATCAGGATTTCGATCTTGGGCGCGTCCCTTTAAGGCTCATTTTTCCCTTCATCAATGCAAGGCGCTCATCCTTTGGCTGAGAAAACCCCTTTGTAAGAGGGACTCGGCTCCCGCGGAGTTACACGGGAGGCTGCGCTGAGGGTCGGGTCTGCTCAGGCTCCTGGGTCTGTGTCTCCAGCCCAGGGGGGTTCGGGGCTATGGGTGAGGAGAGAAGCCCTGCAGGAAACGAAACACAGGCAGGGCAAACCGGGCCATATTTGCGCACATCTGGTGGCTGACAGCTGATAGAAACTCCAGATGACATAAGCCAGCTCCCTCTCCCGGGATGCGGCCAGACGCGGCGTTTGCTGTACAGGCTGTGTAAGGAGAGCTAGGCCCGGCCTGCAGCGGGCCTGCTGGGTCACACAGGCACAGGCCTCCTGGGCCTGCGAGGCAGCCAGCAGCTATCGCCTTTCTGTGCTTCCCCATCAGAAAAATGGGGATAAAGAAACCCATCAAAATGCTGAGTGAGACCCCCTGGCACTTCTGGGGAAAGCTGCAACGCTCACATGAATTGTGAGCTTTCAGACAAGTGCTGTTAGATTTAACTCTGACAGTCTCTTCCACAGTTGCAGGGAAGATACTGTGCAACTGACTTAAATTAGGACCTAATGGGATCGTTTTAGTGCATAGAAATGAGTTGCTTCCAAAGAGACAAGAATTCTCCTGTGCCAGTGCTGAAAAGGTTGAATCCCTTCGTTGCATCTGCTGCAGGCAGGGAAAAGGCAGAGACCACTCTCTCTTCCACTGCCCCACGTCCAGAGTAGTGAGGGGCTTGTCCTGGGTTTTACCCTAAAGCCGGTGGGTAGGGTCTAATTCGTCTCTGTTTGCAAGGGGAATAAATTTCCAGGAATTCTAGGCTTTAGGGCAGGATTATAATTTTCTTGTTTTTCTATAGGTTAGTATCTCTAAGCGTCCTCAAAAAGTTTTGGTGCTGTGAATACTGCCTGCAGGCGCCCGTCTCAGAGCTGTGCCTCCACTTATTGTAATTACCTCAGACAACAAGTTGGTTAATGACAACACATCGCTGCCTGGAGAGCAGTTGGCAGTAGGCTGTCCAGAGAGGGAAAAGGGAGATGCTGGCACAGACAGTCCCACAGTATCCAGTCCATTTGCTATCAATTGTCAGCTTTACTGGGGCACTAATTTGCCATAAATTCAGGACCCTGCTGGGCTGCGGAGTGGGGAAAGCTCCCTGGCACCAGGGAAGCTTTAGCCCTCAAGTGTGAGATTATTGCATGGGGGAAATGAAGAAGGAACATTAATTCATGCGATAGCTTTGCTGTGGAAAGATAATTCATGTTTCCCCTATGCAAAATGCTCCAGGCGTACTAATGGCCCTCAAGCATAGCTACTGCTGTTAGATTTATATTTTGTTGTTGGAATGAAAATGGACTGAATTTATTCTGGACACAAGCTGGTGGCCAGCAATGAGACTACCAGAAGCAGGAAATTGTTCCTGTTTTGTTCAGAAAAATATTCTGAATCTGACATTTCTCACATTTCAGTAAAAATTCAAAAATTTCTAACGGGTGAAGATGCTCACTTGCATAGCAGGTGTCATCTCTCAAGCACTTTGTCCAAGCAGAAAATGAAAAATAAACTGCTGCCAAGGCACCTTTTTTTTTTTTTTTACTTTTATTTCATTGCATTAGATACAGGCTAAATAGGGAGCTAGTCCTTCCTCTGCTCCCATTGTTCTGTCTCATTTAAAAACAAAAAAAAAAAAAAATCCCAAGCACCCCTTTTTTTTTTTTTTACTTTTATTTCATTGCATTAGATACAGGCTAAATAGGGAGCTAGTCCTTCCTCTGCTCCCATTGTTCTGTCTCATTAAATACCAGGAAAGTGAAAAATGGCACCACATTAAGAGTGTTTTCCATCAGTTAACAATCGCAATCAAAGCAGGAACAGAGGTGTCAGTGAAGAAACAGCACTTCACTATGTGCAAAAAGTTTCAGTCCCCTTTGGGGCTTTTAGGAAAATAGAGAGAAAAGACAGTTCACCACCTTAGCTGATCTCTGATGCTGAGTGATGCTTGAATTATAAGGAATCAATGCACAAATTAATTACCTGAATTCTAGTTTGCTGCCCTCACTTCTCTGGGTTGGTTAGAAAGATGGAATAACTCAGGTTTGAAGGGACTTCTGGAGGTTTTCTTGTCCAACTCCACACTCAAGACAAAGAAACTGAAGGTCTCTTGGTACCCATCTCCCTACAAGACAAGTCAGTGGTTACAGTTTGATTCCAAATTATTAGAGTGAAAATGCCCTCAGTGAGAGCATTATCGCCTCTCCTTACAATTGCAATTCTTCCCTATCTCTTCTACCCACGAAGCTGGTTGATCCTGGGCTGACCCAGCCAGATCAATCCAGGCATGAAGGTCAGAGGAAGAGGCAGAAAGTGCTGCCTTCGTCAACTTAAGCCCCGTGGAGGTAGCCAGACATGACACGGTGAAGATCCAGCTCCCACAAGAATTAAGTGTTTTCAGGCTCAAAGGTTATTAGGGTTTTCCCCAGAGATGTCTCACCTATGCAGCAGCTCTCCTCACCCCATCAAAAAAAGGTGGCCTCGTGTTACCAGGCTGAGCTGACAGCAGTTCTCCTAAGCAGGAGGACACCAGCCACTTTACCGATGTGTTTTTACTGCGGATCCGTTTTGGGTGATTAACCAGCTTCTCTGAGGAACTTCTCTGAATCTCAACCCTATTTCCCAGGGACAAGTACAGCTCAGAAACTGCTGTCCATGCTGTTAATCCAGGACTTCAGCATAGAAAGTGCAGATCAGGTTTCAGTCTGAAACAGGAGCAAAACATCTCCCTTTGGGTTCCTGCAGCCTACGGCCTATGCAAATAATAATTTATTGCCTGATAAAGGATTAGACATCCATTTTCTTGCTTGGTTAATGATGCTCTTCACTGAAAACTGACTACTCACAGTAATTGATATTAAAGCCAGATTGGACGCACATTTCTGTGTCCAGCAGCAGACATCTGTCTCCCACTCCTGCTGCTGCGACTCAGTATCCCTTTCTGCTCATCGTAGCAGGGAGATCATTCTGCATTTCCAGTCTCCTCCAGAGATGCATACAGTTTTGCCGAGAAAATGCCCTTTCACTTGACATCCCTCAGCAAACTGGCTGACCTGAGAATCAAAGAATGCCATTTAGCACCAAGCCGGGGAATTGTTAATGACTTCTGCACATTGAGTTATTGACAAACAGAAGAAAAGCTGGACTGTTGATCCAGTGCAGGAAGTGAGTGGTACCAGTGCATGTATAACAACTCCTGTACACCTGTGCATGAAAACCTTTATCATCACTCTGTGAGAAAAAAATATCCAGCAGCCAGGACCAATCTGAAGAGTTAAACATCTGTAATGTCCACTGATCTCTTTTCTGCAGGCAAGAGAAGTTTTATGAGTTTACCATCTACTAAGCAGAGGTCATAGGAGTCTTAAAAATGAAATGATGGAAAACTGATACGGGAATTTTCTATGCTACAAAAAATTACAGAATAATCTTAAGTGGAACATATGGAAACCTTCTAACAATTTAAAGTTTCAACTCGTTCATCAGGGAATAGCCTAGGGAACCTTTGGAACACTATGTAAAAAGGATCGGGGTATCACATATGATCAACTTGCACTGAAGTTTAACTTGAAGTCTTGGAGCTGAGGTAGGGAATTGTATCAAATCCACAAATTATTTTCTTTTAAGAAAAAGAATGCTTGAGGGTTCATATTACACTAGAGACATGACTAGACATACACTAGAGACTGGAACACCTCTCTTATGAGGAAAGACTGAGGGAATTGGGTCTGTTTAGTCTGGAAAAGAGACGGCTGAGGGGTGACCTAATTAATGTGTACAAATACTTAAAGGGTGGGTGTCAGGAGGACGGGGCCAGGCTTCTTTCAATGGTGCCCGACAATAGGACAAGAGGTAATGGGTACAAACTTGAGTGTAGGAAGTTCCATCTCAACATGAGGAGGAACTTCTTTACTTTGAGGGTGGCAGAGCACTGGAACAGGCTGCCCGGAGAGGTGGTGGAGTCTCCATCTCTGGAGTCATTCAAAACCCGCCTGGACGCGTTCCTGTGCAACCTGCTCTAAGGTGACCCTGCTCTGGCAGGGGGGTTGGACTAGATGATCTCCAGAGGTCCCTTCCAACCCTATGATTCTATGATTCTATGCATATTTGTCCTAATAGCTATTAGATGTTTACTAACGATAAACTCAAAGTTTGGAAAGAACAATCTTTTCAAAGCAAACTCAATACTAGCAGATCTGGTAGAAAGACAAAAACCTTTAAGAACTTGAAAAATGGTTGAGTAACATTGTTAAATTGGCAGATAGTGATATTTTGATGTGAACAGTGGGTAGAATGAATATATATATGTATGGCCCAGGTTACTTAAGGTCTTAGATTATCCATTAATTGTTTGATATTTTATATGTAGCACATCATATTAAAAAAAAAAATCAGCCTCTGCCAGTAGAGCCCACACAATTGTGCCTGGAAATAGCCCAGTTATTTTCCAGTGTATATATAAAGATGAACTGTGTTATCTCAGAGAGCACCTGGATGGTAATGGTCAGCAAATATTGCCTTATTGGTGGCAACTGTTGTCAATATTAACAAAAGTAGATGGAATAATGAAACATTTATGCTGACATTATCAGATACAAAATGTGCAGCCTCCATTTGAACACCCGTTTTCTGATAAATTAAGTTGGCTACAACCTGAACAAAATTTTTCAGGGAAAAATTATCTGGTGAAAACATGCCAGAATTCACATTATTCTCTTAGTGAGTATAATCCGCGACTGCATTACTGCACTATTATGTTATTGTACATGTTACTGGCAGAAGATGCTTTTTTAACTTTATCAAGTTAATATTGTATTTAATGATATTATATTTTGTTCTAAAAAATAAGAATAGACCAAAAAAAGCAATAGAGGCTAATATATCTTCTTCCACTGTAAATGTTTCCAAGTCATAAAGAAGCCCCAGGAGACCCATCATAAATACATGACATAAAAAAGGCCTAATCACGGGTCCATCTGAACTGAGACCCAAAACCCTATGTACATGGGACGATAAGCTTCTTCCCTAAACAATTTATACAAGTGTTGCAGTTATGTACACTGTGGCTGGAGGGAAAAGGAAACAGGGAATAAATTCTGTTTTTTCCAACTATTTTATTCAACCAGTCTTTCTCCCACGGTATTATTCTCAGAGGTGGTTGATTTGAGCTGGGTGAAATACGCCAAAATGCCATGGTTTCTCCCTTTGTACACCATGGGAATTTGGTTCCTGTTGACAAGTTGCAAGTCATTAGGATAGACAGCCTGCTTAGGAAACAAAAACATCCTGGCCCCAGATAATTGTTCTGTAAGTTCTTGGTGTTCTGGAAAAAAAAAAAAAAAAATAAAAGCCATTAAAATAATTGGTCTCCGAATTTGCTTGATCAGAAGCAGCAGCATGTATTTGATTCACTGGGACAAACTGTCCTACTTTGGAGAGGAGGGGACACTCCTAGTCCCGCTCCGGCGCAAGCTCCAGAGCAGCAGAACGGGTCCGTTTGGCTCAGGACGAACAAAACCTCCCGCCCGTAACGGTGCTGGTTATTTGTCCATAACCAATACCAAGGCTTGAGGAACTGATTGGCAAAGCCAACAGCCAAGCTGAAGAACACTCATCAAAGTTCATCTTCTTAGCCTCAGTAAGGCAAAAGGTGTCTTTTATTATGGTTTTTGGGCGATGGGAGTTGCTCCTCCTTCAGGGTGTTTTTTTCTCCGCAGAAAAGACTGGGTGCTCACAGTTACCCCACCGGCCTCATAAGCTGTGATGCTACCAACGTGGTGAGGCTGGAATGTTGGCTTTTATATCAAGTTACCAGTCCCCAGTCAGAAACACTCCTTTCTACAGTTCAGAAACACTCTGCAATTAGGAGAAAGGAGGAAAATTAAAAATAGGAACTTCCAGATCTTAGATAGCTAAAAGAAATGAACAAGCTTCACAATTTTGCTAATGGCAATCTCCAAATCATCCTTAATTGACTGTGATGTTGCGGCAATAGGAACTCGGCTGGCAGCAGGCTTGCCTTTCTTACCTAAACCCTTCAGTCACCTGAATGCCAAGTTTGGAAAACCGAGCTATAACCAAAAGCAACAAGAGAAAAAAACCTGAGCCATGATGAGATGCTGTCTGTACAGCTGCCCGGCCTGGCTGGGGCTTGCAGAGCTGCCGCCCGTGTCCCAGCCCAGCCTGCCTTCTGCAACCCAGCAGGCCGGGCTGCTGTCCCCCCATCCCGCTTCCCACCAGCTCCCCGAGCTGCCTCTGAACCATGGCAGGAATTGGTGCCAGATTGCAGGGGCTGTACTGGGGCATTTATTAGAGCTTCAGGATCCCCATCAGAAGCAGTCCATGTCTGAAGAGGGAAGAAGTATTTCACTCTGTGCTGTTACAAGGATCTGCTCCCATTCATTTCCAGGGGTGAGGTGCGGGGGCCAGCAGCAGCCAGTTCCTTGGGGGGCAGCCAGCTGCTGAGCCCCCGTAACAACGCAGCACTAGCCACACCAGCATTGCCCATGCTGCTTTTACACCAGGAACTTCAAACCCCAGGTTCCCAACTCAGCTCTCCGTTTCTGGAAGTTTGTTGCCCAGGCTCCATAAGCCTTGCTGCAGGGTAGGATACATGCAATAAACGGCTTTTTGAGGTTAATTTAATGCCTCACCATCAGTCCAGTTATTAATCTATTCGCAGTGGAGGTTTATTGCTGTGTATACCACAGACCGATAAAGATTATCACTGAATTAATTCACAGCTAGTGTGTTTTTAGGCTTGAAGCCAAACGCTCTGTGTTATCAGTATGAATAAATACTCCAGAGTAATTTCTCAATGAGCCTATCCTAAACGGACTTCTAAAGCAAAATCTTTTGAAAAAAACTATCTTGAAAGTAAAAAGAACAAATGTCACCACATTCAGGGTGGCAAAACTTCTTGCATGACACTGTAGGTACCTGAGACATTTATTATAGGTCTCAGGGTGTCTGTCACCCGGTAATATTGCCTGGTTTCTCTAGACTGTGTCAGAGCTTCTCCCCTGTCCCCACCATCTGCATCCTGCTTTGAGAAGGTGCGTGCAGGGAGCGTGTATCCTTCACGGTTCTTGAGCACTGACCTTCAAGGACATTTCTGTCTTCCCACTTGTACTTTCTCAGCAGAACATTGAGACTTTCGCACTTTCAGTTTCTAACCATGGGCAACGAAACGCTCTCCGTCACTCCTGACTGTTTCGAAGGAGCAGACAGTTAAAAGAGATGCTAAAGCTATAGGGGCTGGTGATGAGAATACAGTTCAAAAGAAGCCAGAAATGTTTGGGCGTTGGCCAGAATCATTTTATGTTTGTGCAAATGACAGAAAATTTCCATCATCTGTTGAAAATGATGCTAAAAATATCTTTCCCCAGGGTGTTGCATGTCCAGAGACCTGAGCGGGTGACATGGATGCTGGCAGTTTGGAGGCCTTCACCTGTGAGAGGAAGGGAAAGAGATTTGAAAATAGGAAAGGCCAGGACCTTTTCAATACTTCAGTGTTGTCAGCTGGATGATATTTAAGACGTATTTCACCTGAGAACAGGCAAGACAAACACCTCTCTTCCCTGTATTGCATCTCACAGTGTTAGGGCCGTATTCTTGTTGTCTAGGTCCATACCATAAGGTTCTGTATGGCATAGTCTTGCACTAGAGGAGAAGAAACTTTGTACCTTCCTTTAGTGTGGGATATGCATGAGTTTATCTGACCCTTTTCCTTCCAGGAATGGTCACTCCCCTGGCACTCCAGGGAGGTACCCCGGGAAGCTGCAGTGAAGCTGGAAACAATCCTCCACATGATATATAGCACAGGAGCATTTTGGAGTACCTCCAGCTTCTGTTTTAGCTAGAGGCTCTTTCATTTAAGATGCTGGAGCACCAGGGAGTGGGCACTCTCGTTGTGCCTGGGTGCCATGAGGGATCCTCAATGAGCACCTGTAGGTTCGTGGAGTGGCCGTGGCTTCAAGGCGCAGGGGTGCTGCTGCTGGGAGGGGCTGGGAGAGAGAAGTGTGTGCCTGGCCTAATGTTTTTTTGCAGCAGTGCTTCACAAACAGTCTCACACGTCAGCCCATGATTTATGAGGGGAAGGGAACTTGGCCCTCTTGCCTAGCTGGGCCCAGTCCCACTGTGGGACTGGCTTCTATATCTTAAACAAACCAGTTAAAGAAAAGCAACATGTCTTGT
Organism: Dromas ardeola; assembly: GCA_013398915.1. Lineage (NCBI taxonomy): Eukaryota > Metazoa > Chordata > Aves > Charadriiformes > Dromadidae > Dromas > Dromas ardeola. Next base: position 1,375,411 of record VYZM01010811.1, on the reverse strand, counting down.
CTTTGCATTGGAAGACATCCCAGTGCAAGGTCTGTTTGCCTTACTTTGGAGACTGCGGCTGAAAAGGAATTTGTGAAGAGGAGCGGCAAAAAAAATAAACGTTTTGGAGCAGGATGGATCCAGCTGACACCTCCATCTGCCTGGCGAGTCAGGCCACGCTGACACGGGCCACTCTTGGCCAGGCCACCAGCTCCTGCTTCAGGGCAAGCACTTATGTACCGGGTGAAAGCAGTGCCCGGAGCTCCCTGTCCCTGCGCAGGACAGTCAGGGATGGTGGAAGCACACGGAGATGGATGAGATGTGGGGTGTGTGATTCAAACCCTGGCACCGGCAGGAGAGAGGAACTTATATTTGACCGGTGAGGTCGTCCTGGTGATCTCAGCATTTGGAGAGGGCAAGTGTCGATCCACCTACTTAGGGGACAGCTTCATTTGTACAACCATACGCTTGGTAAATTTGGGCCCCTGAGGCAAAACAAAAGGCTGCTATGTAAGGTACCACCTTATAAACAGCCAGCAGGGAGTGGAGCAGGAATGAGGTGAAGAGGTTTCAGACTTGTCTCCTCCAACCTTTCCTTTGGAGGAGTAGTGTTATCCTTCAAAAAAAAAAACCCAAAAACAAACAAATCCCTTCTCATTCGGTATCATATTTGTTTGGATTTAAGAGGATAAGCTCCCTTCTGTGGGCTGAGCACAGCTGGAAGGGGTACTATGAACTGATTGCTGAGAATGGCATAACATGCTTTTTGGGGCAGCAAGAAGTGATTTACTGTGGCTTGGGCCAGTAAAATGGCACCTCCGTTGTGCCAATAATAACATGTCAAATAGGATCACTTCCTGCTCCTGAACACAGCAGCAGGCTCACACGCTTGTATGAGAGGTGGCAGCATGAGTTCAAGTGGATTAGTACATTTGCAATCGTATTAGCCATAAACACATATTCACAGTCCTTTATGGAGCTGGATAGGGCAGCATTCGAGTTCAACTAGCTTTTCTCGCCTCTTCCAGTAGGAATGCCAGGACAGCAGAGAGGCATCACCAGCTCGGTCTCCCGTTCCTGCCTAAGGGTAGCCAGCGTAGGCAAAACCACAACGGCAACACTCCTGTGTCATTTAGAAATCAGCACTTGCCCTGGCTCTCTGCTGGATCCATTCTCCCACTGTTTCTTCTGCTTCCCGACAAGACTCTGTGCTCCCTAAACTGTGTTTCAATTGAATGTCGTTGCTGGACAAGGGGGTGGGCACGAAGCCTGGCAGAGCGAGTGGCTCGGTCAGCCCTGCCCTGCCCCTTTTCTGGACCAGATTCACCCGTAACTCCTTGCACATCCTGGGGAATTATTCTTGCTCTTGCCTCTGGAAGAGACAGGACTCCAGTAATGATTCCAGCTGCCCCCCTGATCTAGCTGTAGGGCTTTGAAAGTGATGAGTAATTAATTTCTCATGGGGGCTTCACACTTTTCTTAATTTCTCCAGCTCCTCCCATTTCTCATAAGCACTCCTTGAGAAAAGAGCAAACATAGGGCTGGAGAATCCAGTTCCTGCCTTGGGGCAATTTGCTGTTCAGCACCGCTTCCAGTCAGGTGTTGTTCAGAACACTTCTTGATCACCGTCTGGCAAACGCTCTCTCCTCCAGTAAAGGTTAATGGCTGCAGGAGTAATGACTAATTTGAAAACCTGTACAGTTCCTTACATCCTCCAGCCATCAGAATATGCACACCGAACCTTACACAAGCAGGCTCAATACTCAGCAGGGATGAGAAAATGGGGGGGAAAGGTAAATGATGAAAGACATCATTTGAAATGTGGATGTCTAAAGCTGGCTGTTTAAATAATGTTTGTGGAGCTGGGAGGGAAATGGTTTGTGGCTGTGAGGGATGAGGAAGATCTATGAGCCAGGAAAAGATAAAGTCTCTGGAGGGAAAAGCATTTGGGGAACTTTTTTTCTCTCTGCGTAGACTCGGTGTTGGTAAATCTCGCTAGACTGCTGCATGCAGGGGGAGCGTGAAACACCTTTCTGAAGCAGCCCTGCTTGGAGCAAGCTGGGTTTATCCTCTATTCAGTGAGGGTGGAGGTGATAAACTGAAAGTAGTAAGTGCATTTCTTATGTTGTAAATCAGTGGTGTTACCCTTTGCAGCATCTGAAGGAAGCAGAGAGAAATGAGGGCAAAGTGTGAGGAAAGAGGGAGCGGGAGATGGAAAGCATGGTCTATACATTACAATTCGGGGAAAGCATCCCCAAGTGATGGCGTCATAGGTGCTTCGGAATGGGCTGTGAGAAACCCAAGTCTGGGTTCACCTAGATCTCCCTCCACTAAGCCTCTCCCAGCTGGAGAACTGCTCACTCAGCGCTTAAAAGAGAGGCTGAAGTTGTGACATGACCACGGTCTACCATTAACTGCAACAGAAAAATTACACAGCAAGAGCTTCTCAGTTAAGTAGAAAAAGACATGACAGAATACTACTGACATTCCTAAGGTAACCAAAGCAATTAAAATATAAAACTGAGCAAGCTGCACTGTGCTGCAGGCTCTTCCCCATGCATATCCTGCTGATGTATATCACATGAGCCAGTCTACAGTGTAGTCTCAACTGGAGCCACTCACCAAGACTATATTTTCTTCACCCGGAAAATTGTATTTTAAAAAAGAACATTCATAGTCCATGACTGCTGCAGAGGGTGAGGAGGCTGTGAAGCGTCCACTCTTTTTTCCTCCTGCTGCCACCTGGAACGACCTTGGGGTCACTCGCAGCCTCTCATCTCCTGCACCAATGAGGAGCAGTGCTAGTCAGAGGACTTTTATTGCATGTTGCAGGCAGCAATAAAATATAATACACCTGAATGTTGTGTGTCTCTGTCTGACTGATGGAGAATGCCTGGGCAAGCTGCTGGTTAAGCCTTTAATTATGGTTATTTTGGGGAACCACTTAATGCTTTACAATAACTTGCATAAGCTTCAGTTGCATCCTATGGGTGTGTTACCCTGAGCAGCAAAACTATTAGTGATACCAGTATTCCCTTACTGTCTTAAACGTTTGCTAAGGGCACTTTAGCTGTTTATAGAAAGATCCAGAAATGAAAGGGCAGGTGGCAAGTGGGCTTAAGAGTTTTTGCCAAGAGAGGACACCCCATGAGGAGAGGCAGGGTTGATTGCAAATCCTGCCCACATCTCCTGGCATAGCACAGGAGGTGGCTTTCACCGGCGGCAGAAGGCACCGCTGCAGCTACACCACTGTCCTAATGGAGCAGTAGCCGGGCTCGAGAAAGCCCAGCTTTTTGTTCTGATTCCCAGGCGTGTGGCAATCAGGCTGTCCCCAGGAGAAACAGGGTGTAAATCACTAATTAATGCCTCCTGTCTGCATGCAATTCAAGTCCATTTGTGCTTGACGGAGATATGCAGCAGAGGCTCCCTGGAGAGATATTCTGTAATCTGTTACTAATCACTGAGGCTTCAAAACCATTTAAAAGCATGTGCCTGTGACTTGTCCCCATGCAAACATCAATTATATTCTCTCTGATGCTATGGCCTGAAAGACCGCAGCACGGGGGAGGCTTTTGAACATTTGTCCCCTAGCCCTGACATTCAGCTTGTTTTATTGGAGGTGGTGATGTTATTTATGGTATTCCCTGCTGTTTGGAGCATGGTTGAGGGAATTTCATGTGAAGGCACAAAGAGACGATGGCACAGTAAGAGACAGAAAATATTACACTTTTCCAGGGCATCATGCAAACCAGTGCAGCGGTTTGTAGGAGTAAGTCAAGGTTTAATGCTGCACACACACTGTTATGTGTGGTAAAAGGTTCAGGAGATCCTGGCCAGAACTGGGACCCAGTGTGTTAAGCATCCATCAGATATAGAGGAGGTGACCCTCAAGCCAACAGCCTGATGCCCAAATAAACCCAAACCTCTCCCTGGTTAATTCTTGGGTGTTAAAGCAGTCTTTAGGCATTTAAAACTTTAATGCTTTAGCTAACGTAAAAAGTTCGCTATAAGAACTTTTTGAAATTGAGGCAGACAGCAAATCTCGTACACTTCTGGCTTTAGCTCAGCTTGGTGAGAATTTCACATGGCAAGAAACACGTCTCAGCAAGTGTAATCTGGGACATTGGGGGAAATCAGATTTTTAATTATTCTTGGCGTTTCAGTGCCGCTGGTTGTCAGCAGCCAGCTTGCTGGAAAATGACATCACCAGTGATCAGAGCAGAATGCCAGTCTGTAAAACCAGTTTGCCAACCTGTTTTCCTGTCACTGGGAGGAGTTTTCTATCTGTATATTTATCTACCTTTTCAACTTTGGAACTTAAAATTTATGGACACCATTAATCTTACACAAAATAAAGAGGCTCTAATTTTATGCCTGCAGCCAACTATGGGCATAAATTTTCCCAAGCAATCAACTACACATGGCAGCACTTAGCTGTAGCATTAGCATATAGAGATAACTTGCCATACATCCAGTATTTTCCTGAGTAATTGAGAATTAGTTTCGTGGCCAACAATGCTTTTATGAAGGCAGCCTGACTGATTTCTTTAATTAGTTGGCAATCATGTAACATAGTATTTAAAAATGTACAAATACCAAAGATTTGAGGGCTCATATTGAGAGATAATGGCATCTTTGTGTATTTCAAATGGGGAAGTTTCTTTTGCTCACAGGTGAAGTGGGGTTTTGTCTGGATCCCTGTGGACCGAGCCTAACCCTTATACAACACAAGAAAATCTCTCCCTTTCCAAGGGGACATCCAATCCAGCCCTGCAGAGCTGCTGCAGTGAGTGCTGGAAGGGACCTGGCAGGGTTGTGCATGTCTCCCCTGTCTCCTGGCCAGTGCACCTCACTTCTGCTGACCCACGTTGCAGAGAATTGCCAGGGCTGGGCAGTGCAGAGGAGATGAGCTGGAGAGCCTGAACATAATCAAGAATATCTCGAGCCAGGGCTACACTCCCTCTGTTTCGTGAGAACCAAAGCAAATATTGAAAAAGTTAGTTATTTTTCGCAAGAGATTAATTGCCAACAGTTTTTAAAACTGTTTCTATTGCCAATATGAAATGCTCTGTTTGTGTAGATATTCTGATGACACCTTAATAGCCTGTTGCATATCTCTGTGATCTACGGAACTCAGTACACTCTGCTCTTCACATCACTGGCAACTTAGGGGAATCAGTCCTTAATCTGCCTCCATAAAGGAGTTTTTTTTCCTCATGAGTTGCATAATTTCGGATGTCATCCTCTAAGGAGTAGACATGGCTCTTTGGTCTCAGCCTGAAATTCTTCAGGAGGTCTTGGAGTGCATCACTGCTTAGTGCCTCTCTGCCAGCTGTTTCTTGTGCAAATTTGCTTTTTCCTTTCTTTGATTTCCCTTTGTATACTCCTGAGAGAAGGGTCAGGGGTGGTATCACCAGGATGCTGCATTTTATTATATGTTACTTTACAGCTCTTCAGGTCCAAAAGTGTGAAGGAAAGCCTTAGCAGAGAGTCTGCTTGGTGATCTGTGTTGCAGGTGCCTCTACTAACCTCATTCCTGATGGTGCCTGTGAACAGAATAAAGAGCTGAACGGTTTAACCAGAGTCACATGAGACTCAAAAAACCAAACTATAACCTTCTGAACCTTTCATTAAAGATGTGCAGCCAAAGGCTGGACCACGGTGCAATTCAGAGAAAAATAACCAGAATCTGTATCCTTGCCTCTCTCTGGCTCCTCCTCACCCATTAGCTCATTCCTCAGTTTTCTCTTCCCTCACCTGCACAGCCGTGCTGTCTTCTCCCTGTTCCCCCTAGCAGCGCAATGAGTCCTTTCTCAGGCAGACCTTCTCTGAAGTCTCTTAGAGCAGAAGGAAAAGAACAGTCATTGCACAATGTGTAATCAAGTATAGGAACTATTTAATTATGAGCAAGTGCCTATCAGGATGCCTATTCCTCCCGTGCCCAGTTCGTTCCTCTCTCCCCCTCTGGCTCACCCTGTGCAGGGCTGCTCCGGGGCTCCAGCTGAGTCAGACTGAGATTTGCTTCGGGAAATAACCCCAAAATATGGCTTTGCTGTCCCACTCCCTAAATCTCCCCCATGTAAAACCCAAATTGCTTCAGTTACAACATGGGTGAGATCCAGTGTAAGCAGATGTCCCAGCAGAGAGAGATGGATATGTCACAGAGCGGTATGTCAGCAAGAGGAAGAGGAATTTTGGAAGACAGTGGATTTTTCCTTCACTCTGGTCCAAGCATTATAAAAAAGGGTCATGGCTGGGCCTGGGCATAGTCTTAGTCTCTGAAACCCAATGCCTGGACCACAAGTCCTGCGAGCTGTAAGCACACCCACCCATGCAGCTTCATTGCTTGGGCCTGACCCTGCTTTACTGTCTGTAGTCAGGTTTGCCCAGCCAACTTCATAGAAATTGTTGCTGAAGGCTGAATATTGAGTGAGGGAGGAAACAGTATGTGTTCCTCTAACAGGGGATTGCCTGAAAACGCACTGTGCATGGGACAGATAAACCACAGAGGCACTGGGCTTAGCATCAGTGTCTTCTGGGAGCATTTGCAAGTCTGGCCAGAGGCACAGGAGAGGAGGCAGAGACCTTGTTTAGCAGCTTCCTAGGAGGGGAAAAGAGCCCTGGCTGCTGCTCTGCCTACAGAAAGGCCCTGGAAAGCCAAACTGGCTGCTGCTGCTCCCAGCAGCGTCTTGGGGATATGTACACATAGCACAGTAACCCCTCCAGCAACAGCTATTTCTTCTCTCTCCCATCCCATGGGTGGCAATGGGAACAGCCAGCCCACCTCCTCCGAACCTCTGCCCAACTCTGTTCTTACCCTTTCTCCCTTTCTTGGGCAGGAACAGCTCAAACTCATCCTCCTTGGGCAGCTAATATCCAGTTCTGCCTGTGCTGCAGAGAAGCTGTAAGCTTGGCTCTTGCAGTCTGTGTGTGTGGGAGGGTGTGTTGGTGTTGAAATTATTTCTATTCCTTCATCAGTATTCAATTTATTTAAAAAATAAATAAAAAGTCCTGTGAGCCATAATGTATTGTTTAGTCAGCAGAGAGCTAGTTAACAAATGAAAATGTGTGGCTGAGCCAGTTGCAAAATTCTTGGAAATAATTCAGCAATTGCATTGGAAGGAAAACACCCGTGGGCAGATCTTCCTCTGGGGGAATGCAACTCTGATTCTGCTCAGTCCTCTTTGAATAAATGAGGACTATCTGGATGGGTACCTTCAAAGAATAGCCAGAGAGAAGCTATAAATAAAGGTATTGAGCTACCTCTCACATTGGAAGCTGGTTTTGCACAGAAGCGTTTTAAATCATAAGCTACACTGCAGTGAACCTCAGAGGCAAAGGCTCTGTGTGTGTCTGTGTCAGGGTCTTGCTGTTAGAGAATAACTTACACTTACTCCAGCCCGTTGCATCACCAACACTTAATGCTTTCATCTATTAGCTGTGTTTATAATCCATGATACAAAAGCCCAGAAGGATTCAGAGGCATATTTTCAAGTTACAACTACTTGAAAGGACATTGTAGAGAGATTGGTGCTGGTCTCTTCTCACAGGTAATTAGTGACAGAACAAGAAGGAATGGCTTCAAGCTGCAACAGGGTAGGTTTAGACTGGACATTAGGAAAAAATTCTTCACAGAATGAGTGGGCAGATGCTGGAATAGGCTGCCCAGGGAGGTGGTGGAGGCACCATCCCTGAATGCGTTTAAGAGTCGTTTAGATGTGGGGTTGGGGGATATGGTGTAGGGGAGAACTTTGTAGAGTGGGGTTGATGGTTGGACTTGATGATCCCAAGGGTCTTTTCCAACCTGAATAATTCTATGATTCTATAAGGAAGGAGTCTAGCCCCAGACCCCCAGTGCATCTGTGGGCAGCCGCCCTCCAGATGAGGCTCCCCTTGTATACGGAGATTGTGTCTGCAAGCACCACTCCTGTGCCGCTTCTCCCGTGCTTGGGAGTTTGTTTGGCTTCAGGTAGTCCTGGAGGAAGCCCAGGGATGAGCATGGAGAATCTCTTGCTTGGAGAACCAATGGTCTTGATATTGAAGGCCACCCTCACCAAGCAGTCCAGATGCTAGTGTTAATATCAGGAGGGTCTGCGGGTGTTTGGGACCTCTGGAAATTCAGGAAGCTGTTGCCAAAGTGACTTTTGTGCCTGTTCATCATCATCCCTTTCACAAGCTTTGTCCTAGTTACTGCTGAAAGCTGCAGCCTGTGAAAAGAACAGGGTAAGCATTCCAAGACTCAGACAAAAGTGTCTGCCTGGTCCCTTACCTCCAGCCAGCCCAAAAGCCTTGGGCCGTTGATGTCCAGAAAGACAGCAGAGAGGTAAAGCTAAGACCACGCTGTTCTAGCTGATTCCCAGCATGGCCAGAAGCCAAAGCAGCACGACACGTACTGGAGCCGATGCGCTGGCAGGAGGGTGCAGCTGGCTGCAGGACACAGGGTGCTCAGGCTGTGACAGCAGGTCACGGGTTGACCCAGCAGGTATGATGGGGTCACAGGGTACTGGTGAGCTGTGTCCATACCCCAGCCCTTCACCATGGGGCAGAAGGGGAGAGTCTGACACATTGTGTTGTGTCAGCCCAAGACTTTGTGTCAGCCTGAGTCCTCTCTGTGCTCTGAAGTCACCAGGCAACTTGGTGAGTTGGATTTCCCTGGGTTGACAGAGGTCCATGAGGACCAGAGTATCAGCATGGGTCTGAAAAGCATGGGCAGAGATGAGAGTCTGGGGGCAGGAGGCCAGGGCTGGGATGGTTTGGCAGAGCTCTGCAGGAGGATTTTGCACTGGGACTGCACATTCTCCACCAGAGCCAGGGTTAGGCTTGTTCTGCCCTCTCCAAGAACTCTGCTATTTTGCAAGAGCAAAGAACTAGATGGCAAGCTCATGGTGGCTCTTGTGGTTGCTCAGAGAGGGCCAAGGGAAAGTGACCACTCATAAAATTTCTTCATGAGGATCTTTTTACTAGGCTCAGAGTGGAAAGTGGGAGCTGCTTTGCCAGGTGTGTTCTCCGATGAGGCTGCCAGAACAGGCTGCATCACCATCTCCATTTTCCCAGCTCCGTTGCTAGAAGAAGGGGCAGGTGCTAGTTTATTTGTTTCTGCACCATGAATAGGATCAGGGGAAAAGCCTGGGAACAGTGGTACAAACTGACCCTGCACAGTGATATACGTAGAGACAGACAATTTATGTCTGAAGCAGTGGAGCGGTTCCAGACATTTTTTCATATTCTGTATCCTGCCTTTCATGTCTTCAGCAGTAGGAAAAAATGTTTTCTTTACATTTCTGCCTGGAAAAACAATTATGAATGTTAATTGTGTTGACCAGGAGGTGGAACAGGAGTTGGCCAGGAAGGGCTTTTCTTTGCTTGTAAACAGGAAGACTCAACCTTTCCCGCCTTTCTCCATGTTTTGGAGATGAAGGTGTCGTGAGGATTTCAGGGAGCTGGAAAATGGGACTTCAGCGGAAAAACCAGCATAATGAAGAAATGGAAAAAAGAGAACAACAGAGCAAAGGCCCCAGCACTGTCACTCTCCAGGAACAAATTGTGCTCCAATCCTGCTGGGGGGAAAAGCCATGTGAAGGGTGCAGGCACCTCATCTGCTCTTTGGAAGTTCTCCAGGATTTTCCTGTAACCTAACAACCTCTGCTGAGAGGTGTGGAAACACCTAACACCCTCTCCCCTCCCTAAACAGGAGAAATCACACAGGCAGAAGCCTGAATTATATGCAGAGCTCTGCGCCTTGCTCAGCTCCACTGTTACGGACTGATGGGGGTCCCATGAAAAGGGATGTCCAGGAAGGAAACCCTTCTTCTTTGCTCAGGTACATCAAATTGCCACTTTGAAGCCCAGTGTTTCTCCTCAGATCTTGGCATGTGGGGTCTGGCTTGTTAAATGTTGAGCATTTTTTTTAGAAACATGGCATTTATGGTAAAAAAATTTACTGAAGTTTTCTTGGTTGCAAGTCTTGACCTTCATACCTCTGCTGAGAGCACGACCACGCAAGACTCTGAGAATGTGAACTCTGCCATTGCATTCTCTGAAAGTACCAGAGTTGGGTCTATTTAATAATTTTCACTTTTTTTATACTACAAAATACTGTGCATTTTTGTAACCTGCCGCACAATTTTCCCTGCCAACAATTTCAAGTCAATTTTGCCTAAAAGCATTGAGCATCTTAAATGTCCCCTCAAAATTATTTCAATGAAAAATTGCTCATTTTTTTTTTCTTTTTTTTATGGTGCTATGACAACTAGCTTCATACCGGTCTGGGGGCTATTTTGTCTTTTTGTTTTCCTCAGCACAAAATCACTCCCAGAGCTGCTGTCTCTGTTCAGGGAGCAGAGGGCTGGGATGACCTCACCGCACTGAGAGTGCCGTGGCAGATGGCTATGTCTGCTGGGCACGTGGCAGTCGTCGAAAGTGTCCTCATGGCATCATCTAAATACAAGAACATGGTGCAGGCTAGACATTCAACCACTTCAGATGCCTGAGCAATGGGTGGAAATACGCATATCAAATATGAAGCCTGGCTTCTTGTGTGCGAAAAACAAGGCAAAGTCGCAGGTTTGAGCCTCCTTTTATGTTGCGTTTCAGGGCACTTACCCTTGGCTCCTCCCAGAAGCCAGGGAGCTAGGACAGGGCTCTCTGATAACACCAAGCAAGTCATTTCCCCTCACTTTGCTTCACTATTTTCATCTGGAAAAGGGGAAACAGTAATATTAGCTTCTCCTTGAGCATATTGTGAAAATGAGCTGGCTGCAGGCTGCAGAAAGCTGCAGGATCCTGAGCTGGCAGTGGCTAGATAGACCATGTGTTATTATTTTATATTGGATAAACAAAGTAATTGCCCAAGGGTCTTTAAGATAACATTGCCTTTTAGTGAGTGTTAATTGACTTTTCTGAAGGCACCCAATTTGTCCCTGTGTCCCTTAATTAAAACCATAGCTATATGGCCCAAATGTTCTTGGGACCAAGGCAAATATTTTAAAATTAAGTTTCCATTATGTTCTTTTTGCCAAAAGTGGCGTCTTGTCCTTTGTGCAGTGATTCACCGCATCCATTCCCCTTCCTCCCATGGTGAAGTGGCAGTGCCAGGTGGCAGCTGAGCGGCCCCGCTGACGTCCGGGATGTTCTTAGAAACAGCTCTGTCCTCCAGCCTCTGCAAAACAGGAATTGCTGTCAAGGTGTTCCGGGTGGGACGTGCCAGGGACCTGCATCTCATCTGGTGAGGCATTTCAGCAGGGGAGGGATAGAGGATGCTGTGCCATAACTGAAGTTTAAAAATGAAACCTAGAGGTGGTGGGAGCCTGGAGTGGCAGATGGTGCTGCAGAGCCCAAGGGAACAGGATGCCACCCACCTCCACTAGTTTCCAGAGCCCACAGCCACCACTTTGAGTCATGGAGAGATTATGATGGAAACAGATTTCTTGCAGCTGAGGATATTTGGCTGTTTCTATGCACCACCTCTCTGCTTGTAGTAGCCCTAGGCTTTTGGAGGATGTTCTGGAGCACACAACATAGAGTTAGTATCCAACTGCCGGAGAAGCCCCACAGCAAAGGGCTGCTTATGCAGTCAGTAGCTAAGGACGTGCCCTCATTAGTAACTTTTGAGCAAGTGCAGATGGCTCCAAGTCCTGGGACTCCAACCAGCACTTTCTGAATAGGTAACAGAAGTGTCCTGGCACCAAAGAGAGCTGCCTGCCTGGAGCTGGAAAGGAAGATCACTACTGAGCAACTGAGACTCATTGTGTGCTTCGTGGGAGACCCTGTCAGAGACACTTTTCATTTTATGGGGATTTTTCTTCCCTTCCTGGTGTCCTGAATTTCCTTTGCTTGGGAAGCTCTGCGAAGAGCCTGGTGCCAGCAATGCCTTTCGCCAGCTTTAAATAGGGCTGGGTTGCTCCCCAGGATTGCTGAGGGGAAAAAAATGTCAAAAAGTGCTTTGGCACAGGCTGTACCCAGTGCTGAGACCCCCTCCTGCACCAGCAATAACTGGGGAGCAGCTGCCCTGTGCTCACCCAAAATCTCTATTCTTGGTTTATATTCCTTTTTATTGAGGCATAACAAATTAGTCAGCCTTTTACTTTACTCCTTCGTCCTCCAAAATTTCCTTTTGACTTCGGCATCTGAGCAGCCTGAGGAATATCCTGAAGAGCACAAAACCTGCTGCATAGGGCAACTCAGGGAGCCCCGGGGCCATACAGAGCTCTAGCAATAAAAGTCTCCTTTGACTGAGGTATTCCCCATTAGTCAAATGTTGTGCATTTCTGGAGCAACAGCTACAACAAACACGCAAGCTTTTTAAGGTGGGTAAATAGATGGACCCACTACACTCATTTTCACCCTGAAGCCAAGGCAGGAATTGGTCTCGGGATGATTTGCTTCCAGCACAGGACTGTTGCTCACAGCCAAAAATTTGCACCATGCGTGTCTTGGCAAGGTTGCTTTGCCCATGTGGTTATTGCTGCAACTTTCCTCAGCTTTCTGACATGGCTGGTCTTTGACGAAACACTCCTCAAATGTGATAAAAATAGTGAAAACTGAAAGACCTTTAAGTCTGCCCAGGGTCCATTTCATTCACCTCCCTTCTCCATGGGTAACACCAAGACATCGTCCTCTCCCAGCCCTTCATCCGTGGGACCGCTGATCCTCTCTTCCAGATCTCTCGGATTTTCTCCCATTGTTTGTTTTCTCAATGATTTAGATTGCAAAATCTTTGGACAAGGACCGTCTCTCATCTCTTGTGATGTGTAACACCTAGCACAAGCAAGATCCTGACCCTGTCTGGGGCCCCTGGGCATTGTTGTAGTGCAAATAGAAAATAATAATAACAATAGCTCTCAGACATATGAAGAGAGGAGAAGCCTCATGAGTCACCCTACAGCTAAGACCTGCACAGCAGTGCTGGGGGTACAGGCCTCAAATCTGTGCCAGCTTTCTAGCAGACACCTGCAGTGAGTCCTACAAAGGGAAGAATAAGCTCATGTTCCTGCTTGTGGAAGAGCGTGTGAAAATACTCTGCAGTATTTTGTGTGCTGTGGTTGTTGCTTCTGTTTCCCACCATCCTGTACACAGTCTGGGTCCTGGAGATGTTGGTGGTCCTTTGGGACTGAGTGAGGAATCGCAGCCATGAGAGGTGAGGGAAACCCAGTGATTTTAATATTAAACCAGGACCCTCTTTCCCTTCTTATCACCTCTCCTCCAGCCTCTTCAGAGGAAATAGGTGGGGAAAAAAGGTGTTTTGAGGAAGGAAATCAGGAGAGAGAAGGAGAGAAGCTAGGACACAGAACAGCTCTTTTGGCACTCAACGACATGACTAAACATGGTTTTGGCTTTTTGTCCTGGGCACATTTGCTCCCCTATCCAGCTGACCAATACAGCCTCTTTGCCCAGCCACATTTCACTCCTGATTGCCAAGCCTCCAGCAAGGGACATAGATCTACTTGAGCGTTCAGGTCTCTCTTGTGGAGCCCTTGGGGTTAAACAAGACAAGCTGTGATTTCTAGGCTCTGTCTCCATGTTGAGAGAGACTGGGGCTCACCTTGAGACAGGAGCTGGTGGAGGGACAACCTCCAGGATGCTGTGAGAGGCCAGGGCAGAGGCTGAGAGGAAGGACTGAGCCACGTCTCCATTTGCCTGGGAAAACAGAAGCAAGAAATTGAGCCTTACATAGGTAGAAAGGACTTTTTCTTCTGAAGGATGGAGAACTTCAGGAAGAGATGTGGGTTAGTGGAGAATATGTTATTTTGAGAAGACAAATGCAAAGCAGGCTGACATGCTCCAAGAGGCAGCCACCCTGGAGCACACTCTGCCCCAAACACACTCCGTCATTTGTGGCTGAGTCCTCAACTGGGGTGTGATGCAAAGTGACATTGTTTGAGATGCAAATAGTGTAGAAACCCAGGCTGGGGGATGCAAAAATCTTTCCACCTGGCTTTGGTGCTTGCTCAATAACCACCAAAAAGAAAAACTTTTGATTTTAAAGTTGTCATTTTCTGGACTGTTTAATGTCAGGTGTGTTTTTCAACCATTTGTGGTTAAAATATAGTGTTGATAAAAAATACCCAACCTGCCAGCATTGAGGCTGTGTTTTTTTTCCACCTAACAGGTCCGGCACAAGATAAGCCTTGTCTGTCTGGAGGTACGACATCCAAAGTTTATTCTTCCAAGTCCTCTTTTCAAAACATGGCTTCTTTCAGTCCCTGGGCCCGTTGCACAGATGGATTTGTGAGCTGACATTGCCATCTGAGGCCTGGCTCAAAACCCCCATGTGCCATCACGTAGCCAACAGAAAGTCCTTCAGACACGGCTGATTTCTGACTGCTACTTCCCCCACTGCAGCCAAACCGTGCAAGGCTCTGGATTTCCCCAAGAACTCTCCGAACCATCGGAGCCTGCCAGGTCATTAGTGAAAGAAGCCAGGAATCGGTTCACAGCCTCAGCTGCTGCCCAGCAAATGTCTCGCAGAAAATTCCACAAAAGCCTCAGGTTAGTTTGTGACTGCCATCCATTTCGTGTCTATGTGGGTTCAAGTTATTCGTGTCAGTAGAACAGCCCACTGAAATCCAGGGGATTATTCATGGAATATTCAGGGAACAAATGCATTTACACCAAATCCACGTGCCCAAGCTCAGGACTCAGATAAATCGGTCCTGAGTGATTAGAAATGGGATTATGATCTGAATGCATTTCTGTGACATCTGTGATGGGTATACAGAAGTCAGCATGGATTTGGCTCTTCAGGAAGTTTCTGGAACTAGCAGTCCACTTCCAAGGTTGTTGCTAAATTCTGGACAGTTTTGAAGGAAGTTAATTCATTGTTGCAGCTAAAACTTTCAGGAGAGATTCATGAGGCCATAAAGTGCACGACTGAGTAATTTAACTGGAGCTTACGGTTAATGCATGTTTCATCAGTAGCTGGTGGAAGAACAAGTAAGGGATTTCAGATTGGAAATATTGTGCAGGTATTTGGAGGCTCAGTGTCAAAGCCATTTCAGCAGGCTAATTCGCTTATTGCTCCTTCCTGGGTTTGTTTTTAGACACATGGGCTCATATTAAAGTCTAATCCTCAGCCTTCGATTTTTTTTTTGTCCCAGAAGTACAAAGGTACATGATTTAAGGTTGTGAGACACAGTGTACTTAAAAGGACTTGAGCTTGCCTGGAGAGGCAGACACATACGCAAAAATTTAAGATTCACTGTGAAATCCCTTCTAATAAGGCCTCCTACTAAGTCTATCAAAACCAGCAGGACCTTTTTCCACTGACTCTAATGGGCTTTGGAAAATGCCCAGTAACACAGCAGGGAGCCCTTATCTACCAAAATATGCTCCTCTAAAGCAAACACCATGCTCTTTCTTGGAGATTAAATATGTGAGCAGTCTAGGCGGCCCTTGGTGGCCCTTAATTCATGGTGCTCACTGTTTCCCTGCTCCAATGGAAGAGCAGAAAGGTTCTGCTGGGGAAGGGCTGCTGGAGGGACCAGGCTAGGGTTGCTTAGATAAGGGGCTGATGGCACATGGGAAGAGAGATGCTTGCAGGAAAATGGCCAGGGGAAGGAAGCTGCCCGAGGTCTTCCTGCTTATCACTGCCACTTCATTTTGATGAAATCCATTAGCTATGCAAGGAGAAAGTCAAGGCATTTTACACCAGGATGGTGTGCATTCGGGAAATGGTAAGAACTGGAAAGAACTGGTGACTCCCCATGACCCTGGACTGGGTTGGTTTGTATTGCTGTAGCTATGATTCAGTCAGTCATCTGCCACTTGCTAATGTCAAAGCATGATTTCCACCAGCATTAAAGAACATGAGCAGCTCATGAAACACCCCTCCTTCCTATTTCCCCAGGAATAAACATCAACAGTCACATAACTTCTGTTGTTCTTTTGTACCTTCTTGTGGCTGAGCTAATTTAAGAGGTCAAGTTGAACACAGTAACTGTATCCACCTTCCCTGAGATATGGACGTCACTCTAGGAGCCAGACATTCAAAGCTATTTATAGACCCTGTCTAGGGAGAAGAGAAGGCAAGAGGCTTGTTTTAAAGAAAAACAGGCAGGGGCAATCAGAAATATTTGGGAGAGCTCTGCTTCCTGCAAATTCCAACCAACGCCAGCATGGTTTTTTTTCACTGGAGCACTAAGAAAGTGGTTATCGAAGAGGAGGGCTTCTTTTTAAGGCCTCTATCACACACACATCCCCAAAACTGAGGGGAGGTGAAGCGGTGGGAAATACATCCTGATAATTTGTTTGCAAAGTACCTTAGATTGACATAAATTTCTCCCCGGAGCCTAATGTTCCCAGAGCTTGTACAACTGCCTGGCTATAAAATAAAAGGGAGATGCAAAGAGGAGCATTTTGGCTTCTGGCATGAGAACAGATGACACTGTTTAGCGTTTTCTGTTTCACGTGAGAATGAAAGGCCCAATCTGGATGAGCGGAGAGAACGAGGGGCTCTCAGAAGCCCTCCTAATAAGATAGAGGAATTCCCACTTCAGGAGACTTCCCTTGCTGCCAGGCAGACGTAAAATACTTATATAGGCCGTGCTGCATAATGCTGCCAGGAATTTTAATCCTCATGACTTGCACTGCAAGTGCACATGGTGCTTTTCCAGCCTGTATGGCTCCCAGGCTGCATCCCAAGGAGCCCAGGCTGATGCGAGCCCAGGGGCTGAGGGCAGGAGCCTGCGAATTTCTGTCAGAGGCAGCGGCTGGTGGGAGGACAGTCTGTGTGGGAAGCTGCACGGGCAGGATTTGAAAGGGCAGAGGGGAGATGCTTGGCACGGGCTAGTTACAAGTGGAGGGAGAGGGCTTGAGAGGGAACATGGTGGTGAGCAGGAGAGGGGATTGGTCAGGAAAAGGGACTATAAAGAACAGCAGGGAAGAAGGGAAGGAGCAGAGCTGGGACCAGTGAACAATGTGCTCAATGGAAGGGTGGAAGAGCCAGGTGGATAGCCTGGGGGAATGCAGGGGGAGAAACAGGCATCTAACCCTGCGTCCCCTTAGGCATTGCTACAACCAGCAAGGGGTTGACTGGGAATGGCAGCATCCAAAAGACGTAAAATGCCAGCAGGCTGCATTTGAGTGAGTTGGCCTTGGCAGAGAGCAGCCCTGGGATCCCCCGTGTTCACAGGGGGTGAAAGGAGCGTATGCAGCCTGCTGCCCAGACCTGCGGGGCCAAGGGCATTGCACTCTCACGCAGGAAGATGCCAACTAACCCACTAACAGCACAAAAGGAAACACGCCTTTTGCGAAAACAAAGTCATTGGGATTCTGGACTTCAAAGCTCCATGCTACGCCCAGTCCCGTTGGTTGCTGTATTCGTGGTGGCGGGGAGCCAGGTCTGAGAATTAAGAGGGGAAAAACTGCATTATCTTGTTCTGCTGAAAACCTGTGTCAGCGCTGCAAAGAGAGCACCTGGAAAGCTGGAGTCTGTAGAGAGGGGAAAGACTCAGAGAAGTGAGTTTCCAAATGCATCAACGTCTCTTAGGGACATGTGTCCACTTCAAAAGCTGACCTACATGAAACTTTGTTTTCCACATCACTTTTCAGAAAGTAATGAAGTCACCTAGATGTGAGCGCTTAGTGCAGCAGCCCCCAAATACATTAAAATTCTGAGCTGCGAGCTCCCAGGCTGCTGATACATCTCAGAAAATGGTACCTCAAAGCCATTCTGCGGTTTCACTGGAGCTGAACTCAGAGAAGGATAGTTTGGAGGGTAACAGTTGAAAAGGTGCGCTTACAGAATGGATTTGTTGGGAGAGAAATTAGGAATGCAGAACTGGTTGAATATTTAAAAAAGCCTGACTCATGTTCACAAATGAATAAAATTAAACTGTTGCCATTCTTAGGCTGACACTATTCCCAGGGGTCTCAATGGGAGTGACATGGAAACATGCACTGATCTCAAAAGTTTATTAATGGTAGCATAAATTATTCATTTTCTCAAAATGCCTGCCTACGGACTGGCATTCAGGAACCGATGACTGCAATGTTTAAATCAACCAGTGAAGAAGCGAAGCACGGCTTTCACAGAGGGAGAAGCCAATGTTTTTTGCCATGGCCATGCAATGTGCTGCGTGTGCTTTCACAACAGGTTACCACGGCCCAGCTGATGCGCTGCAACTTGTCGAGCTGCAGTGACTCGCCCACGCGCAGGAGGGTTTTCGAATCATCGGCTGGGGCTGCGCATGTGGGAGCAATGAAAGATGTAACTGTTCCCAGCCATCTGTCTGTCCGCCCCTGTTTGGTCTGGGGCTGCAGAAAGGATGGCGAGCCTCCTCTTTCAGCTGTGATTCATCTCCTGCGTATTAATTGCAGTTCGATATTAAGTCCGCCGGTGCAGGGACCGCAGCAGATTGAGAAGAGTGGGGCCGGCTCTGCATCCTCGCTGCCGGGCACTCAGCCCTGGTCATGGGGGATTGTCAGGACCCATAAATTGCAACCCGGAGCCTTCAAATGTTGCTTGGATTTCAGCTTAAATTGTTCTTAACTGATTTAAGCTGGTGTAAGCCAGGCTAATAGGAAGCTAGATGGATGTTTGCAGAGGTTGCACTCTCAGATGTGTGCTCGTGCGAGCGGGGTCGATGGGCGACCGGGTACCAGCTGAGCACAGTGTCTCCTCCAGCACTGCTGGCACAGGCAGCCACAGCAAGGTCCCAGCTGTGGCAACTGGCTGGGGAAGCAGCAAAAACACCTGAGGAGTGCGCTCAGCCCGTGTGCCAGGTTGCATTCGCTCCACGTTATCTCATGTCTGGTGCTCGCTGTGTCACCGTTAGCACAGGGGTGGCTGTCACCCCACCGCACGCCCCTGGCCAAAGCCTGTGCCTGGGTGGGTACCGGCAGAGCTTGCAGGGGCAGCCAGCGAGCCCCTCCGTGCTGGGCCCAGGCACACACGCAGCTAAAAAAACTCGGATTTATGGGAGGGGGGTGAGTCCCCCGCTGGCCTTGGCAGGGCTGACTGTGGGAGGAACTTCTCAGTGGAACAAGTAAAGGTTGCACAGTCTGATGCTGGTTACTGAGGGTTCATCCTCATCTGTCCCGGGAAGGCAGGACCTGCTGGCTGCAGACTGGTACAAACTGTGTTAAAAGGACAACTCCGTTTTTTTTTTTTCCTCCTGTTTTCACCTCTCTGATAGCCAAGGAGGCGCTAAGCTCCTTATTGTCTCTGAAATACCATCCTTTATCCCAAGAGCCTTACATGGGAATTGCACGCCAGCTATTCCTAATTATTTATTTCTGGGCACTGCTCTCTCCTCCTGTAAATTAAAAAATGATCGGTCTGAAGATTGTGTGTGTGGTAATTTAAATAAGCAGATGAAAATGAAAAGGTTAAAGACTGAAACCAAAACATCCTTCGGTGCCACAGCTCCTCGAACAGCAGCGTGGGACTGGCACAGCCCGGCGGAGGGGCTGTTAGGACCAGCGAGCCTCCCTCACTCTGCACCATCCATCATCCCGCCAGCCATTGCCACTCGACACCCCTGAGCTGGGAAAGCCCAAATGGCCCAGGCTCGAAGGCAGCCAAGGCTGGCAGCCTTCCGCGGCCAGCCCCTGGCCAACTTGTCACCCCAGCGTGGTGGGACGTGAGGGTGGGCTCAGGTAAGGCGCAGCCCGGGGCTCTGACTCAGAGCTCTGCTGGTTTCAGCTGTGAAGGTTTAAATGTCGCCAGGAGGTTTTCACGCCGGCGGGTTCTCCAGGGGAGGTGGTAACCGCTTAAATCAGCACAGCTAATGCCTTGAGAGCTCGTGAGTGAGATGCGTGAGTAAATGTGGAAACACTGTACGAGCAGAGCTCCTCTAATGGAAACACTCCCTCTTTCACACGCTTAGGAGATTATTTTTTTTTTTAAATAAAATTTAAATGAGTAACGGCCAAGGAATTTATTTGCCCGTGTGCTTGCTACTTCTCTTTCACACCTCTCTTCTTCTGCAGCTTTGCCCATGGTATAGATCTGGGTGGAATGGAGTGAATATAGACAATTTTCTTAATGGAAAAACTTTTTTTTTTTTTTTTGTATGGTGTGGCTGCACTTGCACACTTTGCTTAGCAAGCAAGGGAGGAAGGAAGAGCTCTGGGGGGACTTGCAAGAAGAAAAGCAAGTGAACAGTTCCGAAGTAATAATGGCATCATCTTCTTCAGAGGAAAAAAGTTATATAGATCTTAGCTGAATATTTTAGGCTTCTACATCCAAATTTATTTCCCCCTCCCCCAGTTCTTAGCTCTCCTGGAGATGGAAGAAGTCTCGACGCTCAGAGCAGCTCTGCAGTTACCCTGCAGCTGGCAGTGGCCCGGCTGCATCGGTCACCGCGGCATGCCAGGGTCCTCACTGCCTCTGGTCATGGGTGGAGGCGGGTATTTGCACCTTGGGAAAATGGGACAAGGACACATATATTTAAATGGTACTAGACTTTAGAGGCAGATTATTATGGGATCAGGGGAAAATTCTGTGCAAAACACAAGTGGAGTGGGTGCAAGAGGTGATGCAGAGAGCATCAAAATGACCCTCCCTGGAATAGCTCTGGCTGTGGCAGTCCCAACCCACCTTCCTGCTGTGTCTCTAAAACAAGGGGTCTTGTCTGGGTGACAAGCCTCCTACCCTTATGGGCTGTGCTGAGCCCTGGCACCTCATCAGCCACAGCCATGTCCCAGGGTAAAAAGCCATCTCCAAGAGCATATTTGAGCTCCTACTGTCCTCCCAAGAGAGGCTGTGTGTGTCTGGTGTCCCCACTGGGCTTGAATTCATACTTATGCACCAATGCAAATCCCCATGGGAGCGACATGAGAGCTCTTCGCCAGCTTCCAGAGTGAAGCTACTCGTGTTATAAAGTCCTCAGTCGTGAAACTTCTCAAAAGCAAGACCAAGGACTCTCCAAGCTAAATCCAGCCTTGCAGAAACCAGTCAATGGTGCGAGCACATGGCAAAACACTGTGCATCGGTATCTGGGTGTAGCTGGATTTAGGGATTAGCTGAGATCAGCTCCAGCGGCTTACTCCAGGGCGTAGGGGAGCCGTTTTCTGTGAATGGTGCCTGTGAGAACCATCTGGGAGTGACTCAGCCAGACAGCTTCACCACCTCTTCAGAAACAATCACACCTCATTTCCCTGCCCTGCGCTCCTTGCTGAAAGAAAAATTGTCCAGCCAGGGCGAATCGCAGCTGCATCGCCAGCCCCCAGCCACTTGGGACCATCCCTGCTTTGCATCAACTAGACCAGTTGCTCTCATTTTTTACCCAAAGTAGGGCATGGAAGTGGTGTTGGGGCCACCTGTGCTGTCTTTATCCAAGGTTGTGGGAGAGCACTGCAGGCTGGGAAGTGACACTTCTGGGTGTCACTGAGCCTGTGTTGACAGTGGGATAAGAGACAGACCAGTGCTGAGGGTGCTGAAGCAGTAATTTATCTTCCTGCCCTGGAAATCTTCCTTCAGGCCTTTTGTGGGTGTATGCCCAACATTTCCTTTGAACAGCCGCTGTCCAAAGAACAGGAGAATTGCTTTTTTCAGCTGGGCTATTTAAAGACCAGAGGGGTGAGAAGTCTGCTGCCTGTTTTTCTTATGCCAAAAAGCTGAGGCTGCAGTGGTGATTTATGAGACGCTTTATTTCTTCTTCCACCCACATGGTCTTTCTGTCCCCGTTTGTTTGCTCGTGGACATGTTGTGCTCACTGAACTTTGGATCATTTTCAGCTTGGTTAAAGGTGTATCTCACCTATCCAGGAAGGGTTTTCATTGTGTCACACTGTGGCCATCCTCTCTCACTGTCCTGGGAACAAGAGCACCCAGTGAGCATGCGCTGCAGGCAGCATCAGGCTTAGTTCTCCCTTTCAGCCTAAATTATAACCTTTTTTCCTAATAGTCATGATTAAACAGATTAAAATCCTGTAGCCAATGAGTCCTTTACAGGCTATGGCCTGGGGACTTCAAGGTAGCATGTTCTGTCTTTCAGGATTGCCTTCAAAGTGTCAAATACCAGGTGTAAAGACATGCAGGAGGCAAACTTTTAAGGTCCCTGTGGACAGAGTACTTGCAGCCAGAACTACAAGGCTTCCTGCAAATGTACCAAGTGCTCGAGGATGTCAAACCATGGATGTTGGTGAAGTGCAGTTACTGCTTGGCTGGGTCACTAGCGTGTCTTTATCACCCGTGCCAAGCATTGCCCTGGCTCAGAGGAGACTCCCTAGCAGATAATTCACAATTTCTGGGTAAATTGAGCTGCTTGAGACCTCAAGAGGATTTATGAGCCGCTGCCAATCTTACTGCAGGATCACCTCTATGTATATCACTGCTAATAGTCATTACTTTAAGATCACAGAGTCTTCACAACCTCCCTACCCTGCCATCATCCAAGTTAGAGCTGGCTGGGTGCAGCAGAACGAACAGCATGAGATGAGGCCGCCATCAGCCTTATCCTGAGGACAAGTGTTGAAGCAGGCCTCAGTTTTCACTTTGTGAGTGCAAACCAGCCGCTCCTGCCCCGGTGCAGCCCTTCAGTGCCTTCGCAGGGCATCCCTCAGTGGCTGGGGATGATGCTTTGCTCTGTGATGCCTTGTTCTGGGACCACAGAGCCCAAGGGAATGCTGATGATGACCCAAGTCATCTGACCATGTTAAAGCTTTGCAGCTTTTGTCCCTTTACCCTCAAGTATTTAATGAGCAAATAACATCCTCAGCTTTGTTTGCTGAAAGGGAGATGGCAGTGTCTGTCACGTCCCTTGCCAGTATGGAGGGCAGCATCACAAGCAAAAACGTGAAAACTATCAGCTGAGGTGAGGTGAGGAATCTCTTTCAGCCCAGACCAGAGATGTTGGTGCTTTTTTGCTCAGCTGCCTCCTGAGGCGGTGGAACTGCTCTGTGCCAGGGAGTGTTCCTGCTTTCTCCAGGGAGAAGAAAGCCAGAGAAACACAATAAATGGAAAGCCTCAAGCTGGTGACATATGAAGGAAAATGGAAGCGGTACAAATTAACCAGTGGCTAATAGGACACTAACCATCTGCAAAGACAAGAAGGGTGTACACACCAACAAGAAAAGGAAAGCAATTAGGAGAACATTAGGGGCAGAGTTAAGAGAAATAGAATGACTAATTGAAGGAAAGTGTAAGCTGAACGTCAGGAAATAATTCCTTACTGTGAGCTGTGCGGGGCTGTGGAACAAGCTCATAAGAAGAATGGAAATGCTATTTCCTGAGCTGTTAAAACCTGAATCAAACACTCAAGGTCTGAACCCACCATCGACCTGGCAATAAACCAGCTCCTGAGCCGGTTCCGCCTGAGCCTCTGGTCTTGTCACAGTTGTTTTAAAAGCAAAAATGATGTTAATGTCTATAAAAGACAGTTAAATTTCCACTCAGCCTTCACCACAGGAATCCTTCATTTCTTGAAGCTCCTGATCAGACACAGACCTTTGGTTCCATAAAGCAGCAACAGAAAGATCTCAAACACTGATTGAGTTCATTTGCCTTGAACCCTTCCTTCTCTTGAAGCTGAGCAAAAAGCTAAACAGCTTCAAATCATTATTTTTATCTTTATTGTCCACCCTGGAAGGCGCATTCATTTCCTGATTCATTTGCTCCTGTGATCAGTGCCATCTTGATCCCTTCAATTGCCTCTCTAGGAAGCTACTGCCCGTCTGGGAGGGGTGGTTTGGTCTCTTCCAGCTCTGATGGTGCCCTGTGGAGCTGACCTCCACTTGCCATTCCTTTCTCAATGTCCCCTGCGGTGCTGGCAGTGCCGCCTAGCCCCGGCGAGCACAGTGTGCCATAGGAACAGGAAAATGATGGCCTCTTGGCAAAACTTGCTATTGTGAAATGCTAAGCTCTGGGGGGAAGACAGTAACATAATTGGTAATAAACAAAGGCAGCCCAGCACACGGAGTTTCTGTTGATCTTGATTTTTCTCCAGACTCTTGAGAAGGGCTGAACTTTAGCAGAAAAGAGGGATACAGCTCTTGAGAAAACAGTTTGAGGAGACTGGTCATCCCTGCCTGGTTCCATGCAGTGTTAGGTGAAGGGATGGTGTGGAGAAGCCCTGAGAGCTGCTTAAAGGAGAGTTTTCATTGCACGGTTTCCTCCATATATGCGTCAAAAGGGCCAAGATCAGGAAAAAAAATGCGGAGGAAACAGAATGGTGTTTGTGGTACCTGAATGCTTGATATCAAGAGATAAAAACCACCTATTCTATCTTCCCTTCCATCCACTGACAAACACAGGACTGCTCTGCAAGTCTTGGCTGGTTTCTAAAGTTGCCAATAGTTTCCATTGGTTTCCTCAGTCTAGCAGACCACATTGGCAGGAAAATTCTCCGAAAATTCAGCCCATCCTGGTCCTTGCTTTCCTTGCTGTGCAGCTAGTGTGTCACTCATCACAATTTCTGAAAGATTTCTTGTATTGTTTTGAAGTCTTGGTGCAGGAAGAAGACGGACTGTTTCCCTGAGTGAAAATTCCCTCCTGGCCTGCTGAATACAGCTGCCTACGGAATGTTTAAATTCCATATAGTGACTCCAGAGCAATGGTAAAAGTTGACTGAGAAGTGCCGGAGAGGCATGTACAGAGGTGTCACTGTACGTAGGACTGATTTACAAAGCACTGTGAATTTCCCAATGCTGCTGAAGTGGAGATGTAAATCAGCAGTGGCAAGAGAGGCTCTCTTGGGAAGGTGTGTGTGAGCACAGGCACACACAGGGTCCTTTGACAGTTACCCGGCGATAATTCCCACCACAGTCCGGTGAACTTTGCTCTGTTAACCACATGTCATAGAAAGAGGCAATTAATGTTACTTAACATTTGGCTGTTTTTCCCAGATTAGATGTTGTTGACTCATTTGGTAGCTGCACAACTTCTTTGGAAAGGTTAAAGGTTTCCAATCACCCTGGGCAGAAACAGAAAAAGATCACTAACCCGATGGTGGACGTGGACCTTCTTCTGACCTTCAGCTATAGTTCCTGCCAGGTCCCTCAAACTGCTTTTCTGTTATTATTCACATTTTTGATGCAGAATAATGTTTTTTTATAACCCCAGAGTTTAAATTTATTGTTTCTGATGTCACTGATTTATGGCATAACGTTGTAAAATTTAAATCGCGTTTTGAATAGAAAAGGCCTAAATTGGGGGTACAAATGAGTCACAGATCTCATAAGTTACAAACAAGAAATGTTACCTTGATGGAGCAAGAGACCTTGACTGAGATGGTGAGGATGTGACAATGACATCCCTTTTTGCCTGCTACTAAGTCAACAGCACAGATAAAACAGCTACAAAGACTAGGTGAAAGTAATTTACATTTGTAGAAAACAGAGCATTTTTTAAAAAAGGGGAAAAGCTCTGGCCTTTCTAAAGATCCTTTTGTACTTCTAAACCCCAAGTCATTTCAGAATGCGTTGTGTTAAGAGACCAGCCATGTGG
Organism: Dromas ardeola; assembly: GCA_013398915.1. NCBI lineage: Eukaryota > Metazoa > Chordata > Aves > Charadriiformes > Dromadidae > Dromas > Dromas ardeola. The sequence continues at coordinate 1,350,046 of VYZM01010811.1, read as the reverse complement.
AGACTGCGCAGGGCGATATTAGATACTACTCACTCAGCAGCAGCAACCGCACAGCACTGCACATCATTGCCACCCGCTTCACTGAGAAGGATTTCTGTGTTTCTTGGATCACCCATTCAAAAACGAGCCTCCGCCTGTGGCAAATTGCTAGTGAATAGCACGTGACGGATGTCTGTTCAACATCTTGTGCCCTGGGTGCTAAAAATATTCTTGGCACTCAACGCCAGTGTTCAGCACTTGACCCACCTCTGCCTGTGTCTCTGTGCGATGTCACCACCCGCCTGGGTAAGGTTTTTCACTACAGTGGATGAGGGCCACGCTGAGCTCACCAAAGAGCTGAGCCCTTAATAAACGACACATTGTTATGCTTAGGTGGCCTTGAACTTTCTGTCCTCTTGAAATCTGTAGTGCGTCCCATCTTGATAGCTAAGAATAAAGCTAAAGCCCTTCACAAACACACTTGCAGAGCAGAGCAAACAGTGCTTCAGCAGGAAGTAGGTTATCTGCCCAACTGATCTTTCAACAGGCTCTTCTGTCTAAACCAGGCACCTCTTCGGGCTTTCCCTTGGGAGCAGCCGTGGTGATTTGGCCAAGGATAGTCCACCTCTACCTCACGGCGTCACAGAAACAGTGCTTCCAACCCGAGCTCCCAGGTGATGAATTGTGGCCTGCTCCTCCCTCTTGTCCTAAATTCAGCTAATATAGAGGTATAACTGGATCCATTGACTCATTAGTGTAAGTGAATCTGTAGAGAAAGGCTGTGTGCCCTGCAGCAGTCTACTGGGGGATGAAGACCTCCCCGAGCATGGCCAAGGCTGTAGGACAGTGCTGGCTTGGCGCTGTCTCTTTTTTGTACGCCACTGACACTTTTGTGAAGCTGTTGCTTCAGTTACCATCTCAACTGGAGCTTGGTATCGACATTTCATTTGCAGCAGGAGAAGCTGTTGAGCAGAGGGTCAGCCCAAGAGAACTGCAGGTCCTGGCATATGTGCCTCCCTGCGCAGAGCCAGTCTCTGCAAGGACCCGTCTTCGGCCTTACCTCAGAAATCCCTGCTTCCCGTTTCTGAAACACTGCAGTTACTTCAAATTCCTTCTCCCCTCCTTTCTGCCCCAGCCGCAACCTTCCTGGTATTGTATCTGTGACTGGAAGCACTGTTCCTGGAAAGGTCTCACTGGAGTCATCGAGGGACTGATTTTCAAGTCTCATGTGGGCACCAGTACCAGAGAAACTGCTGGCTGGACTATCTGTCCAGCTGCTCTGTTACCATAATTGTGTGTATCAGTTCAAAAATCACATGGCCCTATCTGCTGGCACTGTCACTAAAAGAAAAATAATCTGCAGTCTACTATTTTTGCCTTCAAATGCTTTTACATTGTAGTTCAATCTCTGTGTACCGTGTCCTCAGCAAGACGACAGTTCTTCACTCTCACAGCCAAGACTCAGTGCCGTGATCCTCAGGAAAGCAGAGGGGGATCCCTGGGACCCTTGCCCCGGGCAGCCCATGGTTGTGCGGTCATTAGCCACCAGCTCGGCGCGATGCCGAGCTTGGAGCGGGACCAGGTTGTGTCCAAGCGTACTGTGCTGAACTACCCAGCGTGCGAGACACCGTGTTTGTGCCAGCTGAGGGAGGACAGATGATAACTGATAGAGCAGAGAGTTTACCAGCATAAGCACAGCCCCATTTCTCAGCATCGGGAACAAACTGAGGTTGGCAGCGTGAATCTGTGCTGGTTCAGGGATCCGCAGTGTGAGGCTATAGGGTCTCAAACTTGGTCGAGCACCCTAGAACTGCATTTAACACTTGAATCCATGGTCTCATGTTAGCAATCCATGGTCTCATGTTAGTTACGGTTTAATCCTCGGTTTTCATCTAGAGAACCATTCCTGGTTCTCTCAGGAAAAGATAAAAGTGGTGCTAGCATCTCTCATGCTATAGTTGTCTGAGCTCCAGCAGCCCAGCCTGGGAAATACATGAACCTTTAGCTGCTTTGCCTCTGTTTCTTCCTCTAAAAATGAATTAAAGTCACAGTGACAAACCTACTTTACCAATGCTGGACTCTGGCCAGGGCTTGAATATGTGGCTGCTCAGTTATTTTCAGCTTGGAATCCCCTATCATTTTCTATCATGGTTCCCCAGCCAAAACACTGCATTTCAACAGCAAGATAAACGCAAACATGAACTGGAAAAGGTCTACCTAATCTTGTCATCATCTGTTAACTCTGCGATGTGAATGGCTTGACATATGATACTTGTGCGCAATATTTTATCCAAAGTGTGGATTCCTGTGCTTCCAGATGCTGTTTATCAACTTCCCCGAGGAGTCCCTTGTGAGTACAGGGACACACTCTGCTCTGAGCCACACCAGGATATGTCTGAAATACTTTAGTTGTCTGTAGTAGCATAACCGGATTTTTATCAATGTAACTGAGACAAGATTCTGTCCAAGATACTCTAATAAAAACAAGAGTCTGCCCTGGGAACAAAGAGCATGTTTGTCCAGCTCACTCAGCACTGAAGAGCTGAAAACAAGATGATGCTGCTCACAGACTCACGGAGGTGCTGATATTCCTCATGCTTTTCATGTTACAGCTACAGGGCTGCATGAGGCTCCCGATGTCTTCAGGGATGGAGGTGAACTTTGGTCCTGCTGGACTCTGTAACTGCTTGACGAAATACGTAGCAGGTGCAGGAGGTCAGTGAATAGTGGATTTGTTGTGTGTACTGACACCCATGGCACTGCAATAACTAAGTGCCTGCACAGTTACATGCCAGGATTTCTAGCCTGTTATGGTGTTGGCAATGCCAGTTATATTTTCTTTTATGTCCCTGGATCAAGAGGGGGATAGTTATGCAAAGGTGGCACGTTGGCTGTACAATACTTTATGGCTGATGGTGAATACATCACTTGTTAGCTACTCATGTTCTGATAAAGTCCTCTACCATGGCTTCCTGATATTTTGTAATCACATGAGCGGTAATAACCACTTCAACAAAAATGAACCTTCGTTAAATCCGCAAAACCGGTGGCAGGAGCATGGTCATTTTTTTTCTGCCAGCAGCGGGCCTGAATGATGCGAAACCAAAGTAAGCTGAAATGCAGAGCAAAACACACAACAGCACAGAGCTCATGTGAACGTTTCCTCCTTCTAGACACGGATTATCAAGCAAGTGCCTCCCTGATCCACAGCACATGCAGGGAGAGACCAAATGGCAGGCGCCTGACTCCCCCCCCCGATGGGTCCAGAGAGGTCTGCCTTTGTTTCTTCTGAGAACATCTAGTTCTTCTCTGGAATGATCCTACATTATAAGTGAAGTTTGGAGATCTTATTATTTCTGGTGTGTCCCCTCTGCTCATGTCTGTGATTTGGATGCAACCTCTGGCTCGGGAAGACCTTCAGCTGCTGATTGCCAGAACTGGGAGTGCCTCTCACGGAAGGGTTCGTGCAAGTTTTGTTCTGCTGCTTATTATCTCTCCCCTGATCATCCCCAGTTGGTCACAGCTGGAGGCAGAATACTGGTCAAGCTGGACTTTTGCTCTGAGCAGTTCAGCTCTTCTTGTGTTTTCCTAAGAGATACTTAATTTCCGTCAGGAAAAAATTTGTCTCTTAGTGAGCCCCCATGGAGGCTGTTTGACAAGGCAGAGCCTGGGTTTTTTCTTCTGGGACAGGCAACGTATTGAGGACAAGAGGAGACCATGCAGCTGGGGGATGAGGAAGCAGAGGGGATCTCAAGGGTGATAGGTCCATTCCTGAAAGGTGTGAGGAACTTCTCAAAGATCTGATGGCTTGCCCACTATAACTATTTTATCAACTAATGCTGAGCTTCAGCAAATTTTTCCCCACTGACACACGTGTCCAGCCATCTTGAATTCCTTCTCTGAGGACTGGCAAGTTTCATGTTAGGGATGGAGAAAGATCAAGAAGAGCATGAAGAGGCTGTAGAAGCAACAGCTTGTTCGCAGAGGTGCGTGACCCAGCCTGTGACCCAGCCACCCTTCCACTGCTGAGTGCCCACAGGGCAGGGAGGACAAAAACCTCTGGGATTTGCCATCCAGTGTGTCAATGATCAAGGATTCACTTCTGCTGGTGTTAAACACGCTCAGTGGAAATTATGTCCCCATATTATGGTGTCTTCCAGCACAACAGAGATGCTATGAGACCTCTCTCATTTAGCACATTGTCTTTAGCCCTTCATTTGCCCTGTTGGCAAGTGTCCAGTTAGGAATGAGGTGGGAGGCACACTGAGACCCCCCCTGTACAAGTCCCTTGGGAGGCCTCCAGATAAAGGGAAGCCAATTGAGCTCAGAGGGAAGCAAAACATAACCCCGCATTACAATTACTGAGCTCCAGGCATGACCTCTATCCTGATCTACATATCTGTGGAAAGTTGGTGGTCAGCCCTTGGTATCCTCTGCTGTGGGAAGACTGTGGGGTCACAGCTGAAGGGGACATCCCGAGGGGCACTTCAGCAGATGCTTGCATACTCCACTGCCTGAAATGGCCTACCCGTCCCTGTCCTCTGTGACCGCCCTGCCACCACCCACTGTTCCTCTTCTTCTTGGAAAGCAAGTACCTTGTTGTGGGAGCAGGGCAGGGGAGATGACGGCTTTATTGCTTGAAACTCTAAGTACTGCATCCTGCTTCACGTAGTAAAAACTGGTTTGCCCTTTTCCAGAGCTGCTTCATACGCTTTTGGGTTCATGGCAGTTCAGTCCCATCAGGTCAAAGGCGGCTGAGTGCTTACGTGCAAAATTGTTTCATAGTGGGAACATCAGCAGAAATTCAAGGGGATGGACTGACAGCCAGTCGAGATCAATATGGACTGTGCTGGGAGAGCGGGGAAAACTGCAAGGAGGGAATTAACGTTGCATGGGAGGTGATGGACAGAGAGGCTGGAAGGCTCATGAGCTTGGGGAAATGGTGTTACGGTGTAGGGGAAGAGAGTAGTGGGACCGCTTGTACTCCAGACTTCCAGTTTACAGGTGTGTTGCAATACTGGTGATGCTGATCTTGCGGATAGTGGCTGACGTGAGAAAACACCCAGCAAATTATCAGAACTTGTAGGCTTGAGCTAGACTGGGGTGTGAATACAGACGTTTCTGGTGTCGATATCCAGGTGATACGGTCATGAATAGGAACGTAAGTGCGTTGTCTACCTATTGCTAATGGCATACACATGCTGACATTGCCTTGGTATCATTTAATGTCAACACACACACATCATATTCTAATTCTAATTAGTGAGTTCTAATTCAGACCTAAACCAAAAACCCCTGCCAAGCCAAATTTTATTTGCATGGTCTTTCTGCTCTTTCTCCTTTTAATGCCAAAAACCACTGGATACCACCCAACACATTTGAAAAAAAAAGAAATACAAAGATTTTTCTGTTTCATCACTGCATCATTGGGTCTCCAGGATCTACACAAGTTTACGCTTTTAAGACGTGAAAGAATGTCTTTCTGACATTTCCAGAGTACATTATTCACTGTTGCACCAGACATACAAGTGGTAACGTGGCAATGAAGTGTTCTGGTCCTGTTCCCGGCAGTGACACTACTCTGAAGCAATCCACTCAAAACTATTCTCCTGATCCAGTTCTCCCACCTGGACAGCGTGTTGATAAGTTCTATAAGCCAGGGGACTGCGATGATGAATAGACTCTCTTCGGAGGTTCCCCTGTGGAACCGAATCAATGCGTGACAGATTCCTGAGGTCAGGAGGCTGTGAAAAAGCCTGCAATCTCATAAAACACGGCCAATGTCTCTGACAAATGGCCAGATCCTGCTGTCCTGTTCTGACAGTAGCAAATGCAAAAAAATGCAAAGGCTAATGCCTGGAAGAGCGTGTTACCCCGGGCATGGTGGAGCGCTCTTGCGCTTTTTCTGCTGGGACTGGAACGGTGCCGAGCTGACAGGACTTCGGTGCCTGGTTCAGCGGCTTCAAAGCCTGCTGGTATTTCCTTTGAGTCACCTTGGTGAAGGAGCTGATAAGGCTGGTCCAAGGCTCAGTGTTATGCTAGTGCCTCCCTCTATCTGCCGGGGGGTGCAGGTGGCTCCAGGCCACTGTCACTAGGAGCCCACCTGGGCATGAATCAAGGCTGGAGCTTCGGCTCTCGTTCCTGCTGCGTACAGACATGCTTCTACGTGTTTGGGCTCCTTTTTGATCAGAGGCGTGGAGGACCTATGCTATGAGGAGAGGCTGAGAGAGCTGGGGTTGTTCAGCCTGGAGAAGAGGAGGCTGTGGGGAGACCTTATAGCCCCTTCCAGTCCCTAAAGGGGCTACAGGAGAGCTGGGGAGGGACTCTTTGTGAGGGAGTGGAGCAATAGGACAAGGGTTAATGGTTTTAAACTGAAAGAGGGGAGATTTAGATTAGATATTAGGAACAAATTCTTTGCTGTGAGGGTGGTGAGGCACTGGAAGAGGTTGCCCGGAGAAACTGTGGATGGCCCATCCCTGCAGGGGTTCAAGGCCAGGCTGGACGGGGCTTTGAGCCGCCTGGTCTGGTGGGAGGTGTCTCTGCCCATGGCAGGGGGTTGGAAGTGGATGATCTTTAAGGTCCCTTCTAACCCAAACTGTTCAATGATTCTCTGACCCTTTTGGGCAAAGCTCTGTAGAAAACATCATGCCAACAGGAACAAGTTGAAGAACAGACCTCTTACGGTGGATGAGGGTGAGGATGTTCCAAGCTGCATATCCCAAAGCTTTCCAAACTTCCTCAAGCCCCCCTGATGTTTCATGCTTCAAGGCTGGGTCTGAGGCACATTTCTGACCCTATGAAGATGTGGGAGCCCAAGCATGCTCTGAGCATGCCCGTCGGGGTCCTGTCAGAGGAACCTTGAGTGCCCCACGTGTAGGTTTTCCAGGAGCACAGGCGCTGCACAGGCACCCTGCAGCAATCCAGCAGCAGTGGAGTGTGGAGCCAGGACCTCTATCAAAGAGCAAGCTGCGGTGATATAAGTCTATATGAATGGAAGCTTTCTTCCAGGGATGGGCAAAATTTGGAAGTACATCCTATTCTTGGAGTCAGTCTCAAATTTTTAACCCAAACACTGGGGAAATACTCTGGGCCAGGACAACTTTCTGCGATTGTTTTGGTGCCTGGTTTTGGGAATTAATTTCTCATTCCCCATCCTGGGCCTGCCCGTGGCACGTTGTCCTCACAAACAGACACATTTGAGCTGAACTCATTGATCATTCAGGATGGGATTTATTAGGATTTTTGCAGAAAACAGACCAGACCAAGAAGCAGCCTGAACCATCACTGCCTCCTCTCAGCTGCTTATAAAAGTGCTGTTTCTGAAGGCCAAGATGCCCAGAGGCTCTGACTGACCACCTGCACAATAAAAAGTCAGAATAATCTCAGCTGGACTCTGCAATGCGCTGCAATACCTTGCCAATGCAAAGAAACTGAAAATTAAAAGACTGCAATTTGTTCTTTTTCCTTTTTTTTTTTTTGAACTCTCAAAATTACTCATCCTTGCCAAGCTATAAAACAGTTTTATTTCAAGCCTGCCCAGCAGCTTTCAAATCCTGAGTATTCCTTGCGGCTGACTCTTGCTGAGCTGTTGGTGTGTGGTGCTGCTGGAGTCTGCAAGGCTGCCATCCTCGGGGAGGTGCTGGGACCTCCGCTGGTCCCACCGCAGGGTCAGGAAGGCTGCTTAAACACTGATTCCTGAACAGACTTGGCTTTGCCGCTGGCTTCGGTGCCAGCAACGTAACGCCAAAGCTGCTTGGAAAATCCCACTGCCAAAGCGAAATGTGGTAAGCAGCATATGAAGGTCTGCCACCCAGCTGATTCACCTTTAAGGACTTTTTAAGACAATTTAGTGGTCCCTGTCTGAACAAGTCAATGTACATGTGCAAAACACCATTATAAAGCTTTTGAGTCGTATCCTGTGCCTAAATTGTGTTCTGATTTTGTGGAATTTCATAATTTTTGCAGCAAGAGACCCACTTTGTGCTGTGATAAACGTAGCAGAGATGGAGCTATGACTTTGCTTTTTAGGAAAGGGTTAGTTAAGAGAGATACAGGGAAGCTGGAAGAGCGACAGCTTCCAAGGCACTCATGTAGAAGGCTGGATGGGGTCATTTCCACCAGTCACTTCCAACTTTCCCTGTGATTCCCCGAAGTTCTTCCAAGACAAACAAAGCCCTGTTTGCCGAGGCTTTCCCAATCCTCCCTCTGACACAAGAACTCTCTTTAGTGGAGACAAATTCCCCGAAGCTGTTTGCAGCAACTGCTGCCTAATGACTATCGTGCTGCTGGTTCCTCACAGATTACTTCAAGATGCTGAGAGATCCAGCCTGTCTCATCCAATTGGCTTCGCTTTGGATGCCTACGAGAGATGGAGTTGAACAAAATAAATGTAAACCAAAGCAAACCTCTGATGCACGCTGCTGAGGAATACCGCTTGTCATGTAAAGGTCGAGTGCCGTCAGACCGCTGCTAAATTACAGCGTTTTCTTTCTTCTCCAGTCTGGGAAACAAATTGAAACAACGGGGCAGACCTGCAGTTGGAAGAGAAGCAGATTCAACGTGGGGCTGGAGTGGGGTGCAGCTTCCCCGCTAGCAATGGGTGCTGGGGCAGCCCACCACCTCCTCGGCAGTGGGAGAAAACCTTCTTTAAGGGCACACACAGAGCAGTTGGGAAATGGGACTTGGCGGCTCTGCTCTGCTACTGATTTCCTGCATGTCCCTGAGCAACTCACTCAAACTTTCCGTACTTCGTCTTCTCTTGGATTAAAAAAAAAAGAGTATTAATACTGTTTCTCTGCAGGGAGCAGTGAGGACAAGGACCTTTAGAGGTGGCTCATACGCTTTGGCCCACAGGGCCTTTTAAGTCCTGTATATAGACATGAATTCAAATTCACATGTCAAACATTTCACATGGTGCCAAGCAAAGAGATAAAGATTTGCGTTTGCTATGAAGAGGTCACCACAAAACTATGTATCGTTCTGAATTGTGCCAGAAATTCTCTTCAGTTTTATTTCCGCAGCGAGGGGCTCTGTTAACGTCAGCATGTACAAACTTTAAAGAATCTTCAGGCTTTCTGCACCAGGCTGGGAAGCTTGCAACAAAATCACGGGATGAGGCTGATATTGTCTAGTGTCCTGGCCAAATGTGCTGTACAAACCCCAGAGTTTTCTGCACGTTCCAACCACATCCAAACTAGGTTAAAATGTTCAAAATCTAGGAGACATGGTAACAGGCACTATACTAGGGATGACCTCCTACAGCATCAGTGGAACATCCATTTTGCACAAGGAACCATGTATTCCCAGATTCCACCACCCAATAACAGAGGAGAAAACCTGCGGAAGCTCCTTGTTTGTCTCTGTGGTTTCAGTCTTAATAACCCTGCTGCAGCTCCTGTCATAATGACTGGTACCTGCTCTCACCTTACCTATATGATGTATAAAGCTCCTTGACAGTGAACTGACACTTGAATTCACTTTCTTATAATCTGAACAGTTACAGTGTCTTACCTTGCTATTCTTCTTATTTGCCTTCAGCTGAAATAAAAAGATAATCGAGAAAGCACCTCTCAGGAGAAAGAATATTCTCTGGAGGCACTTGAAGAAGGGTACCAAAGAGGCATTCATAAACCTGAACAAACTTTCACCTCCACAGACAGTACGAAAACTTATTTCGTGTGCACTGGATGCCTGAAACAGGAGGAAACAATCTTGTTTCTGTGTTTTGTTCACAAAACGGTTTCCATCTCCTTTAATGTAGGCCTTGGACAGAGGAGGTCAGCACTAGTAATCTTCATCTACATGTCAGTCAAATACAGTCTTATCATAACCAGGCATCAGTAATGCAGCACTTCTTAATTTTGCCTTTACATGGAAAATAAACCTATTTTTGCCATATAGAATAGAACTTATCTTAGTACTCCTGTTTTAACCTTTCTCTGGCTTGTGTCTAAAGCAGGAAGTACACAATTTTTATGGACTTACCTTTCAAATAATGAAATATTGCTCCTGGCACTTAGAAACCCATTCAGTTTTGCTTTTCTTGCTGCAAACAAGAAGTGATAACATCCCCACCGTAGCTGACTTTATTCTTTTATGTTAAGTGCTTTCTCTTCTCCAGGAACAGTAGGGATGCATTTGAAAGGTCCTTTCCTTGCATTTTGCAATACGCAGCTCTCCTCATTACCTGTAACGGCAGCTAGCATTCCCACGTGCTAATCCAAGTTATGACTTTGAAATGTTCTACGATTTAAAATGCAAGGAGCAATTTCTCAGGACAATATACAGCCACAAGCTCATTTCAGTGCTTGCAAATACAAAGTTTCACTGGATGCAGAATATAGATTTCATGTTGTTTTCTTATTAAAACAGTTTTGGACTGTGGGCCTTAATACCCTATATGGTCAGATATGAAGACAATTCACTACTAGGAGCACTGCCAGCTAATGTCCTAATCGTTCCTCTGGTGCAGCATATTCCATCCCTTGAAGATGGAGTACGGTATGGAAATCCAAAAGGATGAGTTGAATTTCAGTCCCTCTACCCTGAGGATGTAAAGAGTTTCAAATAGAGCTCTGAATTACACTGACTGTAGAGCCAAGTTGAGCTCCCCTGCGATATGGGATTTTATGAATATCCCTAGGAGACTAACTAGAAAGACATCTTTTCATACATGACAAGTAATAGGATCCAAGATGGATAACCTTTACCAAGGTGGAGAGAAGACAAGGTTCATCCATATGAAATGCCAAAAAACATGAGCTGTGGAACAGGCAAACAGAAGCTTGAATGGCTTATAATTTTAGGTGTTGACTGAGAACTAACAAATTAATCCAATTATTGGACAACCCTGGCTTGTCAACATTGCAAAAATTCCCCTCTAATTGCACATTTCTTCTTTCCTTCATTCCACCTTTTCCTCTGCCTGTGTCTGCTTTGGCTTCAAGCACTGAAGAAGAATCAGATGAAAGCTGAGATGAGGGCACCAGCACAGGACCTGCTCGTCCCCAGCGTGGAGGCCCCGCTGCCGCTATAACTGCCCACTGCAACTTGGACGTACCCAAACACGGGGGACTGCAGTTTGTTTGCGTCGTTGATGTGGTAGCTCTCCATCAAGCAGCCTCTTCCAGAGAAGTTTACGTCAATCAGAGCATTAGGGAGAGAAGCCATAAGCAAAACCCCATAATTTTTAAAACAAGTCATCAAGCACAGCTATATTGTCCCACTGTGGCATCCAGATTATGCACAGGCACAGGCACATCCCTCCAGCATGTCCAGAGCCTGCCTGGTAAACACCGGTGTGTGATTTGTGAGCTCCAAAAGTTTTGGCTTGCATCCCTGCTGTGCTGTATGTGTCCTCCATGGTGACACGTGTCTCCATCTCTGCGCTGCCTTGCGTGCATTTAGAGACAGAGACAAATAATGGAGCCTACGACAGCGTGGAGGAAAATAAATGAACCTTCAGGGAGAAGAAACTACCCCCCCACCCCCCCCCCGAAAAATAAAGAGGTGCTCCTATCTTGGTATTGGGTGATAATATTTCTTCAGCAGCTATTTACTTTCTTTCCTTTTTCTTTGTCTACTCCACTAACGTGTTTTAAACTTAATTACAATATTCTATAGCCTGTTGACGGCATGTCAGCAAGACTCTGACGTGACTCAGCAGAGGGTCTCTGGTCCATACTGAGGCCAATTTTACAAGTCCTTCCCTTCTCCCCTGAAGCACTGCAGGGGTAATAAAAGATCTTTCCTCCCTGTGCTGCTACTAGAGACAGTGCATTACAATTTTACTTCACATTATCAGTTCCGAGTCACCTCCACACACAGAGGCTTTCCTTGTTGAATAGAGGAGGTTCATTAGCGCACACAGCAGCGACTCCAGCCCAGCCACCCAGGCTGTGGTGCTAAACACCCTCAATCATTTGATTTGCCGCTTCAGATCAAATTACTAGAACTCTACATTAATAAAACTAGTGCTCACCCTTGGGTGGATTCCTCATTTTCCTAAATCTTGTCTCTTCACATTCCAGATCCTGGGTACTCTGAAAGCCATTACTTCCAATAAAGGCCCTTTAGGGCAACTGACTGCTTTATTTAGTTCTCCTCTGCTGTCCTGAACTATATAAGCAGAAGGCGTTTTAACGAGTATCTCCCAGCTATGCTAAGCATGGTGCAAAGAGAGGTGCAGGGAGCAGCAACCAGACACTAAGGTGTCACATGTTAATTTGGGTGCAGGCAGATACATATTTGCTTACATTAAAGCATCGAGACATGAAGAAGTGGTGGATGAGTGAACTGGGAGAGAGCCCCAGTTGTTGGCCTGAGGCTCTCTCCCTTCCTGCCACCCTACTTTTTCTGTCAGGGTTTTTCCTTCGTAATTTGATGATGAAACCTGTTTGTGTGAGTGACTGAGCAGCAGCCCCACCACATGTCCCTTGCAAGGTGGTAGACAAGCAGCAGATGGAGGGAGCACATAAGAAAATATTTCTTCCTGGGGAAAAACGCTGAGGAATAAGAATGCAGGAAATCCCACCAGCAGTACTACAGACTCATAGTAGCCTTCACCAAAACCATGGGTTTTCATCTCCTCCTGACCCTGGCAAACCCCATGCTGAAGAGGCTTCAGCACAAGAACAAAACAGCCACCATATTCACATGGCTTTGCCCTGTGTCTCTGTCCTTTCCCCGCTGTACCAGACCTTAGTCCCAGCTCATGACGGCATATTTATGAAGGACACTGACCTACTCAATACAACCCTTGAAAGACCTACGATGCTGTTGTGCCAAACCACAACTAAAAGCAATCTTTGAAAAAATAGATAAAAAAATCCCTCCCTAATCCTTCTGTCTTGGCAGAACTTAAAAACGTGCTTTAATGCATGAGTAAGTCCTTAGACATCTCCATGCATCCTGTTTTTCTCCTAGCCACCAGTATGATGGTTAGAGACCTGTCTGTTCTGCACTGTGCAGCACTTTAAGACCTGGGGCTGTGCTTTGCTATGGCCTGCCAGGAGCCTGGGGATGGTCCCTGGGTGTCACCCCTGCAGGTATGGGACCTTGCATGGTTATTGTCTCCTCCCTGTGGGCCACCAGCTGACAAGCACTGATCACAGTGACACGGAAAAGGCTTTAATTCCTCCTGTGGCTTTACAAACTGCTGTGCCAGGTGAAAGTGAGCTTGAGAGAGGTGTCCAAAGCCGAGGTTTCCTTGTCTGCTATCAGAACTTCTGCTCTGCAGAGATAAAGGATGCTGCCAGCATGTTCTTCCCCCCATGACTGGCTCTTAGTGTGTCTAGAAAGTCTCACTGAAACTAAAGGCCAACTAAAAGTAGTCTTTGAGAGAACCAAATGAGGCTTGTTACCTTCTGCTGTCAACTGGCAGCAATGGGCTGAGCTAGTGAGGATTCAGCTCTGCAGTTGCTGCTAGAACCTTTTCTTCTCTTCCCAGGAGAGCCCCCCTGACCGAGCAGAGCAAGCATTCACCCTGCCTTGAACAACTGCACACATGGGAGCTGTCAGCAACATCTCAGACCATCGAGGAACCCTGGCAGCCAATACACCTTTAAGAAACCCATGATCTATAATTTGCAACAGGAGCTACACACTCATTTTTTCCCCCTGGGGTGAAGGATCCAAAGCTAACAATGCTGTGTCCTTATCAGCAGCAACATTTGCTGGGGAGTGGTCCAAAAGCAACTGACGCAAGGCTCCTTCTCTGAATTGCTTTGTCCTATTCCCAGGTGAAGTATGCTTGCATCCAGTAAAATCCTTTGAGCTTTATCAGTGGGTGTATATATAGATGTGAGTAAGAAAACAATGATGGACACAGTGACCAAAAAAAAAAAATCCTATAAGGCTCCTGCATTCCTTACTGCAAATCGAAATGTTGTGTGGCAGATGGCTAGCAATATTTGAGCTGTGGTATTAATTGTAATAACCACATAAAGCATCCACTTCCCTAGCCACCATCCTAGAAGAAGTAGCGGATAGCTACTATCAATTTTCCAGTAACAGCAGAGATAGGAGGTACCAGAGATGAACAGACCCTTTATAGATGAAGAACAGATGGTTTGGTTCCACTGACAACCCAGATAAGAAATTCAGTAGTGCTTCCACCAGTAGAATGGAGGGAACTATAACAGACCCATTAAATATGAGACACACTGCATGGCCACCCTCACTGCTCAGCTACCTTTTTTTCTTAAAGGGTTGGACTATTTAGTTTTAATTAGTATTTACATAATGAATAGCTAAGCAACAAGCTTGTTTTTCATTTAGCCAACACTAAACAGCTATCATGTACATTTTATTTTGTGAAGTAAATATGTCAGTGGAAAGTAGGTGAGTAAAAAGAAGATTTTACCGTTATAGGATAGAGAAGACGCTGCACATGGAGTGAAAATTGTTTGAAGATGCTTTGGAGGTCACGTGGTGGCATTATATTCTTGGGTCTAATCTAAGGGCATCAATGGAAACAATTTGAAACAATACTCCAGGAAAAGGTCTGCATTTGAAGAAATCCAGACCGCAGTAGGGCTCTGCTGTAGTCCTGATAATGGACTTGAATGTGCAGGAGAGGGGCCTGAGAAGTGGCTATGAATGACATGGTACAGCCATGTAAAGGACATGGTGGAGGGGTTTCAGACTCTGTGCTCAGCTGCACTTTTGCCTTCTGTTTTGCCCTTTTGGGGTTCAATATGAGGCATTTGTTTCCTGACATGGGCTCCCCTTTGAAAGATGTGACCAGGCATGAAAAAGCCAAGAGCTGGGTCTCACAGGGCTGGGCCAGACGCCTTCGTTCCTCCCCCCACAGCAAAGATCCTGTGAACCGGGGTCTCCTACATCTCCCACAAAAGCTGCTGACTTCACTCATAATGATAATAATAACACAGACTGTGAGGGCTGTTTAGTTAATGGGCTTCAAATTCTTGGGGGAAAAGAAAGGTTCGGTGACTTGGCTGGCGGTGTGAGTGATGGAGCCAGGACCCACGACCTCCTGGTCCCACACTCGGTCTGAAGGAGAAGGTTGTTACTCTTGGCACCATAGACTGGTGAAAAGCAGCCGCTCTGTCTGCTCTGGACTGCTTTACCTGCTGCAATAAACCACCCACATCCACCCTGGCTGGGAAATACCACTACTGAAGTCAAGTTGCTAGCAGGTGAAGGGGCGGGGGGATGCCGTTTATTTTAGTTTAGTTTATTTAAAGTCTCATAGTTACTTTTCACAGGGCTATATTCGTTATTATTTATTTTGGACTTCAAACAGGATTTTCCCTTTTAAAACTGCACCCACTCGAACTCGGCAGCTGCCTTAACTCATGCAATAGGAATGAACTGAGATTTACAAGGAAAGGGAATGCATACCTTCCTGTAAAATATTTCTGTCTTATTAGGGTCTATCAACCACAGTCACCCTAAAACCCTAAGTCTGGAAAGGGACAAGGCTTTTTTCCAGATGAAAAGTCTGGGATACGCTGCACAGGACAGTTATAGCTGGTACAGCGGACATCAGACACGGCGGACCACCAGCTTCTCCTCCACACCTCTGCTTTGCCTGTAAAATCACCCATGGTTTTTTAACGTTAGACTGTCTCTTTGGAAGCTATTTAAGTTGTTATGGAAACTGCTTAAAGGAGAGAGTTACTCTCCAAAGGAAGCCTTCACCTCAGTCACCTGTCGTGTTTTTGTGGGAGAAAGCCCTGTGCTACATTCAGTTGGTGGCGGTGACAGTTCCTGACCTACCTTAGTCTGCAGCTGAGTATCAAAGCCATCCACACAAGCTGTGCCCCCAGTCCTAATGGGGATGTTGTGCTTGGGTTGCTGAGATCTCCTCAGCCTGTTACTTTCAGCTACACAAGAGTAGTTTAGGAGGTGAAACTAAGGATCTGTTGCAAATATCTGGTGACAAACAAGGGTTGTGTAAACAGGTGACAGGCAAAAGTTCCTGTTTCTGGACCAGCGTTCCTCCACCCTGATGTGCCCAGCCCTGTGTTGTCAACTCTGGGAGGTGAACGCTGCTCCTGTACCACACTTCAGTCTTGAGAAGCAGTATCAGCTGCTGCGCTGGCAAAGGGCAGCCACCTTCCCTGTGAGCCCGAAGCAGGCAGGGACCACGCGCCGAGAGGGAGCTGGGAAGCCCACGCGGTCCAGCCCCACCACCCTTCCAGCTAATCCAGCATAGAGGAAGCTCTGGTGCCGCCAGGGATGTGCACAGGTCCCTCCCTGTGCGTGTTTTACCCACACTGCACGCGCATCCCGCCGGCTGCCTGCCGTCATATTACAAATGAAGCAGCGATGACTAATGAATTCATCAACGACAGGGACACCAGGGAGAGTGGGGAGCTGTGGTGACTCACAGAGAAGTTAAAAACTGGAAGAAAAGCCCCTTGTGCTCCTGCCGGGAAACACATGGGCTCCTCCTGTGCAAAGGAGGTGGGACGAGGACAACAGGGCACACCGGCTCTTGGCCGGCACTGGGGTGCGCTGGAGGAAAGCGCACAGGCCCTTCTACCTGCTGGATCCCCAAGACTCTCTTATTTTAAGGATGGAATCAATTTGTTTGACTACATCTGCATTTATAGCATCCAAAAAAAAATGTACAACTCCATGAGATTCATCCATGCTGCTCCTGTTTGGTTGCGCAGTGGAGCTGCCAGGCACAGGCACGACTTTTTGGCAAGAACCTTCAAACCCTGGCTCAGAGGGGCCTGGCAGCCGCGGGGAGAAGAGCTCAGCATGATTTTCAGGGTAACCAGCATCTCTGCAGAGGAGCCAGGTGGGCTGCTAGAAACCCCGCGGATGAAACCGTGGTGGCCTGGAGGGAGGACATCTAGCCAACGAGAGGGCAACGGCGTTTCTGCCTTCTCCCCTCCCTAATCCTCAACCCGGATCTACGTGTACATCTAGCTCTGCATTTTGGAATTGCAGGATCTCCCTCGTTGCGCCACCTGCTCCTCCAGGTCCCTGGGACACCTCTCCCTGCTTTCCACTTCCATGAGAGGATTACACAAGTGATTGTGAAACCAAATGGCTTTGACCTTTGAAGTGGGAAATCAATGGCTGGGTAGGGCTCAATTCACTGCAGAAATATTTACAGGCACATCAGGAACATTCTATTAATTTCTTTCATTCTGGGGAGAAGGCAAGGAGCCAGCACATCGATTCATACATTAAGATCTTCATTATGACTCTTGGTTTACCTGCCCTCGGGAGCAGCTCAGGTGCGGTGTGAAAGTCAGAGACATTTTCAGGGAGAAACGTTTCCAGAACTGGAAATCTAAGTGCAGAAAACTTCTCCCGGCGGCCTGTAGTGGCAATGAGGTCCCCGTGGACTCAAAGAGCTGGACACAGGTGACTGCGTGACAGGAGTGCAAGCGCAGAGGTTGGGTTCCTGGAGAGCTACTCTGCTTTCTGTGCTGACTGCTAGGGCTGGACCATCGCTGCAGCAGCACCTCCAGGGATGCAATCAAAGGAGTCCTCAGGCATCATGCACAACCTTTTTTTTTGATGCAAAAAGCTGAGCCTTTGATACTTTCCTGGTGAAATGAGGGAGAACATGTCTGTTCTCTGGGGAATGGGGAGGAATTCTGGCGGATATAGGGTTCTCAAAACGTTGTGTCTGTGCCTCCATCGAAGAGTAGGAGAGAAAACCCAGGCTGCAGGTTCTCTATCTATTTAGCTGGTCGGACTTGCAGCCATTTTTTATCCCAAGTGTTTTGTCGTGAGCTGGCGGAAGGGGCGAATTTGAGTTTTCCAAGGCTAATTTTAGTAAGAGACAGCTTTACACCATTTCCCTCAGGGCTAGCTACATTAAAAAAAAAAGTCAACCACAGATTAAAATCACCCAATTACCATACTATAGCAAATAAAAACACTAGCCAGAGATGTAATCTCGCGTGCTATTAAAATGCACCAAGATACAAAACACCATTCACAGATACCATCTCCTAGATGAATGCCACACACAATAGCCCATCTAAAAGCTATTGCCTTCATTGTTTAAGGAATTACACACAGTGTTTGTTCTGACATTCCAGAGTGGGCTGGGGTGGGTAAAGAGTCTGGGTGGTCATGAGGGACGGTGCCTTTCACTTTCATGTGCTGCTCTGAATTTAGCTTCTGAGTTCATTAATAAGCAGAGAAAATGAGGACTCGCTCTTGTACAGTAGGTGGGATATGCGATATGAGCCGGAAATTTGCTGCAGATTTCTCCCAGAGTTAGGGAATAAGTTTAACTGGGTTGACATCAGGTGTCATGCCCAGGCTGAGAGGGGGCAAGCGATGTGCGGGTTATGGAGCCCGAGTTCTGCCTGCCTTCTTCTGTTGTACACATCACCTTGGTATCTTAGTGTTTACCACACTTCTTGCTACTAGACATGGTCCCCAATTAGGCAAATTTGTTGATGGTAACCAGATTTTTGCATGTTCTGGAAATGTTTGTGTCCAGGACTCTAAGAGCGAGCATTTTCCTCAAATGCATTCACTTCTAAAGGATCCTCTTGTCCCCCAAATCTTGCATAACACAGCTACTGCCTTTCTTTTTGGGCATCGACTCACTTCCAAGCTAAGAGCAAAATCTCCTTCACAATTCCCACTGCAATTGTCCAATCTCTGTGTAAAACAGTCGGACTGATGGCTACAGTCAGACTGAAGCATAACAAAGAAATGAGACAAGCCTGGGCTTATCCTAAGCCACTTGTGAATTGTGATTTCCTTTTTCCAGCAAGGTATTTAGGTAAAGGATGGGACCATATATTTTGTAACCACAGAGAAAACCAACCTTTTCAGCACTACCTTGTGAAGCCTTCTCCAAAAGACCTGACAGACATTAGTGGATGTCCTCTTCAGATGCCTAGAGGAATGAGGATTAATTAATTCTGCCTCACTGAGGGAAAACAGAAAATTAAGGACACAACTACTGAAAAGGTCTATGTGATCTAGGAACCAAATGCCAAGGACTATAGTCTTTTCTCCTTGTGTGTATTCACACTCCAGGTCTGGAGCCACCTATGCAAATGCTAAGCACTTGCCCAAGGGCTCAGAAGACATCGTAGCTACTGCATAGCTTTTGAAAGATGCCCACGGGATGGCCAGGCATCTGCTGACAGTGTGGACATGGCAGACTTGACCAACCCATACTCTGGCTACCCAGGGTGCCAACATCTCCAGCATGGGCTCTTCAAATCTGTCCAAGATCTTGGCATTGCTGAAGCCCTTCCTCCTGCACCCTTACTGCTGCTGTCAGTCCTCCTGGCCACACATGCAGTGCAGAGCTATGGTTAGAGCTCAGCCCCATCTCCACCTGCCCGTCTTCTCCTTTCGCACATCTCAGCTCCCCAGCTGGCTCCATCCTGCCAGGCACAGGGCACCCAGGCACCAGCTGTTGGCTTGACCCCAGCACATGTCAGTGTACCTGCTTTCAGACCATGCCAAGGGCCTTGCCCATGGTGGAAAAGGTGATTAAATTAAATTAAAACCCCTCGGGTTTGCACCAGATGAAGAGCATGCACACAGCACCCGCCATGGCCATGCCACCCTGCAGCAGGGCGTCAACAAATCCTCCTCTCGCTCCTGAACCATTCCTCAGAGCTGGGGGAAAGCTTGGTCTGACCAGCAGCCACACAAGCTATTTTGGGTTTGATATGCAGCAGATTTGATAAGAAAGCTCTCAGGAAAAAACAAATTTCCTCTTGGACTCAGTAGAAATGGGCACATATTCCGGCACACAGAGTTCCCTTTCCTATAAGCTCATGAAGTAGCCTTCTAAAATTAGGAATGAGAGGTGAAGCTCTGACCCCACTGCAAGCAGGGACCTTTGTCTCCAGGACCAGGACTCACCTTAGGGATACAGTGGACCCTCATTGATGGTGGAGAGGTGAAGAGGGCAGGGGGCCTGTGCTTTCTGTTGCTTCCCTGTTGTGCCTCCTATATACATGCACATTATTTATGTGAGTCAGAGGTTTATGTTGGGTCAGCGTAGGTGCCATACAATTTGCCTCCTGCCTAATGATACTGAGCATTACCTGAGGAGCTCAGACCGCCTTGCAAGAGCAAGGGCAGGGAAGAGAGAAGCAAAGCACCTCAGCATGGTCACAGCTCGGTGCATTTGTGTTTGAACCAGACTCGTCTGTCCCACACTACGAGCGTGTGATTCAGCGTGGCTCCAGACCAGGCTCCTGTGAAATTATGGCTACGTTTATGTAGCCTCATCTGCTCCGTGGCCCTGGGTGCCCATTACACCTGACTGGTGTCTCCTCTGATCTGCTGGGCGGGGGTAATGGAGCAGAAGCCACCTTGGTGCTGCTGATGCCTGGAGGATGGGGTGCATTTTGCACTCAAAAAACCTGCCCGGTGTGGCAAACTCCCCTGCTGCAGCCTCACCCCACGGCTTTGCACCACGAGGGGAAACAAGATATCAGGGAGACGACAAGAAAAGACTGCTGGCAGCATGGGCTCAGAGGTCATTGCCAGGGACAAGTTGAGAGGGAGGTGCAGGTTAGAAACAGTGATCTCCTCTGCTTATGAAAATGATGTTCAATTATGGGAAAAACAGTAATGAGAAGAAAAAAAGTCTTGATAACAATCTTTTATCTCTAACTATTATTCCAATGCTCTCTTCTGTTTCCTCTGCTGCCCTCATGTTGTGTCATTTTGTAACCTGTATTCACCATCAGTATTGATTTACAGACGAGCAGTTCAGTATTTGGCCCAGAGACAATGAATCTCTGGTGTTCGGCTGTTCCAGCCAGTGTCATGTTCCGTATAAAGCACCTCAGTTTTCACTGGGGTCATTGCTCATATTCAGCAGTTCCCTTTTTCTTTTGTCTAGTCTAAAAAAAAAAAAAGAAAAGGACAATAACCACCTCCCTACAAATGCTCCCACACTCAGCAGGTGCCCTGGGAGATGCACAGAGAGGACCAGAGGATCCTGATCCTGCCCGCCTTGGTGCGAGATGATTGATTTCCCCCCTCAGTTTCTCTTCTCACCTCCACGTAGTAGGATGTTGGGATGGGCACTCTTTAACAGTGGTGGCGCCTGTGGAAGCGTTAGGGATGCTCCCGTGTCAGATGGGTGCTGTCTCAGGCATTTCATGCCATCCTGCAACCCCCAGAGTGAAGGAGAGGCCCATCACAGGGGGATGGGGTGGAGCACAGGGTGGACATGGTCCTTGGGGGTGCTGGGGCTGCCCGAGGGTGGAGGTGGCAAGCATCTCCCCCCTCAAAAAGAAGCAGGAGTGTTTCTGTCCCTTCTGCTGTCCTCCCTGAGGCAGGTGGGTGCCAAAGGGAGCCCTGGGCTTCTCCTGATGGCTGCGGGCCCCTGGAGCAAGGAGGTGCCCCAGGGCTCCCACCAGACCCGTGCAGGGAGCTCCGAGAGAAACGAGCAAACACAAACCCCCCACTTTATCACTGGAACCCTAGTTTCTAATTGCGCTGTTGATCCACACAGGCATAAAGGAGAGAGATTAACGGGGGAGCTGTGAGTCACGGGTGGCTCCCCCTCATGGCTTGTGAAGCGAGAGAGGAAGAGAAACGCAGAGCCAGGAGGCTGCACTGCTGCTGCCACAGCCAACCTGCCCAGAGCTCCCGCAGCCCTGCCAGGCTGCAGGAGAATGAGGAAGCCTTCCCCAGAGGAAGGCAGAGGTGACCCACAGAAAGCGTCCCCTGTCCCTCTTCCCGCGGGCTTGGAATGCTTCCATGCCATCTGCATGCTGTTTCTGCTCCCCGGCCCTCCCCGCGGTGACATGCCGGACAGCCGGACAAATACTGCTACTTAGCAGTTCTCTGCAAGAGGAGAATTTTACAAACTCCTCTCCTGCCAAAGGCTGTGTTGAAGACTGTCACTGCCAAGGGCCTGACCTGGCCAGCTGCTTAATATCAGAGTGCTTCGTGCTTTCCAGCTTGTGATAAGCATCTGGGCAGGCAAGATTATGGCCAGCGTCCCAGCTAGACCCAGTCCTGAGGAAGGTCTTGCATGCCCGAAAGCCTGTCTGTTTTTTCCAATTATGTCAGTTGGGCTAATAAAAGTGATTACCTCTTTCGACCAACCCTGCCTTTCTCATTGATCCCACAGGCTGTTCTTCAAATGTCACCCAGCAAGGAGGGAGCACACATCCAATTATAAAAAGAGAAAAGATTAGCGTGATGACAAAGCAGCGGGGTCAGTGGTGCAGATGTGCTGCATGAAACAAATGAGCCGTGCCTGGTTTTGACATCCTCCAAGCCCAAGGAACCCAGACGGAGGCATTCTGGGGTGGGCTGGGGCACTCCCCAGTTTAGGCAGCATAAGAAATGCAAACTTAACTGTCTTCTTAACTTCTCCTCTGAGGTTTGGTATCATATTTGTTTAAATAAGAAGCCTTGAACATGCTGGAAAGATAATAACTACTCAAAAGCACAGATAAAGGCATGCAGACCTCAAAAGCAACTCAGACTTTGGATGATGAAATTTATTTTTCTGTGGGGCAAATTCCTGCCTTTGTTTCGAATCTGTGACCACTAGTCCCACTCGGTGTGGGTCATGGCTGCACAGCCACGGGCAGGAATCAGCTCAAGCCACGGGCCCACCCCGACACGCCTCACTTGGGTGAACAAAGATGGCCAACACAAGCAAGAGCTGCAGAATCGAGGAAGAAAAATCAGCCTTTCTCTGCTTCCTCCACCACACCCCGTTAACCAAAGCAGAGGTTCAGGCTTCTTTGAATACAATACAACAGAGACAAAATATTCAGACATAACCTGGGCTGGCTGATTTCTGCACCGTGGGCCGCAGAGATTTCCAGAGACCTGAAGCAGGCTCTGGAGAGGGATGTGGGACTGTTACCAGGGATGTGCAGGACATCCTTTGATAAAGCATTTGTTACGGAGCAGAGAACTTAGCTTTGACTCTCCCAGAGCTGGTGTTTCCCACTGAGTCCCCAGACCTGCTTCTCCTCCTTTCAAGACTCAGTGCTTCATGCAAGGATGAGCATTTGCGTGTCTGTTAGGACAGGGGCCCTAACGCATTTTGAATGCTTTGATTTGATGTCAGAGTATTCCCAGAGTTAGCCTAACCCACGGGAAACAGTACAGCTAACTCACCAGGTTATTACCAGAAACTTACTTTGATCGCTTTCTAGACCTTTCTGATCAGCTCTTAAAAGAGAAGGGGGAACAGGGAGCTGAGGACATGTAATTCCCACACCTCCTGCTTTTCCTTCCCTGTTCTGCTCTGCTCTCCCAATATTGCATCTCATCTGTGCCTCCGCTTTTCCAGCAGTTTCTTGCCATGCGTCCCCTGCAAGGTGCATGCTGCTGGCCCCCGGGCAGAGGGGCCGTGTGGGGGCCGCTGTGCCCGGGACTGGGGAAGGGACACTGCACCCGGCAAGTGCTCACCGAGCCCGCAGCTGCATCCGGGGCAGACCTCCGCTGGCGGGAACCTGCGAACGCCAACGGAGTGCTACAGACTCACACCGGGTGGTTGCAGTCGTACCTGTTAGTACCCGTGGGAAATGTACGGCCCCATTTATCTCTGCGGTGGGCAGGGGAAACTCCTGGTAATTAGCTAAGGTCATTAGCACTGCACACGTGGCTCCCCCGAATGCCCCCGCTTTCCAAAGGCTGCGTGGGTCTGCAGTGGGAAGAGGTGCCCTGTGGACCTTCTGTTCCCGTCTCTTCGTTTTAGTGCGCGTGTGCCGAAGCGGAGCGTGGAAGCCACCAGTTAAGGAAGATCCCTGCCTCAGCAGAAACCTCACACGACCGAAACTGCCTTTCATCTCATTTCCTGATTTTCCAGCCCATGGTTCGCCCCTCTGTTTTAAACCACAAAGCTTCCTCTCCATACACCCGGCTCTTCTCTATCAAGAGCCGGGGTGCAGCCGGGGAGTGACACAGACACCCGGCGGGACGTGACGTGGGGCACAGCCTGCTCCCCACCGCAGCCCAGCCGCGGCTGCCAGCGCCTGGCCCTCGGCACCGCCGCGCCGCCTTGTCACCCTGGAAAAACGAGGCAGAATCGTGAAGCCCCATCAGACTCCAGCCACTGATGTGCTGCAAATAAGATTTAACTTTAGTAAGTGTTTAATTGCTAACGAAGGCAGGAGTCCTCCACTGCCTCTGTTGAGAGAGAGCCACAGTGCAGCACTCAACGAGACGCTGAGCAAAAGCAACTCTTTCTGTTCTCCCTTTCTGTGGCATAAAGTAATTTTCAAAACGAAGCGCTTCGCTGTCCCCCCCACGAGCCCCCCGGGGCCTGCAGGCAGCGTGATGACTCTGCGGGAGAGCGGCGCGGGGCTGGAGGGTGTCAGTGCGGAGCAATGGGCAGAAATGAAACTCCAGCAGCAGCGCTATCTCCTGTTAGCTTAGAAGGAAGTTTGCAGGATTCCTTAATCCTTATTTAGCAAATTTGTTTGCTTTGGAGGGAAATACTTGTGACAGCATCTGGGCCTAGCTACATGCCTGGCTGCAGCATGGCAGTGCGCAGCAGTCACACAGCCTCCTCGGCCGGCCAGCGCTCCTGCGACAGCTGAGGGGGCACCTTGACCATCTCCGGGGTTTCTGGAGCGGGGCTGAAGCTCCAGCGCTCGGGCGCACCCCACCACCCTGTCTGCCTGGGTGCTCAGCAGGGAGGTGGGCTGGGGGCTGGGAGGGACAGAGACCTGGGTGACATAGAATCACAGAATAGTTTGGGTTGGAAGGGACCTTTAAAGGTCATCCAGTCCAACTCCCCTGCAATGAGCAGGGACATCTTCAACTAGATCAGGTTGCTCCAAGTGGCAACCTTGAGTGTTTTCAGGGATGCAGCATCCACTGCCTCGCTGGGCAACCTGTGCCAGTGTTTCACCATCCTCACTGTAAAAATTTCTTCCTTATATCTAATCTAAATCTCCCCTCTTTCAGTTTAAAACCCTTACCCCTCATCCTATTGCTCCACTCCCTCGCAAAGAGTCCCTCCCCAGCTCTCCTGTAGTCCCCTTTAGAGACTGGAAGGGGCTATAAGGTCTCCCCACAGCCTCCTCTTCCCCAGGCTGAACAACCCCAGCTCTCAGCCTCTCCTCATGGCAGAGGGGCTCCAGCCCTCGCAGCATCTTTGTGTCCCTCCTCTGGACCCTCTCCAACAGGTCCATGTCCTTCTTATGTTGGGGGCCCCAGCGCTGGAGGCAGTGCTCCGGGTGGGGTCTCCGCAGAGCGGAGCAGAGCGGCAGAATCCCCCCCCTCGCCCTGCTGCCCACACTGCTGGGGATGCAGCCCAGGATGCGGTTGGCTTTCCGGTCCACGAGTGCACATTGCTGGGTGACACCTCCTGGCACCAAGTGTCACCGGTGAGGGTGGGGGCTCTCGGGAAAGCCAAACCCCAGTGCCCAGCCAGGGACAAAGCCTCTGTGAGCACCAGCATGCTCAGGATTTTCCTGGTGCCGCGTGTCCTGGGGACACCCCGGGGCAGGGAGCACACAGGGGTGTGG